>QEPC01013609.1:1095488-1145457 GCA_003113815.1 Sphenodon punctatus
ACACGAACCGAACGCGGCCGAACCGAACGGCCGAACGCGAACACACGAACCGATCGCGGCCGAACCAAATGGCCGAACACGAACCGCGATCTGTTCGCCCATGCCTACTTTTCCGGGTAATTGTCGGCGAAGTCGCGTAGAGGGGCTTTCACACTTGCCAAACCCCGCACATGTTTTGGCTTCCAGATTTTCTCCCAGAGCCAAAATCTTTGCAGACTGGCCCATACCAGAAGGTGTGAATGTGGTCTTAGTCGCACCCTCTCCTGCTTAGCCTCTCCCACTCCAGGTCCCATTGCATCGAGCTGCATCAATCTGATATATGGTAGGAAGAGAATCGATCAATCTCTTTGGCATCTTGCTGCTTGCCTTTTAAATTCCTCAAATTCTGCTATCTTGTACAAGAGTCCACTTTTTCTAATGCATAGGTCAGTCCTGGGCAAGGATCTGCACTGTGAGAGGATAGAGAAGAGATTTTTTGGTATTGGTTTTGGTACATGGGAAAAGCCCACAGAGTGATTTTTTTCCATAGATACAGACCTGGTTTTGCTATTTTGATAGCATATCTATGTACATGGTATATTGTAGGGATGGGAATTTTGGTTTCAGTTAAAACCGAAAGTACCAGAAAATGACCATTTTGGATTAATCTGAAATTTGGGTTCTTTTTCGGTTTTGGTATTATCAAATATTTTGCATTGATTTTTTGTACTGGATTTTTAACATTGTGGTTTGTCCCCCATTGAAAAACCACAGTGTTAAAAATCTGCCAGTACAAAAATCAATGCAAAAGGTCTGATAGTACAGAAACTGAAAAAGAACCAAAATGGCAGAATGGATGTGGCAGAGCAGACTGAAGCTCAACCCCGATAAGACGGAGGTGATGTTGGTGGGGAGAGCGAGCGAGGTGTCGGCCTCCCTGATTGGGAGGGTTCACCCTCCCATAGCTCAGCAGGTTCAAAGTCTGGGGGTGTTTCTGGACGCGGATCTCCATCTGCAGCGACAGGTGGAGGTAGTCCGTACGTCTCCGGCCCGGACCTGGCCTCCCTCATCCATGCCTTCGTCACCTTGGGCCTGGACTACTGCAATGCTGGGGGGGCACAATGGAGAGGGCATTCTCGGTGGCCGGCCCGCACCTTTGGAATTCCCTCCCAGAGGAAGCTTGCCTAGCCCCAAGCCTTTTAACATTCCGGTGAATTTGCAAGACCTGGCTGTTCACCCAGACCTTTGGGGAGGGGGGTTTAGGTTTTTTTAATCTCCTGCCACCCTTATTTATTGTAGTTTTTACCCTAGCCTGTTTTATTGTTGTGATTTTATGTGTGTGTTAATATATTTTTATTATTTTTATAATTGTATATGTCCTTGGAATTGTTAGCCACCCCGAGCTATTCATGTTTTAATAAAATAAAATGATACCTGGTATTTTGTGTAATCGGATGACTGACTCGATAATCAAGTACCAATCAGACACCCAAGAGACTACCTGGAATTTTGGATTTCACCTGTACACGCCTCCCCGTCCCCAGACAAAATATGTAGCTATAGAACAGAATACCGAGCTCTCTCAAAGCTAGCCTATTTAATAGCTTGTTAACTCTCTGACATGTGGCTTATAAAAAGATATAATGAACAAAGGGGAATCTTGTCAGTCCCTGTTATTTCTGCTTCAGGCATCATTGCTTTGTGCGTTTGCGTCAAAGGTTGAGTTTAAAAGATTGATTCGGTACATATATATTTGATAGGTATTTCACATCATAATAACATTGTCTGAAACTTGGCAGTTTTCTTTCATTTCCTAATGTAGCATTAGTATTTCTGGATAAACTTTATTTAGATCCTCAGAAAAATGAAAATGGCATTTTGGCTATCTCTGCTATGTGGTGCTGGACTGTGTTTAACTAATAATAAAGAAGAGAATATTTAGATCAAGAGAAGACGGAAAGGAGACATGGATGAAGGGTGTGATGTTGTGTTCTTACGTTAATCAGGCAAAACTCACTGGCTTTCAATTCTCTCTCCTCATTGTACGTAAGTCTGACTTTGTAGCCATTAAGGGAGTAATTTTCCTTTCCTATCCAAGATTCAGGTTTGGGGTTTTTTGTTGTTCTTTTTAAAAACATCATACAGTTGCAATCCTGTCTATTTGCTTACCTCCAGATTTATCTGTTGCTTTATACCAAGTTGTTTTGTTTTATCATTTATAATTCTCTGTGGTTCCAAATTAAAAACAGGAATGAGTGGAACCACTCAAGAGTTGTATCACAAACCCCTGCCAGGTCTTGCAGTTGAGTTAGCAACACATTTAGATTTTTCAGTGGACACAATTGATCATAGAGTATCAGCAGGGTACAATTTCCCTTTTGAGGTTGAAATCAATGTGCCCTGCGAACAACCAGGGCCCTGAATGACCACTCTGCAATGCAATGGGTGGTGCTGAGCTGCCCGTTGAAGGCCCCCCTGCTCTGGGGTGCAGGGTGAGGGGTAGGTCTTTATGAGCCAGGCTGAGAGGATATATGCAGGGTCCCTGACTATCAATGGTCTCATAGTGATACCTTCAATGTTATTGATGATGGCCAGTGCTATCTTCCCATTGCACATCCTCATGAAGAGGGGAACTGGTGTAGGTTCCAGACAGCATGAGCCCACCCAACCAGGTGGCATGCACATTGGTGAAGCACTCACAGTGATCCACAGTGACCTGGAGTTGGATGGAATGGAACCCCGTCTAGCACCAGTACTCATCGCTGCTGTGAGATGGCCTGTTGGTGACTTGCTTGCGGGACAGGACAGGATTGGGTGGGATGGTTCTAAAATGGTTCAGTTCCTACCTAGCTGGTAGGACCCAACAGGTGGTGCTGGGGGATAAGTCATCTTCCTCTCGTGTGGTGTCCCTCAAGGTTCTATTCTGTTCCCGCTCTTATTCAACGTGTACATGCAGCCATTAGGCAAGGTCATGAGGAAGTTCGGAGTGAGTTGTCGCATGCATCAAGGAGACCTGGCTGGATGATCTGGCCGGCCCAACTTTGGCGGATCTGGTTCCAGCTGGGTATGCCGTGCAGCATCAGCCCCGCATGAGCGGCCGGGGAGGAGGCGTAGCTATTGTTTTTAGGGAAGACTGGCCTGTTAGGAGGTATCCAGTGCCGGAGATTGTGGGTGTAGAGGCTCTGCACGTGGTGATCGATTTGGCTGGGGGCAAGCTAGGGGTGCTGCTGGTGTACCGGGCCCCTTCATGCCCGGCGGCATCCCTTACCGCTCTAGCGGAGCTGGCCTCGGAGGTGGTGTTGGGCTCCCCCAGGACTTTGGTTCTGGGGGACTTCAACGTCCACGCCGATGCCGGCCTTGTTGGGGCGGAGCGGGAGTTCATGGCCGCCATGGCAACTATGAACTTGTCCCAGGAGGTGATCTGCCCGACCCACGTGGGGGGACATATCCTCGACCTGATCTTCGGCTCTGGCCTTGAGGCGGGGGGTCCGGTTGTGGGGGAGGTGACAGCGGTGCCCTTGTCGTGGACGGACCATTACCTCCTTCAGGCCGGTCTTTTAGCGCGCCCCCTCCAGAAGGGGAAGGGACCAGTTAGGATGGTCCGCCCTCGGAGGCTGATGGAACCCCAGCGGTTCCAGGAGGTCCTGAGGGAGCTTACCCTGGATGTGGACGGTCACTCTGTGGATGAGCTGGTCCGGCATTGGAACATCTTGCTGGAGGAGGCCATTGACAG
This sequence comes from Sphenodon punctatus, assembly GCA_003113815.1. Classification (NCBI taxonomy): domain Eukaryota; kingdom Metazoa; phylum Chordata; class Lepidosauria; order Sphenodontia; family Sphenodontidae; genus Sphenodon; species Sphenodon punctatus. Next base: position 1,099,201 of record QEPC01013609.1, read on the forward strand.
GGTGGCTCCGAGGCGCCTTCTGCCTCGGTCTCGTCACCGCAGGACCCCTTGGTTTACTGAGGGGCTGCGGTGTATGAAGCGTGTGGGCAGGAGGCTAGAGCGACGCTGGCGTCGGACTCGGTCTGTCTCCGATCGTCTTCTCCATAGGGCCCATTTGCGGTCCTATGTGGAGGCTGTGAGGACGGCGAGGAAGGAATTCCTCGCCGTCCTCATAGCGTCTGCGAAGTCGCGTCCAGCGGAGCTGTTTCGGGTGGTGCGGGGGCTGGTTAGTCCGGCCTCCCTCCGCCTGGATGGGGACTTGTCCCGGGCCCGCTGTGAGGAGTTTGTCATCTACTTCGCAGACAAGATCGCTCGGATTCAGGCCGATTTCGACGCTGGGTTGATAGCAGTAGGGGAAGAGCGCGGGGGGGCGGAGGGTCCGTCTGGTCCATCTTTATGGGGTGAGTTTCAGGAAGTGACGCCGGCCGATGTGGTGGATGTCCTGGGGTCTGTGAGGGCCACGTGTTGTCAACTAGATCCGTGCCCGTCCTGGTTAATAAAAGCTTCCGGGGAGACGTTGGGGACGGTGCTGGCGAGGGTGGTGAATGCGTCCCTTCGGCAGGGGAGGTTGTCGCCTTGCTTAAAAGAGGCTGTGGTGCGCCCCCTGCTGAAAAAACCATCGTTGGACGTAGACGCGCTCGCCAGCTACCGACCTGTCTCTAACCTTCCCTTTTTAGGGAAGGTTATTGAGCGGGCAGTGGCGCTCCAGCTCCAGGGTCATCTAGATAATATCGGGCTCCTTGACCCTTTTCAATCTGGGTTCCGCCCCGGCTATGGCACCGAGACGGCGTTGGTGGCCTTGGTGGACGACCTCCGCCGGGAGATGGATGCGGGATGTTCGACATTTCTCATCCTGCTCGATCTCTCGGCCGCTTTTGACACCGTGGACCATGGGCTGCTGTTGAGACGACTGCGTGACCGGGGGGGTCTGGACGGGACTGTTCTTGAATGGTTCCGTTCATTCCTCTCGGGGAGGAGCCAGCGGGTGGTGTTGGGGGAGGAAACATCGAGCCCCCGCGCCTTACCGTGTGGCGTTCCGCAGGGATCGATCTTGTCTCCATTATTATTTAACATCTATATGCAGCCCTTGGGGGAGGTCGTGAGAGGGTTCGGGGTGCGATGTCACCAGTATGCTGATGATACTCAGCTGTACCTCTCGTTTTCTACCGACCCAGACCCTGCTGTCTCGGTGCTATCCCAATGTTTGGAGGCCGTGGCGGATTGGATGCGGCGGAGCAGACTGAAGCTCAACCCAGATAAGACGGAGGTGATGGTGGTGGGGAGGGCGAAGGGGGTGGTGGCCCCCCTGATTGGGGGGGTTTGCCCCCCTGTAGCTCAGCAGGTCCGGAGTCTGGGGGTCATATTGGACGCAGACCTGCGGCTGGAGCGGCAGGTGGAGGCAGTCGCTAAGGCTGCCTTCCGCCAGCTTTATCTGGTACGTAGGCTGCGTCCGTATGTCTCTGGCCCGGACCTGGCCTCCCTCATCCATGCCTTCGTCACCTCGCGGCTCGACTACTGTAACGCGCTCTACGTGGGGCTTCCCTTGTTCTTGGCCCGGAGGCTGCAGCTGGTGCAGAATGCGGCGGCCCGTCTTCTTACGGGGACGGGTCGCCGGGAGCACATTACACCGGTGCTCCGAGCGCTGCACTGGCTGCCGATAGTGTGCCGGGCCAAGTTCAAGGTCCTAGTAATGATCTATAAAGCCCTATACGGCCTTGGCCCCTCTTACCTTAGGGACCGCCTCGCCCTTCGCGCCCCGGAACGGCTCCTGCGGTCTGCCGGGGGTGCCCTCCTGGAGGTCCCCCGTGTTAAGCGGGGGGCCACGATGGAGCGAGCATTCTCGGTGGTAGGGCCGCGGCTGTGGAACTCCCTTCCGGAGGAAGCTCGCCTGGCCCCAAGCCTTTTGACATTTCGGCGGAACTGTAAGACCTGGCTGTTTGCCCAGGCCTTTGGGAGGGAGGGGGGGGTGATTTTTAATCCCCCACCTGTATATTTATTTTTATACCACCCTGTTTTATTGATATGTTTTATAATTGTATTTTAAATGTTTAAATGGTTTTTTATTGTTGTTAACCGCCCCGAGCTGCTGTGCAGGATGGGGCGGTATAGAAATTTACTAAATAAAAAATAAATTAAAAAAAATATACTGATGACACTCAGCTGTACCTCTCATTTTCATCAGATCGAGGCCCAGCAGTCTTTGTGCTTTCCCAATGTTTGATGGCCGTGGGGGACTGGATGAGTCAGAGCCGACTGAATCTGAATCCTGACAAGATGGTGGTACTGTTAGTGGGGAGAGCGGCGGGTGTGATTTCCCCCATCATTGACGGGGTTTGTGCCCCACTGGTTTCCCAGGCGCTGAGTCTAGGGGTCCTCCTGGATTCCCAGCTCCACTTGGATATCCAGGTGGCGAGGGTGGTGAAGTTATATCTAATTTGACAGCTTCAGCCTCATGTCTCGCACTCTAAACTGGCCACCATCATCCATGCTTTTGTTACCTCGAGACTGGACTAATGCAACACAATCTACGTGGGGATACCCTTGGTGACAGTCTGGAGGCTGCAGCTGGTGCAAAATGTGGTGTCCCAGCTCCTTATGGGGTCGGATCACAGGGAGAACATTACACCAGTCTCTGTTCTCCGCACTGGCTGCTTTTGTTCTTCTGAGCCCAATTCAAGGTGTTGATTCTCACCTTTAAAGCCCTACATGGCCCAGCCTGACCTATCTGCAGGACCGTCTCACTCCCTGGGTCCTGAATCGGCCCCTGCGGTCTTCTGGGGGCACTTTCTTAGAGGTCCCCTGAGTAAATAGGGGGGCCACTATGGAGAGGGCATTCTCAGTGGCCACACCTTGGCTGTGGACCTCCCTCCCAGAGCAGGCTCACTTGGCCCCGGACCTACTGACTTTTTGTCAGGCTTGTAAAACCTGGCTGTTCCACCAGGCGTTTGGTGGAAGGGACGGATGAGGGAGGGAGGGATGGGATGGGGGGTTTTGAGGGTTAGGGGGTTGTTTTAAGTTTTATTGCTCCCTCCTAAAGTGGTTTTATACTTGTATTTTCTATGTTTTATATTTTTGTTTTTAATTGTAAGCTGCCCTGGCTGCTTTGAAGAAGAGGTGGGGTATAAAACTGTATAACAAATAAATAAATTTCAATCCCGAGAGAGTGTGGTCACCGTGTTCATCCCAAATGACAGAGAGACAAAGTTGTTAAATTTTCAAACATCTGAGTGTTTAGCAAGGGTGGAAAATTCTTAATGATGGGAAATTTACTTTGTAACCCACATAGGTTCCAGGATGCTAGTCATACAACAGCTGCACTTTCCCATTTTACAGCATCTCCGCTCTCAGGGATTAATCATTGATTAAAGTCAATAGCCCTACTCCTTTTGACATTAATGGAGGGAGAATTGCACCTGAAGTCATGCTATAACGTAAGAGAAAGATCTGAAGTTATTTTCCAGGGATGCTATCAAATCTATGACTATAAAGAAAATTCATATGACTGGATTTAAAACGTATGGTGTGCTTCTTTTAATTGGCAGTTAATATGGGTGCAAGGACTGGCCCCAGGCATGTGTACAGGTGCAGCCGCACATAGCCCTGTGGCCAGCTGGGGCCCCGCACTTGCCTGGCTGGGTGACAGGGTGTATCCAGCTTCTCCCCCAATAAGTTCTTCTGCCTTCCCTCCCTGGTTCTGGTCCCCATTCCTCACCTGCCTCTGCCTGTTGGTAGTGCATCAGCAGTAGAATAGGGATGTGCGAACAGAACTGAGTTCAGAAATTCAGTTCGGTTCGATTTGGTTCAAAAATTGAGTTCAGTTTGAAAGTTCGGTTCAGTTGACTGAACTATTCGAGTTCAGTCCAAACGTCCGAACTGCGTTCACAAATCCCTACAGTAGAACACCTGGCGTTTGGACTGGGTGATAAAGCTGTTTGTTTACAAACAACTCCTCCCCATGTGAGTGATCAGAAGGTTGTTTCCTTGTAAAGAAGGTTCTTTGAGATGGTTTCTAACATTCTCACAACTGGATTTGTTGTGCATGCTGCTCACCATATTCAAATAATAGACTATGTGATGATCTCGAGCTCCTCTAGTGTAAAAAGCACTCTCCCTGTCAGAATGACAGTTCCTCCCAACCCTTTCTAGGAATATAAGAAAATGCCATGAGGGGCTGGAAGGGTGGGTGTTGTGAGAATGTTTAAAGCCATCTTGAAGAACCTTGTTTTCAAGGCAAACAACCTTCTGTTTGTCTTTGACTGGCTCCTCACAGGCCATTTTGACATGGCTCCGCTGGGGGTGAGGGTCCATGGGCATGCCGGTGTGTGTGCGAGGCATGCACATGGCCATACACGCATCCCCCACTCATCCGTACCCACGGAGTAGAAGTCGTTACCCCCGGTTGCTCCATGCATGGGGACAAGTGGGGAGGGGTGAGTGGGTATGCGTGTTAGGCGGGAGCACGCACGCACCCCCACTTACTGCAGGTGCGTGCGCTGCATCATTCACATGGGGCTTCCCCACCCATAAACACACAGAAATCTGTGTGTTCATGGTTGGGAGAGACTCGTGTAAAAAGATCCACATTCTTACAACTGTCTTACTTATACTATCTTAGGTAGGAATTTAGAATGTAAAACAATCTCTATTCTATCTTGGAAAATCTGAAAAGATGGTTCTGAGATTATTATGGCTGCTATTTCACTAACTCTTCTTAAATAAGTTATTGCTAACAGGAATACTGTCTTTAAACCAACACCCTATAACCAGTTCATTTGCGTCTCCCATATAATCAATTCATGCTGCCCTGGGGGTGTAAATGAACTGGTTATGGGTGGGTGGGAGCAGTGTGAATTGATTATATGGGGGATGGGGCCCAAATGAACTGGTTATGGGGTGGGAGCAGCATGAATTGATATGGGGGGCACAACTGAACTGCTTTATATATATATATAATATGTCTCTTTTCATGGCATAATATGCTTAATAGGCTGGCTGCATTTGGGGTGTCTTGTGTGTTTGATAGCAGCGCCTCTGAACCGGTCGCACAGTGTTCATGCACAAGGCACAGGCGGCACCGGCAGCAAGAAACAAAAGGCCCTGGAGGCCAGGCTTGCTAAGTTCATCCCCACCCCCCGCTCCAGTAAGGCAGTGGACACATTCAGGCTCTCTATGCCTACCTCACTGCCTGCCTGGCTGCCCCTGCAGTGGAACCACTCCTGGGGAGTGGTGGTAGACTCTCAGCTGGGGGGGTGGGGAGAGCATTAGGAGGCCATGCTTGTCTATGGCTGCTTGGCTGAGCACCAGGTAAAGCAGCCAAAGGGTGCCAAACCTGGGGGGGGGGTAGGGGGGAGAAGCATGCAGAGGTCATGCTTCTCCATGGCTGCTCAGAGGGGTGGAGAATGGGAATCCTTCCTAGCTAGAGGGAGTAAATTTTATGTAAATGTACACATTTGCATAATTGGGTGGGCCAATTATTGCCAATTATTGCTTCTCGATTAATGTACAGAGAAAGAGGGAGATCCCTGCCAAGCTTCTGCTTTCTTTATTTCCTTTTTAGTTGAATGACTGCTCCCTATTCCTAAGCACTCCATAAGGCAGTATCACAAATACTTTAGGAAAGCACATTAACTTACTTGGAAATAGAGAACAAATATCTTGCTTTCAAAGAACACCCTCCAAGCATCCATCTGAATCATTGTTGGCCACCCTTCTACATCCCAAACAACATGACTCTTCTGATTTACTAGGGATGTGCAAACGCGGTTCAGAAGTTTGGGGGTTGGCCCAAACTTTGGGTGTCCGGCCCATTTGTGAACACCCCGAATCTGAACCACCCCTCACCCGAACTGGCTGAACCAAATTCGGGTTCCGAACCCATTTGGGCAGGGGCAGGGAGGAACCCGGTTTTCCCTTCCCCCCCCTCCAGGTTGCACAGGTGGAAGGGGTGCCAGGGAGCACCCCCCCCACACCCTTGTTGTTGTTGTTTTTTTTAAACTACCCCAGGGATCGCCCTACCTGGTGGTGCCAGGGCTCCAGCCCCGGGTCCAGCGGCAGTGGTGGTGGGTCCTGAACACCGCCGCTGCCGGACCCGGGGCTGGAACCCCAGCACCACCAGGTAGGGTGATCCGTGGGGTGGGGTTAAAAAAAATTACAAGGCTGGGCATGGTGGGGAGGGGGTGCTCCCCGGCACCCCTTCCATCCGTGTAGCCTGGAGGGGAGAGGGAAAACAGCTTCCCCTACCTGAACAGGTTCGGTCCCCCCGAACAGGTCGAACCGAATGGTTTCGGGTTCGGCTGAACCCCTAACGGGCCAAACTCCAAACCCCCCCGGGTGTTCGCACATCCCTATGATTTACTACTTATTGCTTGTTCCTTCATATCAACCATATAAGGTATGCATGCCTGGATTCAGGCAAGTGCAGACTGAGACTGTGTGGTGGTTACAAAGAGCTCCATGTGTTGCGTTCTCCACGGTAGTCCCCAATACATGGGGTGCATGAATAAACTTGAAATGACAAAATGAGTGTGAGAAGTACTGGCATAAAATATGGGCCCATAAAGCTTCAGATGCAGGGAGCCCAGAAGTGTAGGGTCCATGGTGTTTCTGGATGGGCCCAGAACACATGACCCATGAATAAAATATAAATAGCCACACTAATTGATTGATTTAAACTTATACCCCACCCTTTCCAAAAATCTCAGGGTGGCTTGTAGAAACATAATACATGGATTCCTCCATGTGACAGTGCAACTCCTGCTGACTCCTTTGGAGGCCTGTCCTTCACCCACTCACCCTGGCCTGAAGGTTGTGGTGGTGGTATGGGCTTCCTCCTCTCTAAATCCTGCTAGTCCCAGCCTCTCTCTCCTCCTCCCTCTCTCTCCTTCTCTACCTTTGAGGCTCGGTCTGTATGTCTCTACTCTCCACTCCATCTTTGTGTTGCTGTTATCTACTGTCCTCCTGGTCCACTCATCTTGTCCGCACACCTGGCTCACTTTTTTCCTCTCTGACAACATTCCCACCCTCATCTTTGGGGACTTAAACATCCATACCAATATCCCCTCCCATCTTACTACCTCCTGCTCCCTCTCTCTTACCTCTTCCTTTTACATCCATCTCTGGACCCACTTCCCTAAACACTGTAATGACCACTCCCTCGACCTTGTCTTCTCTAAAAACTGCTCTGTCTTCGACCTCTCTTTTTATGCCCTCCCCATCTCTGACCACCGTTTTGCCACATTCCATATCTCCCACTGCCCTCCCCCCTCTCACCCATCCCCCCTCTCCTTCCGTGACTTTCAATCCATTAATCCCCTGAACTTTGCTTCCTCTCTTTCCCCCCCTTCTCTCATCTGACTCTTCACCTGACTCTGCTGTCTCTGCCTTAAATGCTTCTCTGTCCTCTACCCTAGACTCCCTCGCTCTCCTCTCCTCCCGCCCTACCCACTCCTTCAACCCCCTGACCCTGGCTCACACCCTCCATCCGCCATCTCCACTCCTGCACTCATACTGCTGAGCACCTCTGGCGGCAATCTCACAGCCATGCTGACTTTCTTCACTTTACATTCTCCCTCTCTTCCCTCAGCTCTGCCATCTCCCTCAAGAAACAGCACTGCTGCCCCCCACATTGAATCCTGTTCTCGTGACCCCCCCATCTCCTCTTCTCAACCTTCAATTCCCTTCTCAAGCCACCCTGTCCTCCACCCCTCTCTTCCCTTACTGCTCAGGGTATCACCTCATTTTCCACTAACAAGATAGATAAACTCTGCCTTGATATTGCTTACCACTCCCCTCCATCCCTTGATTGCTTCCCCCCTTCCTCACTGCTGTCCTCCTTCCCCCTAGCCCTGCTTGAGGAAATCACCTCCCTGCTCTCCACTTCCAACCCTTCAACTTGTCCCCTTGACCCTATCACTTCTCGCCTCCTGACCTCTATCACACCCATTGTCTCCCCATCCCTCCTGCTCATAGTCAATCTCTCCCTCTCAATTGGCTCCTTTCTCTCTGCCTTCAAACATGCCACTGTTTTTCCTATCCTCAAGAGGCCTACCCTTGTTCCTTCCAATTCCTCTAATTACCATCCCATCTCTCTCCTCCCTTTTGTCTCTAAGCTCCTGGAATGTGCTGTGTACACCTGTTGCATTGACTTCCTCTCCACCAACTCCTCCCTTGACCCTCTCCAATCTGGTTTCTGCCCCTCCACTCTACTGCGACTGCTCTTGCTAAAATAACTAATGACTTTCTCTTAGCAAAATCCAATCTGACGACATCGAGATGAGCCTGGTACTGTCAGGCAACCGCTCATTCGATAACTTTCCCTAAAAAAGGAAGGTTAGAGATAGTCGGATAGCTGGCCAGGGAGTCAGCATCCAGGGATGGCATCTTAAGCAGGGGCCAGAGAACTGTGGTTTTAAGGGCATCCAACACCCTACCCTCCCAAAAGGGAGGTGTTCACAATCTCAGCCAACAATGGCCCAAACATCTCCAGGTAGGATCTCACCAGCTAGGATGGGCAAGGATCTAATTCACAACTGGTTGCCCTTATTGCCCCAAACATCTCCCCCACATCGGTGGGTGACACTGATTGAAAATGATCTAAACAAACAGGACAAGACTGAGCTTCCATAACCCCAAACTCTGATTCTGTAGATAGTGTCAGCAATCAAGTCATGGTGAACATGAGCAATTTTTGTCTGCAAAGTAATTAATAAGAATGTCACAGAGGACATTAGATGACTCAATTTCTGGGTATAGGTAGACCATATTAAACAGGTTCCTCATCAACTGGAAGAATTCCACTGGACGAAACTTTGCCGATGTTATGTTAGTGAAGAAGAATGCTTTCTTTGGGGCCATCACATCCACAGCATAGTCCTTCAAAAATGATCTATGCTGCAATCGGTCAGCTTCAGCGCCAGTCTAATTCCACCTGCATTCTAACTGTCTACCCTCCCACTTCAGCTGCCTCAAGTCCTCCATAGGCTATGGGGACCTGCTCTGCTGCAGCAGTGAAGTGCAACCGTGTCAATGGCCAGGGTCAGAAAGAACGTCATTCTACAAAGCAATCAGGTCATCGACAGACAGTGAAAAGCACTGGTGTAACATACAGGTCTGCAAGACCTGCAACTCAGAGAGCCCTGAACCCTGAATGGGATGTTATGTTTGACTGAACATAAAAAGTTAATCTCATTAATGTTTTCCTTTTTCAAAATGGGCAAATTAATGTTCTTGTCAAACATTTCTATATGAGAAATGGGCCCACACCACATTTTCACATGGAGCTCTAACTTCCCTGGATCTGCCATTAGGTATATGAACCTGGTGAAGACTTGTTCAGTTTTAGGTTGTTTTTGCACAGACGACTTCCACCCCTCTCCATCCATGGAGCCATCTGGCAAACTGGAGAAGGCTCTGTGGGTGGAGGTGGGTGTGCGTGCACCCATGAGAAAGGCCATGGGCGAATGCACCTACCCACTGCTGGCACCCCCCCCATCCCCCACCCACTGCGTCTGTGCAAAAATGGCATTTGAAGGAAGTAACTGGATGATTTTTAATGTTCCCATTATTACCATTTGTTACAATTGCAGAGTCAGTCTCTGTTGCACTCCAGGCTGGGGGTTATCAGTTTCTCTGGGTAATCTAATGCTTGCATTTTGGGGCATCAGATATCTGATTGATCATCAAATAGCCCATTGGATGCCCAATAGGGTGCCCAAAAATGCAGACTTTACCTATGGGTACTGATTTTAGTATATGATGCATATACTAGTTCTAGTTTGGATGGTATAACTGACCTTGATGTACCTGCATTTCTTGCTTCCCACTGCAAAATTTTCATGCCCCGATGCCATTAGTCCCATTAGCCAATCCGAATCAGTTATGTGAAATTATGACACTATTACCAAGGACAGGGCCAGTCTTACCACAGGGCAAGACAGGATGACTGTCCCCATGCCCCTCTCTTTCCAGGAGCACCACAGAGGTCCATATTTTCACCTGTTCAGGGCATGGGGCACCACTTCCTCCCAGTGGGGCTCCAAACAAGACCACATTTAGGACCCCACAGAGGGTGTTCCCAATTGGGGAGGTTCCACCAGGACCCTGCATTTCATCTTCAACCTGGGTCCTTACTTGCCACATACTTTACTTTGTGAAGACCCAAATCTTCCTCTTGGTAGCTTGTCTGGCATGGTTATGCATTGTCAGCATAATTAGTGTGCTGCATGCCACAAACTGCTGTCAGAGACTTGCCTGATAAGTATGGTTGACTATGATCAAAAAATACCTACTAACCTGTACCTGAAAACTGTGGTTCTGTAGTCCAAAGGAAGGACAGGATCAGTGGCTCCAGTACTAGAGATTCAAGAAAGATGATGCCATGAAATGGAGTTTCACAGAGCTTAGTCTAGCTATATTGTGCTGGCATGCTGCCATATCTATCTATCTATCTATCTATCTTTTAAGGCAGGATAAGAACATAAGTAGTGCCATACTGAGTCAGACCAAAGGTCCATCAAGCCCAGCATCCTGTCCTCCAACAGGCCAGTCTCGATCACATGGGAGAAAAACCAACAGTCACAATGGGCAATCCATTTCCTATTGTTCACTCTCAGCTCCTGACAGTAAGAAGTTGATCCTGTAAGCTACTTTGTTAATACTGGATCTTGTCCAGCAGTGCTCCTTCTGCTGATGACATTCAACAGTCTGAGTTGGACTGCGGTGCCCAGTTTCCGGTAACAGCTTTGTAACGTTGTGACACAAACTCTGAGCATTAGTAAAGGGGTGGGGCAGTATGGTGGCATCCAGCAAAAAGTAAAAATATAGCATCCCAGCAATTTCCAAACCCCATTTCCAGACTGGAAGAGATGTATGAAGTGCTGTGGTTTTGTGTGCTGAAAGGTCTCCTCTTCTGCCACTGGATTCTTCTCCAGTGCATGCAGCTTGTTCAGAATGAAGCAGAGTGGTTGCTTCAGGTTTGGGCAGTCATGTTGATATTACACCCACCTTGTATTCTCTGCCTGTAGAATGGAGGATCGAATTTAATATTGTGCTATTGGTTTTCAAGGCCCTGAATGTATAGGCCATGGCTATATTTGAGAGCTGGTCCTGGAACTTCATTCTGATGGCTATCAATTCATTTTTTTTCAATTTCAATTTATTATGGCTGGACCTTTGGTCTTTGCCAAACAAACAACATACAAAGACAACAAACATAGGATCCTAATACAAAATAAAATTAGTCAATTACCGCCCTCATATGACACTACAAAATACCGAAGTGGCTGCCATAAACTGGCCTTGACAGTTTTAGCCATATCAGTATTACACTTATCACAACCACCAAACATCATTACAGCTGGATAAACAGTCCTATAGAAAAAAAGTTTCTGTAAAGTACATTTCTAAGACTATGTAATTCTGTCCGGAGCTAACAATGGCTTAGAGCACAAGAATCTGTTCTGCATTTCTATGGCAAGTACCAAAAATTTCATTACAGACTGTCACTTCTAAGGAGACATCAGCAAGAGCCATTTGAACAAGAAATACATCTGTTACACCTGGGAATTTTTAAATCAGAGCCTGCAGATATTTAAATCGAATAGAATCATACAAATGACATTCAAAAAGAACATGGTGAATAGTTTCCGCTGTCATGGCATCATATGGGCACAGGCGATCTGCATATGGAGTCCCGGTATAACGCCCCACCAAAACATTGGTGGGGAGTGCGTTCACTCTGGCACAGAGAAATAGGTGTTTTTCTCTGAATGTAGCCATCATGCCCAGATAACAGGCCCTTGTATCCGGCTGAGGGGCCCATACATTATATCCCCGCAGGTGACAGGACTCCGTCACCCTCGCCAGATCCTCCTGCCTACCCATATCTCTGAATCGAGTGACTATGGGTATTTTCAGACGATACGCGGGCCATTGGCCCCGTACCGGCACCAAAGGCTTCGTTCCCCGCCGGGGTCACCCCGTAACGGCACAACAGACGTGCCGGGGGGATCCCGGCGGGGAAGGTGGGAGGGGCCGGGGCCATGCGGCGCAACGTGCGGCCGCGAGGCCCCGCCCCCTCCACGCACCCCGCCACCCGCCCTCCGAGGAGACGGGCGGGCGGCGGGGCCAATGCGGCCGCCGCGTCCGGCCGATCGTGCCACGGCCCGGGATCCCGCCGGGGATCCTGGGCCGTGGCATGTGGCCAGATGTTACTTTTCCTTGGCCACGGCCCGGGGTCCATTCGACCACGCTTCCCGGGACCTTCCCCCGGCTAGCCCGGGAAGCGTGGTTCAAACAAACCCCATGTGGGGATTGACCATGGCCAACATCTGGCACGCCGCGAACAGACGTACGGGACACGGTGACCACAGGTGGGTATTCACCGTGGTTCACCGTGTTCACGTAACGTCTGAAATCACCCTATCTCTTGCTTAGCAGAAGCAAAATACTTCGTCCCCAAGTAGGTCATTGAGAGCCCACTACAGTTCAGGTAGTTGGTAATAGCTATAAGCCATGGACTAGCATAGGTATCCAAAAATATTTGTCGAATAAGACTATCCAGTGGGGCCCTGCTTGCTTTCAACCAGTACAGTACTGCCCACTTCCAGGCCACGGCTGACCAGTCACATAGGCCTGCCTCAAGCCTCATGGCAGCAGCAGGAGTCCCCTTGGGCAGCTTGGTAAGCATACTGAGAAACTGAGTCTGCAGCTGATCTAAATTTTTACCCAGCAGAGGGGCCCATAGCTCAGCACCATACAGGAAAGAGGGTTTGACCTTAGCCTCAAAGACCTGGATCACAATATCCAAGTTCTTCCTTCCTGTTCCAGTAAAGAATCTCATAATGGCCAACATTTGGCTCCTAGCTGCCACCTCCACTCTCTCTGCATGTACCTTCCATTGTCCGTTTGAGGCAAAATGAAGTCCCAGGGTATCTATAGACCTCGGCTTGCTGGAGAAGGTTGTCGCCAATGGGCCCTGATGGCTATCTGTGCTCAGGTATCTCCATCATGTGTTAAATCAGTAGATGACTGGGTCATTGCTTTGGTGTATCCCTCAGTGTGAAACTTGCTCCCTCCAGATATTCTTCTAATTTCTTCCCCTCCCCTCTGACCTTTAAAAAGCACCTGGAAACTTTTTGTATTCTCCAGGTGCTCTTAGAGTATCCATTGCTGATTCCTTCCTTTTTACCGTTTCTTTTTAAACAGTTTTAAATAGGTTTTAAATAGATTTTAGGTTATTTTATTGTATTTTGTGAAGTGCCCTGGCCACTATTTGGCAAGGGAATGGGGAGGGGGTGCTATAATAATAATAATAATTAATAATTAATTCAGTAATTGCATTTATCTGCACCCAGCACTCCCCTTGACATTGGGTGTTATCAGACTCAACACTAGCTACTTGCTTTCAGGATTGTACACATTTTTGGTTGTTACATCTGTTTGTGCTAAGCTAACACTCCTCTTGCTATTCCTTTATCACAGATTGAGATCTGAATCAACTTAGATGTGGAGAACAAGTAGCTAACTGCCCCTTGAACATAGTGTTGTTATGTATAGATAAGCGTACTGCCCCATTGTCAGTCTGTGGTAATCTGAAAGCCTATAGAAAGAGGATACACTCCAGGGAACAACTGGTCAGTGGGAGGAGATTGTTGGGTAGCCACTGGAAGAAGTAACAGCATGAACATCTTCAGGAGTAGTTCCAAGAGTGGGACAATATCAGCAATTTCAATGAGTGATACATTTTCCATGAATTTATTGTTACATCAAGGAACACCCAACCTTTAGCTATAAAGGTGGCAACAGTGTTAAATTCACAGCAGAAACTATTTTTTGTGGACAGAGTCACACTTGCTGTTTGACTCCGTGTAACCTATTATCTTGCCACAAATTTCTCCCTGTGCCTTTTGCCTCAGGGTGAATTGCTAGATATTTATTTTCCCACCTGAATTTGTACATTCTTCCCAGGATTTTACAAAGATCTTGCAATGGAATTATGACCTGTAACAGTATTCAGCAATAATCTAGCATCTGATGGATGATCTAGCATATGAACAATTAATAGAATAGCTACACTCCTGAATAAATCTTTGACATTTGAACCTCTTTTGTACTTTTAAGAACAATTGTATCATACTCCTAGTGAAAAGGAAAGGACCAGACAGATACATCAGCTATTTTATTTTCTTGAGAAAACTTCAGATTTATTTATTTAATCAAATGTTTATGCCACCCTTCCCATAGGCTTAGGGTGGCTCACAAATCATAAAACCAATAAAATACAAAAACAACCGCCACAAAACCCGTCCAATAATATCTTCCCATTCCCCCCATACCACCCTCCAAACCCACCAACCAAACTATTCCTGCCCATCCCCTATTCCTGCCTGACAAATGCCTTTACAAACAGGGAGGTCTTACACTGCCTCTGGAAGATGCTCAGGCTTAAATGAACTTCTGCAAAAGGGAGTTCTATAGCATTGGGCAGCAATTGAGAACACCTCTCTGCGAGCCCTCATTGTACAAACAAGACTAACAGATTATCCCCACAGGGAGGCAGTCCAGGTCAATCACAGTTGGGGCATGGAATGGAGAGGCGGATTCTCAGATATGTGGGGCTCAGACCATTTAGGGCTTTAATGGTCGAAACCAGCACCTCCATAAGGGGTGGGCCATGGCTCAGGTGTTAGAGCACATGCTTTGCATGTATGAGGTCCCAAGTTCAATCCTTGGCATCTCCAATTTACGACTCTGGTAGCATGCCTGGGTGAGGCCTCTGCTGGGGATCCTGGAGAGCTGGATTAGAAACCCTGCTGCTCTGTCAGGTTGTGAAAATACTGGGCAAAGACAGACCATTGGTCTGACACAGACCACTTTCAGACATTCCACTCCCCCCCCCGGCATATTCTGGCTGTGGGGGGAATGTGCAGCCAAAATATGCGTGGGGACCGACCGGTCTGAAAGCCCCACCCCCCACCGTGTGGCTTTGCTGGCAGACATATGCAGAGCAGGAAATGAGCTCTGCATCCTGGCATATGTCTGCCGGCATAGCCAGGGTGAGGGGGACTTTCAGACTGGCCAATCCCTGCGTATATCCTCGCTGTGCATTCCTCCCTCCCACGCAGCCAGAATATGTGCATGGTGTGTGTGTGTGTGTGTCTGAAAGTGGCCTCAGTTAGGCAGCTCCTTATACCCTTCATCCTGAAATCCTGCCTGGGAGCCAGATATATTTTGAAGAGCTTGATTTCCATCCTGACATGCATGAACTGAGGTTGTCTAGCAATAGCAGTGATATCAGCCTGTATGGGGTCTGACAGGGAAACTGGATGCATGAGAAAGGTGCATCCTACAAATACATGTAGCAGGGTCTATCAAGACATGTGGTCTTGGGAGCTGTGTCTTTGGATGGACCGGGGGGCAGGGGGGGGGGGCTCCAGACCTGCTCCGGGGGTGGCCAGTCCTACATCCCCGTATGTAGCCCTGCTTGCACCGGGTTTCTACAGACCCAACCAATGCCATGGTCTGCATTCCACCTGCACAGCATCCCTCCCCAACACCATAGAGCTGTGGGTTGATCTGCTGCCACTCAAAGCTGCAGCTCCACCTCCGGCTGGGGCCCCAGGTTTGGGCAGCCCATTCCACTGGTTGTGCTGTGAGATGTTCCACTTATGTTCTGCCTGCACATCTGGCAGCCTGCCTTTAGATAGACAGACTGCCTGAGTGTGAGGCAGACCAGAACCATGGGTGCTGTCCATGTAAAAGCACCCGTTGTCTCCAGCACAATTTATTTTATTTTATTTTAAAAACTTATTACCCCACCCCTCCTGCCACAGGCAGCTCAGGGCAGCTTACAACAGTAAAAAAAAACAATTAAAACACATAAAAGGTGAAAACAGGAAAGGAAAAACACCACAACCCCCCCTACTCCCCTCCATCACCCCTCTCCCCCACCAAATTCCTGGTGGAACAGTCAGGTCTTACAACTTTTCTGAAAAGAAGGGAGGTCCAGGGCCAGCCAGGCACCCACTGGAAGGGAGTTCCATAGGCATGGTGTGGCCACCGAGATGCCCTCTCCTGCGTGGCCACCCGAGAAACTCAGGGAACCTCAAGCAAGGCTTCCACGGATGACTGCAGGGGCCAATCCAGGACACGGGGAGTGAGGTGGTCTCACAGATAGGCAGGGCCTAGACCATTTAGGGCTTTATAAGTTAAAACCAACACCTTTAATTGAGCCCGGAAAACCACCGGCAGCCAGTGCAGAGAGCGGAACACTGGTATAATATGCTCCCGGTGGCCCAGTCCTACTAGGAGATGGGCTGCTGCATTCTGCACCAGCTGCAATTTCTGAGCCGTCACCATGGGTAGCCCCATGTAGAGAGCGATACAGTAGTCTAGTCGAGAGGTGGTGAAAGCATGGATGACTGTGGCCAGGTCAGAGTCTGAAACAAACGGCCAAAGCTGTCACACCAGATGCAACTGGAAGAAAGCACTCCTCACCACAGGCTCCACCTGGAGATCCAGGTGGAGCTGTGCATCGAGGAGCACCCCTAGACTCCGTACCTGGTAGGTCAATGGAGGACAGACCCCATCAATGTCAATTCCATTGGCATTTCATTTAATGGCTGTTGCACCAGATGCAGCAGGTGGAAGGCATTCCTCACCACAGCCTCTACCTGGAGATCTAGGTGGAGCTGTGCATCAAGGAGCACCCCTAGACTCTGTACCTGGGAGGTCAATGGAGGACAGACCCCATCAATGCCAATTTCATCACCTTACCCATTAACATTACCTCCATCTTGTCAGGATTCAGCCACAGTCAATTAGCCCTCATCCAATCCCTCACAGCCACCAGGCACTAAGTAAGCACCGAGACTGCTGGGCCTGGGTCTGTTGAAAAAGAGAGGTACAATTGGGTGTCATCAGCATATTGATGACACCGTACACTGAACCCCCTAATCACCTCGTCGAGCGGCTGCATATACGCGTTGAACAGGAGAGGGGACATAACAGAACCCTGCAGAACTCCACACGAGAGGTCTCGGTATGATGAAAAACAGTCCCCAAGAACCACTCGCTGGATTCTTCCAGTCAGGAATGAGCGGAACCATTCAAGAATAGTCCCATCCACTCCTGCAGAGTCCCACAGGCACGTCACAAACATCTCATGATCAACGGTATCAAACGCAGCCAACAGATCTAACAGGATCAGCAGGGCTGAATGACCTTGATCCATATCTCGACACAGGTCATCTACCAAAGCCACAAGCACAGTCTCAGTGCAATAACCCAGATGAAATCCGGACTGAGAGGGATCAAGAAAATCGATGCGATCAAGATGCCCGCTCAGCTGCCGAGCCACTACCCATTCAATAACCTTCCCTAAAAGGGGAAGGTTAAAGACAGGTTGATAGCTGGCAGGGGAGTCAGCATCAAGCGATGGTTTCTTGAGCAGAGACCATACCACTGCCTCCTTGAGACAGCCCGGAACTCTGTCCTCCCACAAGGAGGTGTTGACCACCCTAGTCAGCAACGGCCCCATTGTCTCCCGGCAGATCTTAACCAGCCAGGACGGGCAAGGGTCTAATTCACAAGAAGTGGCCCTGACTTCCCCAAGAACATCCACTGCATTGGCGCATGTCACTGACTGAAACTGATCCCAGAAAACCGGACATGACGGGGCTTCCATAACCTCTGGTTCCCCTAGTGTAAGAAATGTTGCGTCGAAATTGTGGTTGTGATTGTGGAGCACAGATAGAAGATTTAAATCATTATTTATTTAAATGTCCATTTTCTTCAGAGGTCCGATATTAATTTAGGGGGCTGCTTGGTTTGGAGCCTGACCAGTGGAATTATGAACAGAAGTTAAATTATATCCTGGCAAATGTAAATGTTCAGATTATGTACAGGGTGGCCAACTTTCTCTTCCTGCTTGCCAGGAGAAGGAACTTGGCTCAGTCTGGTATGGGAAATTAAAAGAATTCTTAGATTTCTTTCTGTCCCTTAAGATCATATTTTGGATCAGGCTCTGAGTTTTCGTTGTGTATTTTTATGCAAAAGTACATTCCTCTTTAAGATGTGTTTATTTTAAAGTACTTTGCTGATTTTGTTATATTCTGCTTTGTGTGTGTTTTGATTTCATTGTATTGACCAAATGGTCGTATCAATAAAGATTTATATATAAGAGAGATAGATATATCATGGTGAATACAAGAAATTTTGTCCAAAAAATTATCCATAAACATGTCACAGTGGGCAGTAGATGACTCCACTCCAAGACTGAGGGAGGCCAGACTGACCAGCCCCTGTACTACCTGGAACAGCTCTGTTGGACGGGATTGTGCGGAAGCTATGAGGGCAGAAAATAACTCTCTCTTTGCTGCCCGCATAGCCACTGCATAGGTTTGTAAACTGGCTCTATGCCGCAATCTATCGGCTTCAGCATGCGAACGACGCCACCATCTCTCCAACTGCCGCCCATCCCGCTTCAACAACCGCAGCTCCTTGGAAAACCTGCAGAGCTGCCGTCTGGGCAGCGGATGCCTAGGAGCCATCTGATCAATTACCTCCGTTAGCAAGGTGTTCCACAGCACAACAAGGTCATCGATGAGATGGTCGTCAATGAACCTGATTCTCCTCCACCTTGTAACTTTTATGGACAATTGCATCATTGATGGGCTTGTCTCTGTCACTCTGAATGTCACCAGACATAACAAGCTACTAGATTTCAGCTGTAAATACAAAGGTTCCATTACATTTATAAATTCTCGCTACACCACCAACCATGTATTTAACACAGGTTGGCTCCTAAAAACTCATAAGTTTTGTACCAACACAGTTGCTGTTCTGTTTTGATACATGTGCTGCCCCACTTCTGGTCCATGGTCATCCAAGAGACCAAAGACATGTGATTTTTCAGGAAGGGACATGGCCAAGTCATGACTCAATGAGAATTTTGTGGAAAAAGACTGGCAGATAAAATTACAATTAAACATTCAATTGACAGTTTTAGTCATTATTGCTGCTGCTGTTACAGATGGGTTGTGGGGTGGGCTAAAATCAGTTGCATTGCACTTCAATGAACTGACAAAGGAAATTGTTGCAGGAAGGGAGGAAGGAAAAATAACTTGTGAATCCTGCACTAACAGCTAAACCTGGGCCTTTTTTGTGAGCACTTTATAAAAAAGATGTTGGAGTGGGAAGAAGGGGCAATATATGGCAGCAGGGAAGAGTGGAAGTGATGGGAAGAGACTATGGGTGATTTCAGACGTTACGTGAACACGGTGAACCACGGTGAATACCCACCTGTGGTCACCGTGTCCCGTACGTCTGTTAACGGCGCGCCAGATGTTGGCCACGGTCAATCCCCACATGGGGTTCGTTTGAACCACGCTTCCCGGGCTAGCCGGGGGAAGGTCCCGGGAAGCGTGGTCAAACGGACCCCGGGCCGTGACCAAGGAAAAGTCACGTCTGGCCGCGCGCCACGGCCCGGGATCCCCGGCGGGATCCCGGGCCGTGGCACGATCAGCCGGACGCGGCGGCCGCATTGGCCCCGCCGCCCACCCGTCTCCTCGGAGGGCGGGCGGCGGGGTGCATGGAGGGGGCGGGGCCGTGTGACCACACGTTGCGCCGCGAGGCCCCGGCCCCTCCCACTTTCCCCGCCGGGATCCCCCCGGCACGTCTGTTGTGCTGTTACGGGGTGACCCCGGCGGGGAATGAAGCCGGTGGTGCCGGTACGGGGCCAAAGGCCCGCGTAACATCTGAAAATACCCTATCAGGTAACTGCCTAACATGCATAGGCAGTAACATTTCTATAACTCACTATGCGATCATGAGGTTTCACCAAATTCAGCATGTGATGGGTTTGAAAAGTGTTCATAATTACATCTGGTAACACCCTGTGCATCCAACCTGCAACACTAGTGTTACTGTTGGAACAAATAGCAGGTTCTATATTCGTGAATGTTATTTGCATTTTCGGAAAGCATTCCAAATATCCAAATAAATATTAGCCCCAAAACTAAGTTTATATAAGCTTTTAAATGAAAAACAAGAATTGTTTTATAGAAGTTCCCCAAGATCATACAATGTTTCTGGGCAGCCGAAAAACCAAAAGCCCAATCCTAACCCTGTGCACTGTGCAAAAGGCTGTGCACATGCTGTGCGTGCAGCTCCTATATAGAGAATGCAGCATGCCATCCAATCAAGCACAACCCATGTACAACGTGCGGGGCCATGCATATGTGAGTTTAAGACCAGGCCCCAAATGTCAGAAGGATCCCTCTCCGTTTATAATTGGAGACAAAGAAGTTCAGATGATTTCTTTTATTGGACCAACTCCTGTCGGGGAGGGTACGCAAGCTTCAGACCAACTCCTTCAGCAAGTGTTGTTATGCATTTATTTTATTATTGGATTACTGGTTTCCCCTTTTTGTATTTTAATGTTTGATATGCTAATGATTGTTTTCCTAATATCTCCCTTCTAAGTGATTGCTTCTATACATACCCGACTTGCATTTCTTAGTTTTTATTTCTCACATTTTACATGCATGAGGAAGAGCTCTGTGTGACTTGAAAGCTTACATTCTCTCACCAGCAGAAGTTGATCCAATAAATGATATTGGGTAAAAACAGACGTGAAAGTGGCCTGTTTAAGCTCACTGTGGCCCATGGGCCAGCAGCCCATCTGTTTTTGGATTGACAGATGTTGGCCTGAGATTGTCCTGGGCTATGTTGGCAGCCTGCCCAGGCGCTCATCCTGGACTATACCCAGGTCACAGCCTGGGCTAGGGTCTTCCCGATTGGGCCAAAGTGGGCCACAGGGGGCTATCATGTCTGCTGTGGCCCGGCAGACACAGCCTGGATTGGGTCTCCCATGGCTGCCCCTCATGACGGGGGTGAGGTACTGAGCACAGCGTTGGGGCAGGGCTTGCCCACCGCACATTCCTTCATCTCCCCTTTCCCCCTCCCCCAGAGACCCGGCCATAGGCATGCTTGTTGTGTGGCAGGGGCGACCCTATCCAGACCATGTCCCCCGTGGCTTCTCAGCCTGGCCTGGATTGGGCCACCACCAAGCGGCTATCATGTCTGTTTCCACCCACTGTCTGAACTGCTTTGTCTCCATCTCTTACATTTGGAATCAACTTGGCAACCACACTCTCCCTAGAGTGTAGGGATGTGCGAATGCAGTTTGGATGTTCGGAGTTCATGCAGAACTCGGTCTGTTTGGACATCCGAACCAAACGTCTGAACTGAACTCGAAAATGGCTGAACAATTCGGCCATGTTCGGGTGCGTTCGGGGTTGGGGGAAAACGTGACTTTGGGCGGGAAAACATGACTGGAAGGGGGAGGCAGCTGAGGAGCAGACTTCCTGGCACCAGGGGTGGTCTCAGGGCCAAATGATACCGATACCGAAAAAATCTTCAAATTTGGTATCGATTTCGGTACCGATAACACTATTTTCGGATGTTCAGCCAAGTTAGGCAGAACCAAACTCTGCCAAACTGTACCCGAACTCGGCTTTCGAACCGAACATCCAAACCACGTTCTGTTCGCACATCCCTACTAGATTGCATAAGTACTCTCACCCTTGAGAAGACAATGATGTGCACTTTACATCATCCCTATGAGGTCAGGTGTAAACACCCTCTTGAATTGTAACAGATGCCATTACCAGACACAACAACTTTCCCATTGGCAATAAAAATAGATTTATTAAGGAGAAACCATAAGCAAAATTGATTGGCAGAGGTAAATTAACAGAATTCAACTAGAGCACTCACATCAGGTCAGTAACTCATGGGCATAAGTCTTTGTAGGTTCAGAACCTTAAAAAAACTGAAGACCAACTATTATCCAGTGATAATTGCAGTTCAGAAATATCTATTCTTCAGTGCTTCTTCTTCCCTCTGAAATGAGAGGTGGCAATTAGTCTCACAGAAATCAACTAATCCATGAATGTGCATCTTCACAGAACAAATGCAGAGAGAAAAAATAAACAAACAAAAAAGCCATAGAGAGCTGTTGGTGGTTTTTTTTTCACTTTCCAGCTGAGGATGTAAAACTAGTCCTCCTGATACTAGGTACTTTCATCATTAAAGTATGCAGTCACAAAAAAGGCAAATGCCCTTTTGGGCTGCATTAATGGGTGCACCATGCCCAAGACATGGGAGGTAAATGTGCTATTTTACACAGTACCGGAAAACCTCAGCTGGAATATTGTGTTCAGTTTTGGGCACCATATGTCACAGGGGGTGGGGGCAAACTGGTAGGGGGACACGACTGCACCAATATCAGAAACCCACAGACACTCAGGCGTACTTTCCCAGAAGAGGAGACTCAGCATGACGCTCCGGGATTGCGTTGGGGTTATAAAGTGCCCATCAGGATAGCAGTGTAGCCCTTGAAATCCATGAGGGATTAGGCCTGCATCATCATAGGGTGCCGGGTTGCCTGTGCTGGAGTACTCCGTCTGTTCCACCACCCACCTCATTCGCTCCTCAGTCACCTCATGGGAAGGAGACTTTGTGCACAGCGTGGGGGTCCACAGGGTAAAGAGCCCAGATTTAGAGAGGAAGGTTAGGGGACCGTTCACCCTCAGATAGGAAGGGGAGGGAAGGCTGAATCGCACCCCTCGCTGCTCACCCTATAAGGGAACCACTCACCCAAGGAATTAGGTACAAGGGGGGAAAGACAGGTAAACATACTCACGCTATCACTCACGCAACCGAAGCACTCCACACAGCCGTACAGGGAAGGGAAGGGGGAACCAGGAACAAACTCGCCAGGGCTCCAAGGATCAGGAATCAAAACGTCTCACTCGCTCTATCTCTCTCTTGCACGGGGGCCAGTTTCAGCAGATCACCGGCGCTGTCTGACTCACAACGCTGACTTATGAGGGGGAAGCCACACCCCCACTACGTTCCTGGAGGCGCGCTGAACGTTGGCGCACTGGCAGCCCTGCCTCTGCACCCTGTGCTGCGTTGGGAGGCAGTGCCGGCAGTCTTTGTTGTTGCTGTTGCCCCGCAACAGCAGTCTCAAGGTCCCCGCTAGCGAGGGGGTTTGGCGGCGGCGGTGCGGGGCCCGATTCCCGGGGCTTACAGCCGGGAGCATTCACTTGGGAAGGTAGGTGACGCCACGGGGCCCGAGATTGGCCTCTGACCCTATATTTCAAGAGGGATGTCGGCAAATTGCAAAGGATTCAGACAAGAAAAACGATGGCCCTTTTTACATGAGATACACCCACTCATGCCCATGCAGGTCCACCGCATAGGCATGTGACTGCCATGGTGGGTGGGTGGTTGTGCATGCGCACCCACCTCCACCCATCACCCATTCATGAAGTAATTGGCCAAAATGGTGATTACTCTGCGAGTGGGGTTGCGAGAGGGATTGGTGTGTGCCTGTGTATACAGCCCACCCCTGCGCCACCCATGATGCTGCAAGCACACTCATCCCCTCACCCCGCACCGCAGCCCATTTAAAAAGGGCCTATGATAGCGGGACTGGTAAAACAAGTCTTATGAAAAAAGGCTGAAAGAATTGGATATGTTCAGGCTAGAGAAAAGTTTCATGAAAACTAAGGAGGGGACATGACAGCATTTAAAAGATACCTATGAGGATGCAAAAAAAAATTATGGTGAGCATTTGTTGTCCACTGTCACAGAAGACAGAACTAGAGGGAATGGGCTTAAATTACAGCAATGTACATTTTGGTTAAATATTAGGAAAAATTTCCTACCCGTAGGAATGGAATCAGGCAATGGAATAAGTTGCCTAGGGAGGTTGTGGAATCTCCCACCTTGGATGTTTTCAAAACCCAGCTGGACAAGCATCTATTCTGTCTTGGAGCAGGGAGCTTGTGGTCCCTTCCTACACTACAGTGCTATTATTCTAGGATTAAAGTGCATATTTCAAGATACTAATCCAATAACATGGTCCTGAACCTTTTGAAATCAATGGCAAAACTCCCATTGACTTCAAACCCAAGCAGTGGCAGTCCTCTCTCACTGAAGGTTTGATGTATTTCCAAGCTTCAAAAAGACTACCAAGTCAAGTAAGTTTTATTGTTTCAACCATAGGTTACAACAATGATATATAACAACAACACATACACAAATTTAAAACATTAACACCAAGTTGAATCAGATAAAAAACAAAAATAAAATCCAATATCTTCATAGACTATACAGCCATCCCCATCCTAAATTAACATAGATAATATACTCTTGACCTATGTGTAATTGTCCCACAGTAAGATACACAATCTAGAATTAACCCTAGCTCTTTAGTGGAGCTTGAGTGTGAGAAACTCTTGATCCCTGAGAAATTGCCCCACAATAGAATATATGATCTCTAATTTACCCTAGCACTTTAACAGAGCTAGAAGCAAGAGGCTCTCACCCTCTAGGTGATTTTCCCAGAAAAAAGATGACTATACAAGCTCTACTACATCTATAATCTTATTTGATGCAAAAAATACAGTTACTTAACTGGGCGTAGAATGATAGGATAATGGCTGCTCCCAGGTTAATTAAATAACCAAATTATGCACTTATACATGTGATTTAAACATTTTAAATAGATATCTAAAATTTAAAATCAACAAATCTCTTCCCTCCCTGCACATTAAAACAATCCCATGATGGGAAAAATAACAGAATAAAAAAATTACCTTTGCCAGCCTCCTGTTCCTTGTCCATATAGATAGAAAGTTGTGTGGAGTTTGACATGTGTACATATTTTTTAATGTCTGGAGAAGATCTGCTTATGATTAAGATAAAGATCATTCTTTCCCCTTCCCCCAAAGCTTGATGTGTATCATTTAGGACTAAGGCACGAGGCAAGTATGATACTTTCTAATGGATCTCAACAACCTGAGTCTGAATAGCCAGCTCCTTTTAGTAGCTTTCAGAGATCAAAACTGATAATATAAACATCTATTCCATGTGTGTTTACCAGTTCCACATTCCATCCCTTTCAACTTACTAATAGCAGCTTCCCTTTCCAGTTTTCCTTTAAGCTTTAATTTGTATTTTAAAAACCCCTTTCCTTCCCCAAAGGAAAGACAAACCTATCAACTCAATTCTTCTCCAACCCTCTGAACAATAGAAAATAATATGTTTCTATTGTTTCATTGCATATCAATTGCTTGCTTCATCCAGCACACAGATGCTGAAGACTTTGTTGAGACATTCATTCTAGTCAGATGTAACAGTTTAAAAAACTCTTTGAAAAGCTAGCTTGAAATCCCAGCGATCCGGAGAACTGTCACCTCCCCCAAAGTGATTATCAACCCCCATCCATCCAACCAAACAACAAGCCGCATGCACAATAGACCCCAGGAGAGTAAAAGAGACCCCTCCTCCACTCTCTCTTCTTAGTGGAGTATATAGTCTGTTGTTCTTCTGTCGTAGGATCAGCCCCCATCTGTAGGCATTTTCTTGACCTACATTTTATGATCAGGTAGTGCCAGTTGCATTTTTGATTTTGCACATTACATCAGGCACAAGGGAAGAAGGAAAAAAGAGCCAGAGCCTTATGGCCACATGGTGGAGCATTGCAAAAACAAATGCTTGCTACATTTAACTCATTGAGGGTACAGTTTACCTAAGTAGAAAACATTCCAAGGAGGAAAAAAGTATATATATGTATATATAGTGCAGGCTTTGGAGTGTATTTTATGTGTGTGTGTGTGTTAGTGTGTGCCAGGGAGATTTTCCTCTGCTGAACTTGCAATGCTTAGCCTAGCAGCCAGAGCTAACCTGGAGAGAACCCTACTGAGATGACTGTGCCTAGCATCAGCTCAAGTTGCAGTGGTGTTCACAGTGTCTGGTGCAACAGCAGCAGCAGTAGCAGCAGCAGCAGCATCAACCACCGGCATGGACAAGAGCAGAACTTGAGTCCCACTGGCCACCTGATCACAGCAGTTTGTCTTGGCATCATCGGGAGTGTGGGTTTCCTTAACAACCTCTTGGTCCTGATCCTTTTCTGTCGGAATAAAGTGCTACGCTCTCCCATTAACCTGCTACTGATGAACATTTCCGTGAGCGACATGATGGTTTGCATTGTGGGCACCCCCTTCAGCTTTGCTGCCAGCACTCAGGGCCAGTGGCTTATTGGGCCAGTCGGTTGCATCTGGTATGGCTTTGTCAATACCCTCCTTGGTAAGTTGGGACCCTTGACACCCTTGCCCTGTGAGTGGCCAGCATGCTCCCCATCACTCCTGCATAACATACTGCCTCTCAGGCCTGCCCACTCTGACTCCCAACTCTCAAGCCCTTAGCACTTATCAGCCTTTGATATCCCTATGACTTAGCAGAAAGGTGTTGAGCTGCTACTTTCTCTATTCTCACCCCCTTTGAATTTCACCTCCTTTACTGTGGGGACCAGCATCACAGACATCCCCATCCACAGCAGGGTCCTATAAGTGTTCTGAGTGTCAGAGGGGCAGCCTGTTGGGGGAAAGTGTCTCTGTGTAGGGGATAAAAAGAACTGTGTGTTTGGGTTTACCGGGCTGAGGGTTCTGGATATATGTGTGTAATTACAGGTTGTGGAGCTGTGTGTGTCTCTGTAGGGGTGGCAAATATCTGTGAGGATAAATGTATGCAAGGGAAGGGTGCTGGTGGAGAAGGGCTGAGGTGCTCTCTGTGTGTAGGATTCTGAGTAGCCGTGGAACTCGACTCGTGTATATGCTGAGGTGAAGTGGTTGTGGGACAGTGTGTCTGTATGGGTGATAAGTATGAGGAACTATAAAAATATGGATGTGTGTGTGTGTGTGTGTGTGTGTGTTGGGAGTGAAGACCTATAGAACCTTATATGGGGCA
The DNA here is from genome assembly GCA_003113815.1 of Sphenodon punctatus. Taxonomy (NCBI): domain Eukaryota; kingdom Metazoa; phylum Chordata; class Lepidosauria; order Sphenodontia; family Sphenodontidae; genus Sphenodon; species Sphenodon punctatus. The sequence goes on from QEPC01013609.1 coordinate 1,126,060, forward strand.
GCATATACACCTGTGAGACCATGTGAACCAGCTGAAGGGCTGTGAAACAGTGTGTTGTCAGGATTGAAAGACAAATGTGATTAGTTGTTTGTGCAGCACATGAAGTGCTCTGTGTGTGGCAGGGGGTGGGGTATGGATATGGGTATGAAGAAGGGACTGAATACAGGACAAGCAGAGAGCTGTGGGACTATTCGCTTGTGTATGTGAGAGAGCAGCTGAAGGGCTTTGGGACAGTGCTCACAGCAGATGAAGAGCCGTATGGATGCGTGCAGAGATGTGGGTGGGAAAATCTGTGTGACTAGGTATAGACTGAGTACATTCTGAAAGACTGGTGGAGGGGGCATGGGGCTTTGGAACAGTGTAAGTTGGAGGGCACAAGGCTGTGGGACTGTGTGTGGGGATTCAGGCTGTGATGTATGTGAGGGGGTAAGGGTTGTGGCCACTTTTAGATGTGTTCCACCTGCTCGCGCCATGAAATCATGCGGCTTGTAAAAGTGCTGCGGGCAGCTTTTAGACACACCAAGACGTGCCGTATTTCCAGTTGCGCATTCTTTAACAGAGCAAATTAAATACCTTGTGGGGTATTTAATTTGCGCTGTTAGAGAATGCGCGGCTGGAAATATGGCACGTCTAGGTGTGTCGAAAAGCTGCCCGCAGCACTTTTACAAGGCGCATGATTTCACCGCGCAAGTTGGCGGCACTCGTCTAAAAGCGGTCTGTGTGTTGGGAGTTGTGGGACTATGTGTGTGAGAGATGGGCAGAACTGTCTCAGGAATGTGAAAAGAGTAAGTGTGTGTGTGTGTGTGTGTGTGTGTGAGAGAGAGAGAGAGAGAGAGAGAGAGAGAGAGAGAGTGTACTGGGGATAATGGACTAATGTGACTGTGTTAGACAATGGAAGGGTTAGGTAGTAGGTACTGTGTGTGAAAGACTATGACAGGACTGTGTCAGAGAGTTGAAAAGCTTTGAGACTCCATCCGCCCTATCCTGAACCCTGTGGATCCTGCACTCGTGCGTGCATGTGCACAGTTTCCACGTGGCACAATGTGCCCACCACAGGGATCCGGGTGACTTGCATGCGGCTCTGCGCGCACACAGCTCCTCTGAGTTTGGGATCGGGCTTACCGTGTGTGGGGGGAGGGAGGGCGGGGGTACTCTAAGGGAGTTAACAAATGAAACGTTAGCCTGCTGGAGTCCAGGTTCGGTCTATTCAACTCCCGCTCACATGTCTAGCATGTGTAGAGCCTAATAAACATGCAGCCCCTGCATGTATTTCTTTTTCATTCAGGCAGCCCCTGCTCAGTCTTCACTCACAGGTTTAGTGGGACAAACATAATACATGGGCAGGCATTCTTCCCTCCCACACTCCACCCACCAACTTTCCCCCTTCCCAGTATCCTGCCCCCTGTCATGATTAGAGATGCAGTGGGTAGCACATTTGCTACCTGTGGGTAATAACTGCATTTTCAGGCACCCCCAATGGGCACTTGATTGGGTACCCAACCCCATTGGGTTCCCAGTGCCCCAAAATGTGAGTATTACTGCAGTGTCCTGGGATGCCTGAGGAGTATCTGAGCACCTGCGGTTCTCCAGACTGACTCACCTCACCACTGGGTCGCTGCTCCTCCGGTCCTGGTCACTGCTCCTTGCTTGCTGCTTCCTGCTTCTCCCCAAACCGTCTGCTGCTCAGTTGAGCTGGGGACTTTCCTGCTCTGATTTTTCTGAGCAGGCAGTGGAGATGAGTGAGGAGACCTCTTTCCACTTGTGTGCACCCCCTTAGTGGGTCTCTCATTCTCAGGGGGACCCATATCAGGAGGGCGCATGGATCCTGCATGCACCCCCGGTTTGGTTCTTCCAGGGAATGGGGGACCTATTAGAGGGGTGCATGCAAGTGGGAAGAGGCCTCCTTGTTCCTCCCATCAGAAAAAGGCAAGCAGGGAAGTCCCCAGCTCAGCTGAACATCACGTGGGTAGGGGAGGAGCAGCAAGCAGCAACTGGATTGGAGGAGCAGCAGCCTGTAGGGGTTGGAATATCAGTATCGGATTAATCTGATACACCCGATAGTCAGGTATATCTGATTAATCTGATAATCACTGGTATCGGCATACCGTTTTTTTAACATTGGCCACTTTACCAGGTTTTTTTACATTGCGGCCATTGAAATAAATGGCCGCAATGTAAAAAAAACAGTAAAGCGGCCAATGTTTAAAAAACAGTATGCTGATACCAGTAAATCTGATACCGGGGAGATCCGATACCGATAAATCCGGTATTTTCCCCGGTGGCCCACCCCTAGCAGCCTGATAGTGAGGCGAGTCAGCCTGGGGAGTCAGGTAGCCCATCGGATCACATTTGGGTACCAATTCGTGTCCAAACATAAGTGAGGTGAGTCAGGCACCCCAGATTTGATGAACTGCCTGACTTGTCAGGGACCCAGTTGCAGCTTTAGTCATGACTCAGCCGCAGCAAATTATGAGAATAAGAAGCTACCCCAGCTGTTTCTTTCTTCTGGGCTATTATGACTATGGGGGTGAGAGTGGAAAGGACAGGAAACAGTCACTCTTTGGAACTCTCTCGACTCTTTTTCTGTGACTCTATGGTACTGGCAGCCCTCTTATGTGTGTAACTAAAACAAATGGGCCTCTGTTCATCTTACTACTCACTTAATAAACCAAAACGAATGGCACACCCCTACTTGGCATGTCTTTATAGTTGTTGACGGTGATAGGGTTATATTTAAGTTTCAAAAGGTGGTCTTTAACAGGGCCCTGCCATTCCCCATGAGACCTGGCAGGCTCCAGTCCAAAGCACTCACCATATAGCAATTTCCCACTGTCAATAGTCCTTTATTGGCAAGTTCCACTGTCCCACTGAAAACAATATCTCAGTGTCACTGGCCAGCTCCCAGTCTGCAGCAGCAGAGCTCCTTCTGGACTTCTGGCTCCCTGCAGACTGGTTTGAGGTCAAAACATACTGTTTTTCTAGCCTTAGAAGGTAGTGTGACCAAGAGTATGAGCAGGCCCTCTTGTTTGTTTGTTCATTTGTTTGTTTAGATTTTTATCCCACTGTATCCCTGAAGGCTCAAGGCAGCTAACAACATAATAAAACATAAAATACAAAGTAAAAACTTTAAACCTCCATGAATTGGTTAGAAAACACCCACCCCAGGAACTACCCCTGCCTGTTGAATGCCTGGCCAAATAAATACATCTTGCACTGCTTTTGGGAGATTTCCAGGCTAGGGCTTAGATGAACCTCCAAGGGAAAGGAGTTCCAAAGCTTTGGAGCAGCCACTGAGAATGCCTCTCTGCGTTCTTGGGTCATATTTATTTATTTCATATGGAGTCCTTCACTGACATATGATCTTGAATTTGAACAAAATCTATTTTTGCGCTCCATTCTACATGTGCCTATAGGCACACCGACTGCTCTCGGAGCTGAGACAGGTGCCAGTACAACAGCCTCGCTGGCCATTTTGAAATCTTGGCTTTGCCTAAACCTGTTACAGACAGACTCCTTCTGTTTCTGGTCAGTGGATAAACAAGGTTGAAGAGATCTTACACTTGCTGGGATTTCCCCTAATTTATATATCTTCTATGCCTTATTCAAAGCCGTGGGCTGAGATTAAGACTAGAATTAAGGATCAAGAGCTCCAAACTTTGAGGGAACACATTGTTAACCAAAAGGTGGCAAAGATCTATAGAGAGTTCTTGATCCCTTCTGGTGGGGCATCTTACTTGTCAAACCAGCCACAGTGGAACTTTAGAACAGCATTTATGGTGTTAAGGTTCAATTTATTCCAGTCAGCAATTATGGAAGGTAGATTGAACCTTACAATGAGAGGATATATCATTACTGCAGCCAAAATGCTAACAGGGATGTAATCAAAACAGTAGCCCATTTAATGCTTGATTTCCCATGCTATCTAAATTTGTGATCTTTGTATATTGAGTCTTTTGTTGCTCAATGGCAATCTTGTCTACAACATGAAGTGGTTGTGGCCCTTCTGATGGACTAGGATCCTAAAGTAATGTTTAGTGTTTCAAAGTATTTTTTTGCCCAGGTCCTGAAGCTAAATAAAACTGTTTAGGTTATTGGGTAAAGCCCTCAGGGCCAGCATCCTTATGGTTTTATGGCTGTATTATGCCCTGGTCTGCTGTTACTCATTTGTATTACCTCTAATATTGGCAATATGCTATTCTCTGAGTTTTTGGTTTTTTAAATTATGTGTTGTGGTCCTTGTTTGTTTTATTTTTTGAATGGTTTGACAGTTAATACAAATGAATTATTTACAGTAATGGTTCAATCTTTGGTCCAGGCATATATGATCAGGTCCTCCTGGCTCAGTTAATTTGCTACAATTTAAACTTGTTTCAATCTGAAGGGTCAGCTGTTTACCTGAATTGGTTCAGCTGATATTGATGCTACTTTAGGACCCAGGGTGTACGAGTTTTATGGGGTCATTTCTGTAGATGTTTATGTATTTCCAATTAATTTATGTTGTTTGAACTTGTTATGCTTATTATATAATCCTGGCCGTATACTTTTGGCCACTAGCCGCTGCAACTGCCAATCAGGTTGCTGGCCTGCAGCATTTGGAACTATCTACTCCTTGTACTGGCTGAAGGGCAAGGATTTTGTGAGATCGATTCAGCAGATGTTTTTATCCCCTAATGGGTGCTCCAGCAGGCTTTGGGTCTGTCCTCTCTTAGCGCCTGTTGAAAGGTGAGGACACTGTGGATCTGACCCTCCAGACTTTCATCTTCAATTGCGAGTTATCCAGCGATGTTATTTAGCATATCATGGCCTATAATATGCTTCCTTTGGAAATGCTGTTTTAGTTAGTGTTGTGTATTTTTGTATTGATTTTAGTCATTGTTTTTTTTATATAAGACTTTATGGTCAAAGCAATAAACTTACTATTTATTTATTTCCGTTTGTATCCCACCATTTTCCTTATGCTCAGGGTTGCTCACATTTCAACATATTAACTTTAATAATTAACATTTAACCGTTAATATTAAATTAACTAATTCAACTAGTAATCCTCACAACAAAGCTGTGAGATAAGTTAGACAGGAATCTGTGATGGCCCGAGGTCAGTCAGTGAGTTCATGGCTAAGGAAAGTTTTGAACCAGGGGCCTGCCTATACCTCCCAATCACGCTACTGTGCACTTAACCACTACATCACACTGGACTAGGACTTAAGAAATGGATGCTCACCCATCCCCCCACCCACCGCTGGCCATTTACACGGATGTCCCCCTCCCAGTGCACCTGCCCAAACACAGAGCAAGGGGGGGGGGCGTGGGGGGGGTTGTTCCATGTAAAAACTGCCTTTCTTTCAATCTAGGTTGATGTTACCATGTTGGTCCCAAATATCGGAGAGACAAGACACAAAATAGTTAAGATGATACTTTTTATTGGATCAGCTTCTGCTGGTGAGAGTATGCAGATGTTCAAGCTAGTATGTAGCATTCTTTCTCAGATGAGAATAAAGTCTTGAGAAGAGTTCACTGGTTGCATACTTACCCCAGTAGAAATTGATCCAATAAAAGGTATAATCTCAAATGGAGCTTAAATGAAAAGCAAATTTAACATCTGTGAATATTATTCAGATAACCTTCCAAATATACAAATATCCACATCCAGACCAAAATTTGCATATTCATTTCTTCAGATATTTTGGTCACCCCAAAAAATATCCCAGAGGAACAAACAAAGCAGATACAAATAGCTATTCATATCTGCTTCATCCAGACAAGCCCAAAGTGGGTGAATCAGTTGGATATTTTAGTTTTGCAGATCATTCATTTCAGCTTTAATTTTATCTGCTTTGGTTGCAACCGACAAACTACTTACTCTGCCCTTTACAGCCCTGCTTAATAGCCTCTGGTTCACCTTATACCCCGAAGCTGCCTCCTTACTCCCTCCAGTAGAGCTCCCTGCTTTTCCCTACAACAGAGGTGTGGAACCTTTTCCCTCCCAGAGATGACTCTGAAAGTTAGTAAAACTCCAAGGGCTGCATAAATGTTGGGGGCAGAGTTACTTAGGGGTACAATTGGGAAGAAGAGGGCCCAGATCATAAATCTGTACCATGGATCTCTCCCCATCCATGCTTGCATGCCCTTGTCTCAGATCCCTTACCCTAAGCTCAGTCTTTCAGTGCTTGGAGGCAGGAACTGGAGGATCGATGGGCCAGATCCAGGAACTAGAAAGGGGCCAAAGAAAAATGAGCTGTCGACCATGTTTGGCCCCCAGGCCTGAGGTTCCCCCCCGTGCCCTATCTTCTCTAATTATCTGCTCCTCTCACACCCATCAGTCTGTCCCCACTCCCTCTACACTCTATTGAACTCTTCTCTACTCCCTCGTGAGATCTCCCACTCCACCCTACAAATTACTCTCATCTCTCCCCTGCTCCTCCCGCTCTGATGCTGTCCTCAGCATACTAGCTTTCTCTCCTCTCCACCCAAACGTTCCCTTAAAGCAGAAGATAAGTCGGTCAGACAAGTAATATCAATGGGTGTAAAGAGACAGATGCAGAGGCTGCCTCCCTGAGAGCTGATCTGGGGGTACACCTCCACATCCACTTGCTTGCAGCCCCACCTGGATCCACTTTAGATGGACCTGGCAGTTTCCCCAGGCTGTGGTCTTCCTGTGCATCCCCACACCCCCACTTTTAAATAGACCAGCCAACCCAGGGGTGAAGTAGACTACCAGTCCCTCTGCCTGTGTCGTCATTGTCCATTTTGTAGCATAAAGCTAGCCAGTTACTATGCAGAGACTATTACACAGTACAGAGAGTGCAAATTCAGAGTTGTCATTCATGAAACTGGCACTGCTGATTTTCCAATGAAAAGTTCTTTATTTAAAAACACTTATTTACAGGTTATATACCATCCATTATGTATCATTTATCATTTAATGTGTAAAATGTGTTCCGTTCGTTATCTGCAGTAAATTTCTATAAAGACAAAACGAAGAAAAAACCCCACAAAACCAGGAGACACAAAAAGACTAATCTTACCACCACCACCCGCCCCCGTGCACATCCTTACCTCAAACTCTGCACTCTCTGCTGAGAGAGCTCTGCAGAATCTGATCACCCCATGCGCTTGTGTTGCTTTGTCTTCTTAGAGGGGGAGCCTCTAGCAGTGCATGCTCTGAACAAATGCCAAGATGCACCAAGACAGAAGGAAACCCTGTTTTAATTTCTGGCCAACATGTTAATTTCAATTGTGTCCACAATCCCAGGAGAGAGGGAGGGGGAGAGAGAGAGAGAGAGAGAGGAATTAAAAAGCAGTTAATTTACTATCTAAACCTCCTACACTCCCATCACAGAGGGTTAAGGGCCTCAGACTGCTATTAACTACAAGGATCAGGAAATATCAAAACCACTTTCTCATCTTCTAGGGTTTTAAACTGTTTTGAAAAACATGGGTAGTGCAGAGCCTAAAGATATAATGCATTATGGGGGTGGGGGGGAGGGAATCGAAATAACATCAAAATTGATTTTCTGGCCCTGGAGACCCTGCAATGAAAAGAGAATAATTCATTCTTAACCCAAAGCGTGCCAAAGGCCTTTTTTATATGGATACCACCCACCCATGAACACCCGGAAACACCCATCGGATGGGTGGGAGAGCGTCCGTGTAAAAGTGCATGATTGGGTGGGTGCCTGTGCCCAACCCACCCGCCAACACCAACACCCGAGCGTCTGTGTACCAGCGAAAACACCCACACCCACACAGACGGGATTGGCAGGACCACTGTGCACCGGCGCAAGGGGTCATGCATGTGCCCCCACGCAGACAGGTCCACCGGGGGGATGCTGGACATACAGTCAGGAGCCCATAAAGAGGACAGACATGTGACAAGGGCGTGCTGGCACCCACGATGGCCGGGAGGAAAGCGACCAACAAAACAAAGGGAGCCAGCACCACCACTCACGCAGAGCGAGGCCGGGTGAGCATGGGGTCCCAGGCACGTGATCCAGGGGGCAGGGGGTCCTGAGAAGCCGGTCCTGGGTGGAATGCACCAAGGCAACCCACAGCACAGGGCCGAGAGCATACAGTGGCAGCGGGCAACGAAACCCAGCCCACCCCAGCCACAGGGCAAAGCTGGAGGAGGAGCAGCAGTGACAGTGAAGTGAGCCCAAGGGCACCCCCACCAACCAGGGAAGGGAGGGCCAACCCCCAGCCCTGGCACTGCGCCCGAGGGAACACAGGACAGCCAGCAGTGACCTAAGCCATGTACCCATCCTCCCAGGAGAGCACCCAGATGATGGTGCAACACACCACCGGGGAGACAGCCGAGGAGGGGTCCCCCAACAGCCAGGTAAGCTGAGGGCCACCCCGGGGGGCAAATGAGATTTAATGTGGACAAGTGCAAAGTGATGCACGTAGGGAAAAATAATCCAAACTATGCGTACACAACGCTGGGTACTAAGCTAGGAGTTAGCACTCGGGAAACGGATGTGGGGGTGGTTGTGGACAATACAATGAAATCCACAGCCCAGTGCGCAGCAGAAGTCAAAAAAGTAAATAGAATGTTAGGAATTAGTCGGAAGGGGATAGAGAATAAAACTGAGGCGGTCATAATGACTCTATATGAATCAGTAGTGTGACCGCACCTCGAATATTGTGTGAAGTTCTGGTCACCCCATCTCAAAAAAGACATAGCTGAACTAGAAAAGGTGCAGAGAAGGGCAACAAAAATTATCAAGGGCATGGAAGGGCTCCCGTATGAGGAGAGGCTTGGTAGGTTGGGGCTCTTCAGCTTGGAGAAGAGACAACTAAGAGGAGATATGATGGAGGCCTATAAAATCATGAGTGGTGTGAAACTAATAAACAAGGAACAGTTATTTACCCTCTTAGCTAGTTCTAGAACTAGGGGACACTCCATGAAACTCAAGGCTTGCAGCCCGTACCGTGAATAAATATGGCAATGAAACTCATGGGTGGCAAGTTTAAAACAAATAAAGTATTTTTTCACTCAGCGTATAATTGGGTTGTGGAATCTACTGCCAGAAGCTGTGGTAAGGGCCAGTACTATAGCTGAGTTTAAAAGAGGGTTGNGGGCGGGGATGCAGTGACCGGCGCCTGGGTGCTGGTACATGCTAACGGGGCTCTGTTGCCATTGCAGCTCAAGGGTGCCTGGAGGTTCAGGAGGTAGAGGTTGTGGATGAGGAGTTGGCTGAGGTGGGCCTGGCTGCACCTCAGGCACCCAGTAAGGTGCTGCACAGTGGTAGGCCCAGGCAGCCACAGGGCCGGGGGGGGGGTCACAGTTGCAGGATGCCTGCAGGGAAGGGGGCGCAGGGAAGCAGGGTGGAATGGATGCCCTGGAACCCCGTAACCACCGCGGCAACCCACCCCCCCACCTGCAGCCCTCAAGGGTCAGTCTGGGGGGTCACCCCATGACACCCCAGGAACTGTGGTGGGGGCAATGGGGTGCACCATCTGGGCCAGCTAACGCGGGTTGCACTCTCTCCCTCACAGAACAGGGACCTGCTCATGTGAGGGGTGCAGCCGCCAGCAGTGCAGAGAGGAACCGGGATATGCAGGCCAGGAACTGGCAGCAGAGGGAGGACCTCGGCAAGGAGCTGCTGGAGGAATCCAGAAGGTTATCCGAGGTGCACACCCAGGAGCTAATGCTCACAAGGGAGCTACTGAGAGGGGAGGGGGAAAGCGACCGGGAGATCCTGGCTGCCATGATGGCCCAGTCCCACACCAAGCACCTCTGGGACCGGCACCAGGCTGCCACCCTCCACCATGACCAGCGGCTGAACACTGCATGCCTGTGCCACACTGGAGGGTCATACCACAAGGGTCATTGACCTCATGGAGGAGGTGGTGTTGGCCCTCCAGTGTGACCCACAGGGCAACAGAGGCTGCCAGGCTACAGATGGAGGGATGGCAGTCAAAATACACCACAGCACCCACCCACTGGTGCAGGTACCTCCCCCCCTGCACTTCACCCAACCCTGGTTCCCCCAGCAGCATCCCTTCCTGGGCCTGTACCAACAGGGTCCCCTTCCCCACAGAGGAGCACAGGACCTGCCTGTAGGGCTGCCCTTCCAGGCTGCACCGCTCCAAGCTCCCCCTCACTGCACCCCAACCCCTCCCCCAGGAATCAGTACCGCCACCCACAGATCCAGTGTACCAGGAGCAACAGCCACCCATTCCTACTGCCCCACCGCCTCAGGTATGGCTGTTGCACCCCTGGCCCCCGAGGGGGGGGGCATACCCCACCAGGGGCTGGGAGTGGGTGGGGGTACCTAGGCTGCTCCTGGCAACCACAGTGGGCCAGGCACCGGCCAGGGATGTTGAAGGGTGAACAGGATACGTGCTCACCCCATGCTTGTGTTTCCCTGCAGGGTCCTGCACCGGAGGCCAGCAGGGAGCAGCAGGTGGATGTGGGGGATCCCGGGCTGGCCACTCGCAGATTCCAGCATTCGGCAGCAGCATGAGCCCGCAGGGCTGCAAGCCCCGGTGGTGCTTCCAAGTGGGAATGAGGGCACCGCAGCTAATCCAGACCCCCATCCCATTGTACGGCTAGTCCTCCAATAAACACTGTGAAATGTTACCTCGATCTCATGTTGTCTGTTCAAGGATGAGGGGAGTGGCAGGGGGGCATGGGCTGGGTGAGGGTCAGTCACTATGCCGGGGTGCGGGCTGGGGCTGGGGGGGCCACCCACCAAGCTGGCAGGCAGCACCGGTGTGTGCACTAAGTGCACAGGTACGGAGCACAGGCAGACCAGCTACAGGTGCCAGACATGCCACCGTGCTGTCAGCACACCACACAGCTGACAGCAAGGGAGGGCGATCACATCCAGGCAACCCACTGGACCAGTTCCCTGGACCCCCGTTCCCATACAAGGCATGTAGATGTGATACGATGCTATGGCTGACAACACTGTTTATTGAAGGGGAGTACAGGGTTGGGGCTAGGGGGCAGGATGGGCACGGCCCCGTCATCGGCCTCCTGGGCAGCAATGCGGTAGCAGAGGGCATCCCTGTTCTCCTCAGAGATCCACCAGAAGGCCCCACCCTGGGCATGTTGGTACAGGGGCACAGGACCCGCCCTCTGTACAGGTGGTGGGTTGTCAAGGGCAGTGCCGCCCGTCTTGCACACGTTGTGCAGGATGCATGCTGCCAGGACAAGGATGGGGATGTGATCCAGGTCAGATTGGCTCCTGTTCATCAACAGGCACCAGCGCATCTTCAGCTGCCCGAATGTCTGCTCCACCATGCTTCATGCTGACGACAGGCATTCGTTAAACAGGCGGTGGTTGGGGTTCCATGCCACCGGATATGTCCTCATGAGCCAGGGGCTGAATGTGAAGGCAGGGACCCCTATCACCACAGGGGTCATGGGAACACCCTTGATGACACAGTAGAGGTTGGGGGCAAACTCCACATTGAACATGTGTGCATAGAATGGGGATGCACGCAGTATGCGCGCGTCGTGTCTCTTCCCCGACTGGCCCATGTACACATCAATGAAGAGGCCCCTGTGGTCCATGACGGCCTGCAGGTTTATGGAGAAGGCCTGCTTCCTGTTCAAATAGTCAGTCTTAGCATGGGAAGCCTGTATATTGGGGATGTGGATGCTGTTGATTGCCCCAATGCAATGGGGACCCCCAGCTCCTCAAAGCCGTGTATCACCTCCTCGGGATCACTCAGCTGGATGATCCGCTCGAGGAGGAGCTCCATGATCAGGTCACATGCATCATGGAGCTCCCTGTTCATGGTGGCCATCCCCACCCCGAACTGCTCCCCCACACTCCTGCATGAATCAGGGGTGGCCAGCCGCCAAACCACCATGGCCAGTCACATCCCTGGTGGCAATGGGTACTGCATGTTGGTCTCCCCCCTCTGTAGATGGGGGTTCAGTAGCTCCCCTAACTGGGTCAGGAGGAAGCGGCTCTTCGGGAAGTGGTCCGTCCATTCCGCATCCATCCAGGTGGCCATCATGTTCTCCCACCAGTCATTGCTGCGGGACCGCGTCCAGTGCCGGCACCGGGTCAGAAGGGTTACGCGGTGCCTGTATACGTTCAGGGACCACCAGGCCTGGAGGAGCCTGGCATGCAGGGGAAGATCGGTGCCAAGAATGGCATGCCGATGAGCAGTGGTCCTCCATGCCCAGCGCACTGTCACCACCCTCTGCAGGTTCTCTGCCCTCCGGTGCCTTTTGCCCTGGAGGGGGTCATGGAGCCATGGCAGGAGGAGGAGGTTCATCTGCTGGGAGAGGAGGTGCAGCAGCCTGCAACTGGTGCTCAGGATGCTCAGAACCACGGACGTGGCCAACAGGGGCTTGCCGCCTGCATGGTTCCATGGATCTCCACACCCGGCACCCCCCGAAGCCACCCACATGGCAGCACCACTGTGTCAGCAGTGCCCCTGGCCCCCACACACCCTGTGTCCCAGTTGCACCTCAATGTGCCCCATGATCAGTGTTCCTCAGCTCTGTACACCGCCCAAAGACATCCACCATCCTCTACGTCCCATGGCGGTCCGCCTGCATCGGATCAGTTATGTACCGATCACCCCATGGTTGCGGGGCAGTGATTGGTGCTCGCCTGGGGGTGTGTGGCAAGCTGTTACTGGGTCCCTGGCCCATTGGGCATCCCCCAAGGTGCACCGGGCACCTACCCACTGGGGGGAGTTGGCACTGTGGGGCCCCTGTGTGTCCATGCCTGATCGCCCCCTCCCCATTTCCTGTGGCCCAACCCCGGGGTACCATTGCAGCCGCCCCTGCTCAGCTTTCTTTGCTGCCCCAGGATGCCTTGGAAGGCTGCAGCTGTGCTCGGTGGCAGGACAGTGCCTGGATTGGATGAGTGCCCTGGTGCTCCAGGCAGCCGTTGCCTCACTCATCTTTCATCACCTGTGCTGGTTCCCATCTGCCCAGTGGGTGGGTGGGAGAGTGCCGGCCCCAGAAGACCGGGCTATCTCTGGCATGTAAGGTCACTCCTGGGCATGGGGACCAGGTCTCCCACATCTCAGCCCATTCACTGCTGCCTTCCGTCTCGCACCTGTTGCTCCTCCGGAGTGGGCCTCACCACTGTCATAGCTGGCTGTTGTGCAGTAGGGATGTGCGAATGCAGTTCGGATGTTCGGAGTTTGGCCTGAGCTCGGTCTGTTCGGAGGTCTGAACCGAACATCTGAATCAAACTCTAAAATGGCTGAACAGTTCGGTCATGTTTGGGTGAGTTCGGATGAGTTTGGGGTTGGGAAAAATGTGACTTTGTGCAGGAAAAACATGACTGGAAGGGGGAGGCAGCTGAGGAGCAGACTTCCTGGCACCAGGGCTGGAGACCAGGGGTGGTCCCAGGGCCAAATAATACCAATACTGGAAAAAAAATCGAATTTGGTATCGATTTGGGTATCGATAGCACTGTTTTTGAATGTTCGCCCAAGTTCGGCTGAACCGAATTCCGCCGAACCGAACAGCCGAAGCTGAACTCAGGTTTTGAACTGAACGTCCGAACATCTAAACTGCATTCTCTTCGCACATCCCTATTTTCCAGGGCCCTCAGTAGGGGATGGGGTTGAGGAGGGGTGGTTGCCCTGTGGGGACATTCTGTTGGGGACCCTCTGGCTAAGCCCTGACATGCAGCTGTTGGTGAACGACCCTCTGTTGGCATGGGATGGCTTCCAGCTCCTGTTACGGTACACATGGCTTATGGGACATCCCCTTGGGGCCCCTGCATGCTGGGGCCGTGCTCTGGAGCTTGGCTTCACCCTCCTGTGGTGACTGCTATGGGGGCAGCCACCCGCCATTGCCATGCCGTGGACCGCTGAGGAGCTCACGGCCATTTTCCTGCTGGCGGTGCGACCTGAGTATGGCCTCACCTTGCTTTCTGGGGGTCCCCCTGTTGCTGCGTACTACACTGGCACCCTCCTGCATGTCCACGGCATCCCATGCATATCCCCGGACGTGGGGTCCTACTGTGGGACCTGGGCTTGCTGGCCCCTGATGTTGGTGGACCCCTCCTGACTGGGACCCCTACTGCTGTGGAGCTCACAGCCCTTCGATTGGTGAGCTGTGAAGGCTGTGGCCAACACTGCCAATCACCTCCTGCCATGCTTCCTGGTGGATACTCATGCACTCCCAGGGGTTCTACAGGGGCCTTTTCACCTAAGAAGGTCTTGCACAGGCCCGGCCTCCATTCCAGGAGCACCCACTCGACCACCCCTGAGCCGTGCCTCACCGCCATCCACTCCCTTCCACCCTGCTGTCCATGACTGTGCTGTGCCCAGCCGCATACCCCCATTCCACCACACGGCTGCTGCACTGTCATCTGCATCCCTGCTGCCGGCTACCTCATCTGCCTGATCCCATCACCTCCTCTGGGTGCCCGCGGCTCCATCCCGATAGCTCTTCCATTGTGCCATTGCCCTCCAGCTGCAGGTGTCCCTGTGCCCTGGTGTTCTGCTACTCATACCTGGCCATGGGTCTGCCTGCACCCCATCTGCTGCCGCTCCTTGGTTGGGGTACCCCATTCCCCCATCGCCAATAAAATACAGTTCTCTGATGCTCTGTCCTGCCTTGCTTCTGTGCTGCCGTTGCCACCTGGGTGCCCCCTCCTCCTTGGCTCCCTCCCTGCCCCCGTCTGTGTGGTTGTGTGCTAGGGGTGTGCTTGATGTATACTTGTGATCACCAGGGCTGTGAGGTGGTACCCGGTTGCATGTTGTGTGTTCCCCTGTGGGCCTCCCCACTTGCCGGGAATGCCTGGCCGTGCGCTCATGGTGGTATTGGTGGCAGGTGGCCGGTAGGGCATCCCCCGGGGCTCCCCTGTCTGTTGGGTCCAGGGTGCTGGTCAGGGTGCTAGCTGGCCATGTGTGGCATGTGTTCCTTGTGTTGTTGCTTCCACCAGCCCACCCATGGCCTGTTCATTCAGTCGTTCCCCATCACCCTATCCCCTCTCCCCTGCAGCTACTGTGATTGTGTTCCTCGTGATCCTGCAGCTTGGAGGAATGGTCTGCCAGATGGAGCAGGTGGTATGGGACATGTGGGCGGTCAGCCAACTGTTCGATGTCATGCGTGAGTGTGCTGTTCGTTTCCTGGGCCCTGTCCCCGTGTGGCTGTGTGGGGATGCGGTTCCCTGGGGTCCGTGGTCGGCTCTGATGGCTGCCTCCTCTCCCTCTGTCCCATCCAGTGCAAGCCATGATCCCAGAGCAGACACGGGAGCAGGGGGAGGTGTTGAAGCTCCTCTTGCACATCCTGAACCGGCTGCACTGGCTCGACCACGCCCAGGCTGAGCACTGGCACCGGGTGCGGGGTCACTGGCCCGGCCCTGCTGCTGCTGTTGCCATTGCTGGTCCCCCTTCTGTTGCCCCGTCCCCCTGCACCACCCTCTTGTCCCTTGTTGCTGTTGTGTACTTTAATAAAGTCTGTTGTGTTCCTTCCCTGGGTGTGTGTCGTGCTTTGGTTTTACCTCTCCCCTTGTCCGTGTGCCTCTGGGGGGTGTTGCACGGTTGCCCGGGTGGTGTGGGTGCTTCCCCCCCTTGCCTCCCATGGGCCATATGCCCGTCCCTCTGTGCTTCTGTTGCCTGCTGTGTGGGGGGTGCTCATCTGGGGTGTGTGTGTCTCCATGGCGTCGGGCTGTCTGACCTCTGGGCTGGGGCTGGGACGGGATGACTCCTTTGTAGCAGCTGTCACCCCTGATCCCTCCTGCCCTGCCCATGTGAGTCCTTGTGGCTTGGGGACGGGGCCACATTGTGCGGCTTCATTTGCCCTCAGTCGGCCATGTTGGGCCGTTGCTATGCCGGGCGGGGCTTCCCCGGTGTTCCTGGTCCCTGCTGTCTATGTACTTCCATGGGTGTTTTCTGGGTGCTTTCTGGGGTGGGTGTTTGGCCGTTGGTTGTTTGCCAGCCCCTCCCCTTTCCATCCCACATCCCCCCATGGTGCAGTCCGTGTAACCGTCTCCCTGCTCAGTGCCGCTGGGTGTTCACTGGGTATGCTCCCCCACCCGTGCACACCCATCTCCCTCCATCAGCGCTGCTGTGGCGTCCATGTAAAAAAGGCCAAAGTGCTTTGCAGTTTACACACCTACAACCTCAAGGAAATCAGGTATCCGAGGTCCTTTTTAAACAATCGGGATTTCTCCCGCAGTTTAAACCTGCGACTCTTGGAAACCTCCGGGGGGTGGGGGGAGCTGGTTTAAGAGAGGAGTTAAGGCTCTTAACAAATTCAGTCATGCTCCAAAAAACCATAGATATTATAAGTTAAGGCCCCTGGCTTAACTTGTGTGCCATGTAAACAGTAAAGGTATACATTCTCACATATTGTGCTCGCTTACAGGTGATTAAGGGCAGGATAATATTTGCCCTCTTATGTAATGCTGTATTGTGGGTGTATGAGTACTGATGGTAATACTAATCCTTACATTAGATTCCCCTGCTTCTGCTCTAATTCTGCTTCATTCCATATCCCCTCTTGCTCAGTACGCACAAAAATCATCCCTTGGACTCTTAGAATGTCCTTTCTTGCCACACATTTTTAGTGTACCGTTGTACAATTTAATGAACTCTCACCTCAGAAGATCTGCTTTGACAGTAAGACTAAAGATAAGCAAAGCCCTTTTCACATGGACCCCCATGCGAACGCTACGGCAGGTGTGGGCGGATAGAGGGGCACCTCTGGGAACACCAGAGGTGGTGGATGGGGGTACATGCACAGTCCTGCGCTCCACCCACCTCCACCCAGCACCCACGCATTGAGCAACATGCCCCAATGCCCGATGCTCCATGTGTAGAGATGGGTGGAGGTAGGTGGAGCTCCGTGGGAATGCACCCCCCATGCACCGCCCACCCACTGCGGCCCATGTAAAAGGGGTCTGAGTGGTCACTCTTGAAAAATAATTGTGGACACAGCCTATTTCAGGCACTTCTACACCATTTCACCTTTGCTACTTGAAACCTCCTGTCCTGATGTTCTGGTAAAGACACATCTCTATCAAACAATAGTTTGTTCCCCCACCCTACCCTCCACCCACCAGAACATACTTTTTGTACCCCCTGATAACCGTGTAGCAAAGACTCCTGATTGCAGCAAACCTAGATCTGCATTTCAGAGTCAGACACCTGCACCTGTCATTTTGTTCTAAGACTCTTAATCATGTTCATATCCGTGTTATCTGTACTACCTCAACAAATCTTGAAGTACTGCTCAAATATTACCCAATTACAGCACAGTCTGAGACTGCTTTTAGATTAGCCTCGTGCAGCCTAATTTCTTGTGAACTTTATAGCCCAGGAAAGAAACTAGCACAGGGGGGTTTAGACATTCCCCCAGGTGGATGCCATTTGGAACAGCGGCCGCTGGGAAACTAGTGCTTCTTGGACATGCTGCCTTTTAAAACCTCAATTGTGTAGCCATTACAAGGTAGCATCTCCAAGAAGCGCTAGTTTTCCACCAGCTGCTGTTTCAAATGGCAGCCACCCAACTACTGGTAGTGGCAGGGGGACATCTAAACTGCCCTGTGCTAATTTCTTTTTTTCCTAGACTCTGAAGTCCACAAGAAATGAGACTACATGAGGCTTGTCTAAAAGCAACCTCAGTCTTAAAGACAAGGGATATCACCAAGGCAGGAAACAGCAAGGTTAGCCCTGCTTCCCTAATGTTTTGAATCCCGGTATTTATTTAACCAAGTTTCACCCTGATCATTATAATTTGGATGCAAACCACTAATAGTATCTGCTTTCCACATTCTTCCCATTCTCTCCAAGCCAAAAGAAATCACATCAAGAAAGAAAGGGGACAGGGGCATCAAGCTGCTTTGTCTTGCTTTGCACATCCCTTCTCACCCCAGAGTGTTTCCCTAGCAGCTCCAAGCTTTCTTTCAGTTAATGTGCCTGAAGACATTCTATGTAGCTCATGTACAATCCCTCAATGCATGTAACCACATACAACAGTCTCTCTTCTCCATCCTTTCTCCCAGAGAGTTTCGCTTTCAACTCCAGCTTCAACAGTTTCACCAGGGAGGAGTGGAGGGAGTGGTGGAGATGGAGATTGCTTTGAAGAGTCCTCCAACTGGAGTTTCTCTGCAGCCCTGAATTTTGTGACCTTCACCAGAGGCTTTGGTTTGAAACTGGGAGCAGTAGCCATGTCAGATTCACCTGCTGTGGAGTTTACTTGGCAACCAGAGCAGCCAGCCAGTGAGTTTTCCTTTCAGCCCCAAGTCTGTCACTTTCACCAGCGGAGTTGTTTCCCACCACCACCACCACCACCTGGGAGCATCCTCCTCAATTTTTGGGGAAAGAAGGGAGATTGCTTTCCAGACCAGTCCTCATTGAAGCATTTCCCTTGCAGCCCTGATATTTGTCAGTTACGTACCTGAAGTAATTCTGTCCTACTCACGTAAATTTCCTCAGTGCACCTAACTCCATACAGTCCCTCTCTTGACTCTATTCCTTCACCGGGAAGGGGGGGGGGGAGGTGAGGAAGCCATAGAGAGGAAAAGGAAAGATGGGGGAAGGGAGGGGGAGGCTGGGTTCTCACACCCCTCATTCCACACAGCTCCATGTCATTTCAACTGCTCCTGGTGTACTCTCACCCATCATTCCACCCAGTCGCCTGTCACTCATGGTGACATCATGCCTCTTGTTCCACCCAAATCCCCATCATTCCAGCTGCTCCTGGTTGCCTTTTATGGGCCGGTGAGCCAGTGGGCAGAGCCAGGGCAATGGTGGGAGAAACCAGGGCAATGGTAGGTGGAGCCAGGGCAACAGTAGGTGGCATAACCCAGCAGCAAGGAGTTCCAAGGGTTAATGTTGGATGGACATTACATTACTTAATCAAGCAATTTCAGTTAGGTTAGGCAAGTTTAAAAGCAGGAAGACAACCTTAAACCTCACTTACAAGTAGTTTTAGCAAAGACATACACACACACATGCAGCAGAGGTTAAGAACACTGCTTCAGAAAGAAGGGACTTGCTGCATGTATGTTGGAGGGACCCCAATCCCTGCTTCAGATGTCCCTTCTGAAGGAGTATTTTGCCCTCTGCTGCATGTGTGTGTGTGTGTGTGTGTTGGGGGGGGAATTTCAAGGACCATGAATCACCAGACTCACAGGTACATCTCGGGATCTCAAAAGCACCCCATTTCCAGCATTGTGAACACACCTAACTTCCTAAGATCTCCAGACTGCCAGTTACATCTCAGGATTTCCCAAACACCAAATTTCCAGCATTGTGAACACACCTAACTTCCTAAGATTGCCAGACTGTCAGTTACATCTCGGGATTTCAAAAGCTCACTTTTATCAAAAGCATCACATTTACAGCATTTAATACTCCACATCATGACATCAGGTGAACAAAAACCATATTCCAACTCCCCCCCAAAATGTGCAGGGGGGGAGGAAAAGCCTATGACGTGCGGGGAGGAAAAGCCTA
>QEPC01013609.1:1156167-1180687 GCA_003113815.1 Sphenodon punctatus
GAGTTGGCAGAGAGGAGGTCCAGGCAGCGGGAGTAGACAACACGTTCCAGGAGCTTTGAGGCAAAGGGAAGGAGGGAGACTGGCCAGTAACTAGAGTGGTCAGATGGGTCCAGGGTGGGCTTTTTGAGGATGGGGGAGACAGTGGCATGCTTAAAGGCAGAGGGGAAGGGGCCTGTGGAAAGGGAGAGATTGATTACGTGTAGAAGTGGGGGGGCAACAGTGGAAGCAATAGAGGTCAGGAGGCGGGAGGGGATGGGGTCAAGGGGGCAGGTGGAGGGGTTGGATGAAGAGAGCAGAGTGGAGATTTCCTTGAGAGAGGCAGGAGGGAAGGATGTGAGGAGAGAGGGGGGAGGGGGAGGTACGGGAGCAGGAGGAGGAGGTGGCTGGGAGGCAATGTTCTGATGGATCTTGCCAATCTTGGAGGTGAAGAATGATGCAAGATCCTGAGCAGCAAGGGAAGAGGGCAGAGGAGGGCAGGCGGTTTTAAGGAGGGAGTCGAAAGTAGAGAAGAGGTGGCAAGGGTCACAAGTTTAGTATTTGTATTGGCTTTTATTTTTCTGTATGTTTTATGTAGTCTCTCTATATATATTATGTTGTAAGCCTCCCTGATTCTTTGTGGAAGGATGGGCTAAAGATATAAATACACTTGCTCCCTCACACCTTCTTCCAGTCTGGCTTTGGGTCTTCTTGTCTACTTAGTTGATAAAACACTTTACAATCAGAACTTTTAGTGTATAACACCAAAGGCACAGATCTCATCTGGGAACACTCAAGAGCAACTCCAATTAAAGTAGTAGTAGTATTAGAAATAACTAAAAAATAATTGATACAAACTTAATTATACATTGGGTATTTTCAGACGTGATGGGGCGGCATTCGCCCCGCCATGGAAACACCCTGCAGATTCCCCGCTGGGGCCAACACGTCATGGCCAACAGACATGTTGGCCGATCCCGGCGGGGAATCTAGGGGGGGAGGGGCTGCGCGGCCGACCATGCGGCCGCATATCCCCGCCTCCCCACGGTCCCCCAGCAGCCTGCCCTCCCGGAGACAGGCTGGTGCTGTGACCAATACGACCGCAGCACTCGCCGGTCCTAGGGAAATTGACCATGGCCCGAAATCGGCAGCGAGCACAGCCACCGATTCCGGGCCGTGGTCAGCGGCCAGATGTGACGTTGACACGCTCAACCATGAGGAATTCCCTGTGGTTGAGCATGTCACCGTCACGTCTGGTCAGTGTTACGCTGGGTGGTCACCCCCGTGAATCACGGGGGAGAATCAGATTCACCACTCTTCCGTTCCTCCCCAGGGGAGGAGGGATGGAAGCGTGGTAAATCTGATTTCCCCACCATGATTCATGGGGGTGAACAACTGGTGTAACACTGACCAGACTTTTGGGGATCATGCTCACCCACGGGGAATTCACAGTGGTTGAGCGTGATCTTGTAACATCTGAAAATACCCACTTTAAGCCTGATTTTATCTTCCTTTCTCCCCATCCCCTATCCAAATGTTGGAGCTCTAACGTTTACATGTGTAGACTGCAAGCAGAAATGAATGTTTTTAGACTTTGAAGGGTGTCTAGCAAGCTCTTGCTGGGATACAGCTATAAGAAAAAAAAGAAGAAGAAAGCCAGGAGGAATTTACTCTTTGAAAATTCTTCCCATGCTCTTTCATTGCATCTTATCTCGAAAACACCTTGGCCTAGAAACTTCTCATTCCCTTTATTTGCATCAGCACAAGAGTCCTTGCTGAGCTTTAGTGCTTAGTGATATTTCTGACATGGCTAGTTGCTTATTTTACCAATTATTTGAGATGGAGTTTAGTATGTACTAGCTCCTAGAAGACTTTCAAATTTCACCAAAGAATCTGATGGGGAAATAGTTATTGGCCAGGGCGATTTTTTTTTTTCTCTCAGAAAATTGTGCAGGAGGCAAATCAAACTCCTAACTACTTTTCCTTTTAGTTATTTTTCTTGTTTGAAGTTTTCTCAGTTATTGAAATTCAGCCGTCCAAAACAAATGCTAAGGTCATTGGAGAGGGCAGGAACAGAATGCCCTCTCAGACAGAAATCAATGAAAACTTTACACTTTGGGGCATTTAAACTTCATTTCCAAAGTGGCCACCAGAAATGCAGTCCGTAGCAATAAGCAGCCATTTCTATCTCATTTGAAATGCCCCTTCTTTGGTTGGAACCAGACTAGACAGGAAGGGGAGGCTACCATGCCTTGAGTAGCGTTACCTCTCCCTGGACAGCCAGGTCATATGATGTAGTGCATTGTGTGGCTGGCAGCAGCCAGATGTTCCACATAGCAGGGGCAAACAGCTGCCTGCTATGTGATGCGTCCTCAGAAAAATTCTGGGGACATGTTGTAAGGCTGTCCAGGGTGGGGCAACCCATATGGCTGGGCCCCTTTAGCCCCACTGTGTTGCAAGCTCTGTGGCAGGGCTGTGATTGGTGGGCACTAGGGATGGGCAAACGCGGTTCGGCAGTTCGGAGTTCGACCCGAACTCGGCCTGTTCGGATGACCGAACGCAAGCATGAACCCGAACGCGAACATACCAAACATACCAAACCAAATGGCGAAATGCCCAAACAGTTCTGTCAGTTCAGATCGCGTTCAGGTGAGTTCAGGTGGCAAAAAAAGGTTCACTGTAAGGTCACAGGGAGGGGTAGTACTAGTCACTGAGGAGCAGACTTCCAGGCACCAGGGGTGGAGAGGCTTGCAAGAAATGAAACTATCTGCCTCCCCCCTTCCCAACACCTTCTGAGCTAGTCACTGTTCCTGAACAGCAGGCGTTGAGTAGAATTATTAGATTGCTTTAAGTTTCATTTCAGTTTTGTACTGAAAGGAAACTTAAACCTTAAACTGAAACCTTGTGTTTGTGATTTCTCACCCCCATCCCATATAGAGAGAGATATAGAGATATAGATATATAGAGATAGAGAGATAGGTTAGGGATAGTAGTTGTAGGAGCTAGCTTAGTGATAGAGATAGCGTTAGTGATTTAGTTTTAGTGTTTGTAGGAGTANCCAAAAGAAAACCATATAAAACCCAATAAAAAACCAAAAAACCATATAAAAAACAAAAAACCCCACCCATAACATTTCCCGAACGTGGCCAAACAGAATGGTCGAACAGAACGGAGAACCGCCGAACAGAACGGGTGAACCCGAACCAAACTAACCAAATGGCTGAAATGAACGGACGAACCAAACACAGCCAAACCGAATGGACAAAATGAACGCAGCCGAACCGAACGGACAAACCCGAACCGCGATCTGTTCGCCCATCCCTAGTGGGCACTAGCGCACATGACACTCAGCCATGTCATGGCCAGAGGCAGGATTTAACTTGGATGGAGGAGGGAGGCAGGGCAGGATGCCCACTCGTGTAGATGATGCCATAGCCTGCCCTAGCCATGGTGACAGTCCTGATGTGCCAGCTCACCCGGCTTCCTTGCAGCTGTCTGGCCAGCTCCCTGCACTGGCCTCACAGTGTAGTGGCAGCTATTGTCCACCGTGCGGCCGCACTGGGACTGGGCCCTCATCACTCATGTGGCTTCACCCTTTGAAAACGAATTCCTGTTTGAGTTTTTTCTGAGACCCGTACACACCTGTAAAATCTGGCATTTGTAAATCTTATTTGTGCCAAGACAAGGGTGAAGAATTATGAGACACCAGTAAAATTCACAACATAACTACTTTGGATTAAGTACCATAAAAAAGGTTGTTTTCTAGTTTCTGTTTTTTAAAATAATAATTATTATTATTATTATATTTTCCTAGTCTATTGTAACTAGAACTGAAATGAATAGGGGGTTTTCTATTTGTGAATATTATTAACTAATTTGGATAAAATACTGAATATTTAAATAAGTATTTAGCACCAAAACAATATTTGTGTATTTGTTTACTGTTGTTATAATCCCATAGTACCATTGCACAGCAGTATGGTGCACAGTACAAGAGCACTAAATGCAGTTGCCTGCCTTTGGACAGGTTGGATCACTGGGAGCAAATTTAACAGGTGTTGTTGCGTTGTGACTCAGATTTCTCAAAAGGAAAATGCACTCAGTAACTAGCCAGACATAATCTTGAACTAGATTTAGGGCAGCTCTCTTCCAAGATGTGGAAGCTGAGTTTACATTGTGCTAAAAACCAACCAGCTCAGCAAAATATTGTAAAGACAATATTATTTATAAATGAGGCCATGAGACAAAGAATGTTATAAATATAAAACATAGTTTACTTAAATTCAAATGAAAAGTATCAATATGTTACACAAAAAAGAATCAAAGTCAGTAACAAGTACATGATCTAAATAAACATTCCTGTTTAAGGAAACATCTATGAAAGCTAACATAGGCTTAATTCATTGGCTCAAAGGTATCAAAAGAATATACTTTCATATTACCCAGTTCTGTGCCCAGTTCTGCCATCATGGTGAGAAAAAGTTCCCAATGTCAGTTTAGAATCTCTTTCTGAAGAATCAAAGAGCTTCTCTACCTATTATGCTTTGCTTGAGGGGTCCAGGAAGATGACATCAGTTACAAAGGAGACACATAGAGTTTCAGCAAGTTTTCTTCAAAATTAATTGCTGAGCAATTAGGTGAAGCCAACTGCTAGCTAAAAGTTTACCTAGGAGATAATTGTGCATGGAGCCATTAATCACTGTAACACAGAATGATAAAATCCCAGTATGAACCAAGTCAGAAGGAGTTCACTAAAAGTTCACCATACAGAGGCTGATTATCAACACATTGGAACACAAAGTCAATACACTGAAACACAAAATCAATACATTGGAACACAGATGGCCAAAAATATGCTTATTATAGGAAATACATGACATTGTTCCAGACTCTGGACTGGCTTCCAATAGCTTTCTGAGCACAACCCATAGTGCTGTTTTTGACCTATACAGCCCTAAATGGCTCTGTGTATCTAAATTTCTATCTCCTCTCCTATGTTCCATCCCAGTGCCTACAGTAATCTGGGGTTGCCATCTTGCAATGTGCAAAGTCTCTTCAGGTAGGATATACATAGGGGTGTTCTTGGTGGCTGCTTCACAGTCTGGAACATCCTTCCCCTGGAAGTTGAACAAAATTGAAGCCCAAGAACTTTTTTAGAAGCAACATAAGGCCTATTTATTTGATTTCAAGGTTCCTAGTTTTCTCTGCTAGTGAGTTTTTAAAGGATGAAATTTCCCAGAAAAACTAAAAATGCCTAGTTTTTCTCTGGGAAAACAGGAATTCTGGAGTTTTTCTCTGGAAAAGCATGGAAAATGAATGTATCAATCAGGTTTTTCTGGGAAATTTCCAACTGCAAAAACTCACTGGCAGAGAAAACTAAGAACCCTGTGATCAGGTATTTAAAGGGTGGGATAAAGTCCATTGGTTTGTTTTTACAGAATTGTATATTTTTTTAATACAGTACACATTTTAAAGGATTTTCTAAAATGTATATTTTATACATTACAAGCCCTGAGTTTTCACGAAGAGGTTTAGAACTCTAAATAAATAAATGGGAATAAACAAAGTGAATTAATTTCCAAAATTAAATAAATAAAGTACCCAAAAGAAAACCCCTTTTCAAACGGACTGTGGTGGTGGTGGTGGGGATATGTGTGCACCCACAGTGGGTGGAGGTGGGTGTGTGCCTGTGCTTATGGGTGCACAGCCATCTCCACCCACCTCCACCCATGGAGCAATCAGCATTGGAGCCTATTGTTCTGTGCATAGGTGATGGGTGGAGTTGGGTGGAGTGTGTGAGCACACATGCACCTCCACCCACTGTGGGCGCCATTCCTATGGGCGCCCACCCATCCCCCCACACCTTCTGTGGCGTTCACACAGGCACCACCACACACACACACACCGCACATCTGTGGAAGGCATGTGAAAAGGCCCAAAGTAATCAAAAAGAACAAATTTTGTTTCAGTAAATGAAGTAATGAAAATGAATAGCTAAAGCAAATGATCAAACTGGGACTAAATAGTATTTCATATCTGCTTCATCAAAATGATTTTGAAGTTTCCCTAGTCATTGACTATATTAATTTATTTGTTGAAGATGTAATTGTAACCACACAAATTTTCAGCTGCTTCCATTCTTCCCATCAGAGTTCACTTGGGTAGAAAAAAGAGATTGCAGAGGAAGGTGGTGATGATCCACAAATGGGCTTCAGTGGGACTAAAGAGTCAGTGATTTGTGGATTGCTGGTGAGGTTTGGAATCAGTCTCAGCTTTGGAATCCTAGCTGTGCCTCTGTGATTGATAACACAAAGTTCAACCTAGGGATGGGCGAACAGAATGTCGTTCGAATGTTCGGACATTCAGTTGTTTGGTTCGAAACTCAAGTTTGGGTTCGGCTGTTTGGTTCAGCGGAGTTTGGTTCAGCCGAAGTCGGCTGAACATGCAAAAAAGTGCTCTCCGTACCGAAACCGAAATTTTTTCGGTGTCAGTATTTTTGACCCTGAAACCACCCCTGGTGTCCACCCCTGGTGCCAGGAAGTCTGCTCCTTATTTTCCTCCCCCTTCCAGTCATGTTTTCCCACCCAAAGTCACGTTTTTCCCACCCCCAAACTCATCCGAACTCATCCGAACTGTTCAGAAGTTCCAGCATTCGGTTTGGAAGTTCGGCTCGGTCGTCCTAACAGGCCGAGTTCGGACCGAACTCTGAACTTCCGAACCACGTTTACCCATCCCTAGTTCAACCCCACACTGAACAGTGAGGGAGTTGAGTCACATCCAGATTGTTAATTCAGGTATATTGGGAGGGAGGAAGGGTTCTGCTTGGGCTCATGATTCTGTAGGTCAGGAGCATAGCTTAAGTGGGTAGTGACTTTATTATTCAGAGTTCTAAATAACCCTTCCGGTATTAAAGATGAGCAATGGGAACATCAATCATTTTCCATTTCATTTTTGTTTTTGTTTCCAAAACCCCATTCATTTTCAGGGTTCTTTTGTAAAGGACTCTACCATTTATAAAAAATTAAAATAAAAAGTCCCTGCATATGTGCAAAATTTGTGCATGCAGGTTTTTTTATTTTTTATTCTTAAAATGATTTTAATAATAATAATTAAAAAAAAACAATGAAAAATGAAATCAAACAAATTTTGTTTGCTTATTCATTCAATTTTGTTACCTAAGTTACAAAAATGAACAGGGCTCCATTTGTTTTCATAATGAATAAAACAATATGAAATTGCACACCCATTAGGTTTCTGAAACTCTCCATGACCTTTAAAGCCCTACATGGTCTGGGCCCCTCCTATCTGAGAGACCGCCTCACTCCCCGGGCTGTAGGGCGTCCTCTGTGGTTTACCGGGGGTGTCTTCTTGGAGGTGCCCCGGGTGAACCGGGGGGCCATGATGGAGAGGGTGTTCTTGGTGGACACACCACAGCTGTGGAACTCCCTCCCAGAGGAAGCTTGCCTGGTGGCTACCAGTCTGTTGGCCTTTTGTCGGGCCTGTAAGACCAGGCTGTTCGTCCAGGCCTTTGGGGGAGGGTAGGGTGTGTCTGGGGGGGGGTTACCTGTGATTTTACCTCCTTGTTGTTGTTTTTATTGTTTTAGTAATCTGTTTTATGAATTGTTTTTATGCATTGTTTTTAAATGTCTTGTGAGCCACCCCATGCTGCCGTAGGGCTGGATGGAGCAAGATAAAAATCACTAAATAAATAAATGACTGGAAAGGGTACTCGCTAGGGCTGCAACCTGATTAGAAATTTTAGCTGATTAATTGATCAAGCCTTTTTTGATCAAGCGATTGGTTAATTACTTGATTAAACTGTGCATGAATCTGCATACATTTACATAGATTTTCATAGATTCACCTAATTTGCATGTGTTGGGTGAAGTTGCCTTCCACTGGAATGCATCCCCTTGAGCTACGGACTCAGGTTTTAGGCAGATCATTCAATTAATCGGTTTGAATAATTGATTAGTGGTTGCAACCCTAGTGATCACATATCTGATTTTTCAAGTAATCTATTTCATTTTCCAAGTGTCTAGTTTTTAAGTTCTGTTATTTTGTGTTGTTTTTGAATTTTGGTGGCATCATTTTTGGCAATTGAATAATAGTGAAAATATTATCAAAATGCTGGGTGTTTTTATACACACATTTCTCCTGCATTTTTGCTGTTACATCCTGAACTTTCTGTGTGTCTAAATCACTCACACAGATCTTAAACATCCAGCTCTTTGAAGTTCTGCATAGAACTTCTCCCAGAACATTTGTGTATAAAATGTTTTCCTGGTAACTGCTTTGCTCCAGGTAGCTGTGGTCACTTTGTTTCCATGGCAGTCTGTCATGTCTACAGCTGTGGATACTTTAGGCTGCCTCAGGGCAGTGTTTGTGTAAAGAATGAATCCAGGAACTGCCTCAGGGCAGTGTGTGTGTGAAAAATGCATTCAGAACTTACTTGTGGACTTGTAAACCCAGATGATTAAATCCAGAACGTTAAGGTGTGTGTAAAAATGCCCAATGTGACTGAAATACTGAAATGACCAAGATACTGAAACAAACAAACCAAAAAGTCTGTCATAAAAAAAATCCCCAAATGGAACAAACAAAAAAGGTATAATGCAATGGAGTGCAAATGAGTCAGATACAAGAACCCAAACCACTAATTTCAGGTTTTGGTAGTATAGATTCAATGGACTTACCAATTTTGTGGAGTTGCCTGTTTTAACTTTAATCTGGAGTTTGTATGAAGGATGATTGTTATGATACCTCTCTAGCAAAAAATAAAAACTGAATTAACTGTACACCTCAAACTCATATGGATTTTTTTCACAGGAAGTGGATTTTACCAGACAGCTGGTAAAATTGTGTTCATGGTGACACCTGTGCCATTCCACTGTTAAAATAAACCTGGGGGTGGTGGTGGTGGAATTGTTAACTTTACCATTTGTCTTTTTTCACAGAGCGATGCACATGACAAACTCCAAATACCAATAATCAAGTGCTGTGTTTGCCTCCCAGCTGTTATTTCCCAGTTCCAATTAAATCTCTATAACAGTGCACATTGGCAGAACTACAGAGAGCTGAACCGAGCTTAATGAATTGCCATTACATGTGTATGTCAGTGTTAAAAAATATTAGCAACATTGCTGATGTTGCAAACTTCCTGACATTCTCAATTCTATGTTCTTTACTGCTGCATAGCAAAAAATCTTAAGTGAAATGTACTAGTCCTGTCTTTTGTTCTTTTGTCCTTCATCTGAGGAGGCTTTCAGTCATCTTGACCACTAGCTGCAGACCTCAGGGGCAACACCAGTCTCGTTGAGGGAACCCTCACTACCAATAATCTCTATTAGTCAAGTTGGTTGGAGGAACGTAACTTCTGACTATCAGGAGCTGGGAATAAATAGCAGGGAATGGATCACTCCATTATGATTTGTGTACATCTCTGAAGTGACGGGGTGTGCATGTCATTTTTGTTATTACAATAATGATAATGAAAAATTTCATTTTTGTTATTGCAATAATGAAAATGACAACTGAGAATAGTGACAACAATAACGAAAATGACAACCGTGAATACCGATAACAACCACGAATACCGATAACGGTAATGATGATACTGAAAATAATTCCAAAAATGATACCCAAAACAATGCCAAAAATGATACCAAAAACTACCAAAAATGATAAAAACAATATCAAAAACGATAACGAGAAACAAAAATGATACTGTCGTTATCATTGTCGTTATTATTAGTGCTGTGGCAGTTGGGTTTTGGAGGGGAAATGTGATGGGGAGGAGGGAGCAGACATCCTGGAGTCTTAACAGGGTTGAACTCTTGAACTTGCCTGTGTTGGGAGGGTCGAGAAGCTCAGCAGTATCTGATGGACGTATCCCTGGCCAATGAGCAGCTCAAACAGGCCCCAGCAGTCTCATGGCACTCTGTGATTGTTCGATGCCTGCTGTCTCCCACAACCAATCAGGGGGGCTCTTGGGGAGGGCACTGCAACCTTTTATAATGGGAGGGCCAGGTTTTTTCTCTCAGTTCAGTGAGACCTCTGCTTGTCAGGTTGCGTTTAGAGCTGTGATGCTTGCACATAAAAAATCCTCCCTAGCCCTCATTGTTTTATTTAATTAATTTATTTATTTATTAGGTATTACTTCCAATACCTTTCCTTCCTCATACCCTACATTTTACCTTCTCCCTTTCCCTGCCCTTCTCCCTCCTCTACATTATATATAGATAGGTAGTATAGATTAAATATATATATATATTAGAGACATAGATTAGATTAGAATAGTTAATTGATTACATAAAAGATAGTTTTCCTTTTCCCTTCCTCTGTCTCCCTTAGATTTAGATAAATATTAGTTGTGCATGGGAATCAATAGCAATAGTGATACCAAAAATAAAATCTTTGTTTATAATGTTACCGGTATAGATAACTATATTGATAATGATAACAAATATTGATAATGAATATCGATACCAATAACGAAAACTACATAAAATGATAAAAACGATAATGATAACAAAAACAAAAACAACATTGTCGTTATTCAAAAATATCATTTTTGTTATTGTTATTAACAAAAACGAAAATTAAACGACATGGAGGCTTGGTACACACTTCTATTGAAGGTGGCTAGTATCAGAGAAAGGATGCAGACTAGATGGACCCAGTATGGTAATTCTTATGTTTTTATCACACCTTTGTTATTATTAGTTAGCATTTATATGACACTTGCAGTGTTCAGAATGCTTTACAATCAGGGCTGGCTATAGAATATATGAGTCCTGGCGTGAAAATAAAATGCAGGGCCTCTGGTGGCCCCTTTCCTGTCTCCCCACTCCCTCCATGAGGCCCTATATGTGGTCATATTTGGGGCCTTGTTGTGAAGAAGTGGGAACCTTGCATCTTGCCCTGGTGAAAATGTTTGCCATGGTGGGACCCCTGGAAGTAGAGCAAAGACCAGGACCTAAGGTGGTCACCCCAAGTTGCCGTGTGATAAGACCGGCCCTGTTTACAATCCTTATCTAGTTCCCCTTCCCAACAACCCTGTAAGGAATATTATTACCATTCTCATCTTAGAAATGGGGAATTGAGGCTGAGAGACAGTGATTTGCCAAGGCTGCCAGGTGAGTTCATAACTAAAACATGATTTGAATCCTTTCATCCTTCCCCCCACCCTGCACCTCCCATCCAAATCCAGGATTTTTTGTCTCTGGTTTACTATGCAGTGAGTTTTATTTTTTGAAAAAAATATGTATTTATTTATTTATTTTTGCTTTTTAATGTTTGAATTTGAACTAGGGCTGAAATAAGATTTCACCAAAATGGGAATTCCCATCCAACTTCCAGTTCCAGATATCATCTTGGTCAAATTGGGAATAACAATTCTAACTGGAGACACTGGACGTGGATGTTAAGTGCTTCTGGGGGGGATGTTAACGGGTGGACCATTCACACCATGGTTGTTTTTATGCACACCTTAAAGTGCTGTTCTTTCAATCCTCTTGGTTTAAAAGTCCACAAGTCAGCTCTTGGATGCATTCATCACATACACACAGACATTGCCCTGGGGCAGCCTGCAGTAGTGGCTCTGGGGAGCTCAGTTGTAGAGAAGATGGATTGCCATGGAAACAATGTGACCATGGCTGTCAGGAGTAAAGCAATTTACCAGGAGAACATTTTACACACACAAGTTCTGGAAGGCATCGGGTGTTACAGGATTCAGATTTGTAAAACCACAGAGATCAAGGACTTCTTAAATCCATGAGAATATCTGAAAGTTCAAAGAGCTGGGTGTTTAAGATCCAGGTGAGTGATTTAGACACACAAAACATTGGGGTTGCAGCAGCAAACATGCAGGAGAAAAGTGTGTGTAAAAACTCCCAGCGATCGGCTTAGAAATGCGTTACAACAAATAGACAGAAATCCAGAAGTAAAACAGTACCCTCAGCAATGCAGTATGGGTAAATGAATGGTACATGGTATGTGGTAAATGGAAAGTCAGTAAATCAGGATGGTATCTTGCAGTATTACACCACCCATGCTGCCTATTTCATCCTTAGACTGAACACATCTACCATGTGGTAACATCAAGGTAATCTATGCTAGAGATATTCTTGGTATTTTCCAGGATGCTTCTTCCATGTATCATCTCAGTGTTATGCTACAGTAAAACAATCAAGACATCACAAAAAAGGGCACATCATGGCAAACCAGAGGCCAAAATGTGGTGTTGCTGTCAATGCATGGCACTTGCAAATCTGGAATTTTGTTCTTCATTTTCTAGCTGTGCACATCTCAAGCAATATTGCTGGTTGAGCTTAAATATGTCCAGATTTGCCAGATGTTATAAAGGGGCATCAGCTGGTGCAACATTGTGTTGCTAACAGCAATTCTCACTGCTGCATACGAGAAAGGTTGCAAATCTGGGGAAATAAGGATTTTGTGTTCTCTATAATCCATCTCCTGTTTATTTGCAGAGCCACTGAATAGATTTTCCTTTTGGCTTTTAGGTTTGAGAGTCAGATTACTGTTCTCCCAGGCATTGTAATTGCTCTTTCTTTTCTCTGATTAGGTTTTTATTCAATAGGCTTAGGCTTCTGTGAATAGTGAGTCGCTTTTTTCTCCAACAATATGAATTATTAACATTCCCTCATCTTCTGGGAGTCTACGCTTCTTATGCAATAATATATTTCTTCTTTTCAATGAGATAGTCAGAAAAGAGGGGAAATTGCTTAATTTTTTGTTGTTGGGCTTCAGTACTATTTTGCTATGCTTCTCTATTGCATTTGCTAATTTTTCCTCTTAGAAGATTTAGTTTCTAGTCAATG
Organism: Sphenodon punctatus; assembly: GCA_003113815.1. Classification (NCBI taxonomy): domain Eukaryota; kingdom Metazoa; phylum Chordata; class Lepidosauria; order Sphenodontia; family Sphenodontidae; genus Sphenodon; species Sphenodon punctatus. Next base: position 1,168,986 of record QEPC01013609.1, read on the forward strand.
CATCCGGAATGAGATAAGGACACAGTGAGATAGGTTTTAATGGTCACACTCTTTAACCCAAATTCAACTAAACTAGGTGGGATAGATTGCCCCAGCAATTTAGGGTCCAGTTCAACAATCATTATCTTAGTAACCATAACGGTCAGATGAACTAACCTTGATGCACCCTCAAGTGCCAGCCCCCAATTCCTATTAACTAAGCCTCCCACACTAGCACAGGTCACATGGTGTTCCCCTTTATGGACCAGAGTAAGGAGGCAGGTGACTGAAAGGCAGGGGGCCACAAATGACCTTTGCTGCCTCCACATCACCCCACCCCAGTGCTCACTGCACACTTCTTCTGTGCTAGGTGTCCCTTCCCCATCTCTTAAGCAGATGACTCAGCATTTCTGTGTAACTTGTAATTGCCGACTACCGGTATTTTCAGATGTGACGGGGCCAATTTGCCCTGGCACGGAATCACCCCTTTGATTCCCCACCGGGGCCACCGCATAACGGGTCAACAGATGCGGTGGCCGATCCCGGCGGGGAATCCAGGGGGCAGGGCTGCACGGCACAACGTGCGGCCACACAGCCCCCCCCCCCACGCTGCCCCGGCTGCCCGCCCTCCAGGAGACGGGTGGGTGCCACGGCCAATGCGGTCGCAGTGCCCACCCACATTGACCACCATGGTGTGGAATCCCACCGCAAATTCCAAGCCATGGTCTGGGGATAGATATTACGGTCCCCTTCATCACGGCGGGGAATCACATTCACCACGCAAACGGTGCTGATCCCGCCGCAACTGCCATTCGCGTGGTGAAAGTGATTCCCCCCCGTGATTCACGGGGGTGAACATCGGGGGGGGGAACTTCTGTTCCCCCCAACAGACGTTCTGTGATCATGATCACCATGTGGGGATTCACTGTGGTTGACCGTGATCATGTAACATCTGAAAATACCCTACATAACACCCTGAAAAACACCCTGGAACTCCTCAGAACACCCCGGAACCTCAAAACACCTCAGAACACCCCAAAGTAGGCCAACCTGTATGCTATGCTAAACCATTCAACCTCAAAGTCAAAAATGTCCAAACAAATTTGGGGAAGGACACTGCATATCCTGACCAAGAGGTTGAGGGTGATTGGAATCCAGCTGTCTTTAGTCTTGCCTTGCTCCCTCAACCAACATTTGAAAAGTCTTCAAGTGAAAAACCCCGGTCTGGAGGTGGCTGGCCTGCTAAATTACTCCAAGCACATTGCAAACACTTAGCTTGCAATGGTGCCCACAGCAGCACCCTTATGTCTCGGTGCAAGTGAGAACTGTAGCATATGCACTTTGGGGATGGGGAAATCTGTATCCCAGCCTTGTTAGTGTCGGAACTCCTGAAACTCCCAGAATGCCCTGTTGTAAGCTGCCCTGGTTCTCCCTGTCAAGGATCCTTGAACGGTCTGGAACAGGCCTAGGATAGGGATGGGTGAACACCGAGCGGTTCGGTGTTTGGCCTGTTTGGGGTTCAGTCAAACCCCAAACCATTTGGTTTGAACCGAACTGGTTTGGGGGGACCAAACTCGTTCGGTGAGGACCTGGTTTTTCCTCCCCCCTCCAGGGTGTGCGGGTGGAAGGGTAGCCAGGGAGCACCTCCTTCCACACCCTGCCCAGCCTGGAATTTTTTTAACACCCCCCCCCACCCAGGATCACCCGTGGCCCTATATGGTGGTGCCGGGGCTCCAGCCCCATGTCCGGCTGCAGGCAGCGGGTCTGCCGGCAGCAGTGATCTAGAGCGCTTCAGGCTGCTACTAGGCCTTTGGATCAAACCAGAAGGCCTAGTAGTGGCCTGAAGCACTCCGGAGCGTTGCCCTCACCAGACCCCAGGTCAGATCCACGCCACAACTAGGTAGGGCCGCAGGAGGGGGGAGGGAAAACTGGGTCCCCACTGAACCGAGTTTGGAACCTCAGTTCAGTTGGTTCGGTCAGGGGTTGGTTTGGATTCAGAGTGTTCACGAATGGACTGAACACCCCAAGTTCAGACTGAACCCCGAACTTCCGAATCACGTTCACACATCCCTAGTCTAGGATCCAAGGTTCCACACTGACACCCCTAGCAGCATGAAAGTGTACCTGGACCTCAGTCTTCAACAGGAGTTCTTGGTGCCAGAAACTGAAACCATTATAACTATTCAAGAAGGTGGCCCATACTGCCAGATCGTCCTTGAGCTCCTGGGTCAACCTGACATGGTAATAAGGTTAGAGGTTTTCTGCAACTGTCGGTACAATCATGGGAGAAAGGCCATGTCTGGGGCCACAATCTTACAGGAGAAATTCAGGCTACCTAATAACGATTGCAGCTGCCTGACTGTCACCTTATTGGCAGCCAGGAAACCATCAATGTTGTGTTTCAGTGTTGTGAGCTTCTCAACTGGAAGGTGCGCAATAGCCACCTGCACTCATCTGTGTCTGCCTTCCTGATGAAGAGGAATTTGCCAAGATATATTGAGACTTGCCATTTTTTGACTGGCTGCATTTTGGGTGTCTTATGTAGTTGATAGCAGCGTCACTGAACCGGTCGCACCATGTGTGTGCACAAGGCACAGGCAGCAAGAAACAACAGGTCCTGGAGGCCAGGCTGGCTAAGCTCACCTCCCCCGACCCAGTAAGGCAGTAGACACAGTCAGTCTCTCTGTGCCTGCCTCACTGCCCGCCCTTCTGCCCTTGCATTGGGGAACGGTGGTAAACACTCGGCTGGGGAACATAAGAAGTGCCATATTGGGTCAGATCAATTGTCCATCTAGCCCAGAATCCTGTCTCCGACAGTGGCCAATCATGGTGGCTTAGGAGAAGCACCCAACAGGTCACAATGGGGGATCCATTCCCTGTTGTTTTCCCCCAGTTCCCATCATGTTCCCTGATCCTCTCTGGCTAATAGCTGCTAATGGACCTATCTTCCAGAAACTTGTCCAAACCTCTTTTAAACTCAGCTATAGTACTGGCCCTTACCACAGTCTCAGGCAGTAGATTCCACAACCCAATTATACGCTGAGTGAAAAAATATTTTATTTTATTTGTTTTAAACTTGCCACCCATGAGTTTCATGAATTGTCCCCTAGTTCTAATACTAGTTGAGAGGATAAAGAACTGCCCCTTGTTTATTAGTTCCACACCACTCATGATTTTATAGACCTCTATCATATCTCCTCTCAGTCGTTTCTTCTCCAAACTGAAGAGCCCCAACCTATCAAGCCTTTCCTCATATGGGAGCCCTTCCATGCCCTTGATCATTTTTGTTGCCCTTCTCTGTACCTTTTCTAGTTCAACTGTCTTTTGGGAGATGGGACGACTAGAATTGCACACAATATTCGAGGTACGTTCACACCATTGATTTGTATAGAGGCATCATGACCTCCTCAGTTTTATTCTCTATCTTCTTCCAAATAATTCCTAACATTCTGTTTGTGTCACCGGGGAGGGGGCAAGGACCCACGCTGACCAAACACTCGCACCTATGGGCTTCCCTGCTATATGTCTCGCTAACTGGAACCTAATGCCCGTCAGGATAGTTGAGTGGCCATTACCTCTAATCAAAGAGAACAGGCCTCTATCATTATAGGGCGCACAGTAGCAGGGAAACCCAGGCAGCCCCAAGATCCACTCGTTCACGCTCTCAAGGTCTATAAGGGAGGCAAGGAAGGCTGTGGGGGAAAGGCAGTGAAGGGGCAGGAATGGGTCCCCACACACCACGGGGAATAGGTCACTCACACCTACAAGAGGGCCCCGACAGGGGAGGGCGGAAGGGATGCTCACACACTCACTCACTGTGCTCTCGTTCCGTACATTCACTCTGAATTGTCAAGGAAGGTCAGGGAAGGAAGGCAGCAGTCACACAGGGGCTCGAAATCCAATTGCTCACTCATTCCATGCTAATGGCACACAAGCTCGCACAGTCACCAGGAGGCTGGTTTTCCAATCACCAGAGCCGCTGCAAGTGCAGTGCTGGGTTTTATTCCATAAGCCCCATGCCTGTGCATGCCCGCAGTTGCTCTGAGCAGTGCAACAGGGCGGGGGAATCTCCACGCTCTTCTCCATTGTTGGGGGCATGACCTCCGCTCGGCGTGCTGCCGACGGAGGCACTGCAGCGCAGGGAAGCCCCGGGGGCGGGGCTCCAACTGGCTCGAGGCTCTGCGGTCCTTGAGGGGGCACCACTTGAGCACCCCGCAGCTGTCCACTGCACTCCATCCGGTGCCCAAGTGTCACAATACCCCCCCCTTGAGGCCACTGGCCACGGGGTCCTGAGGGGCCCGGATTTAGCGGGTGTCGGAGGTGGAATGCCCAAATAAGGTGAGGGGCAAAGACACTGGATGCCGGCTCCCAGGAACGGTCTGCAGCTCCATATCCTACCCAGTCTATTAAATAGTGTAATCGCCCACGCAGGAGGCATGAATCTAGAATTTCACGCACCTCAAATTTGGGGTTGGTGGCCGATAAGTCAACAGGGCCATGGGCAATGGCCAATTCTAGATTGTTAGTGGTCTCGGCCCATTTAAAGAGGGATACGTGGAAGGTAGGGTGGATACAGATATGAGTGGGAAACTGTACTGTATAGGTTACGTCATTCACTTGGTGTCAAATGGGAACGGGACCAATATATTTGGCATCCAACTTCGTGGATGGCCACGGCAAAGGATAGTGGCGGCAATCTACCCACACCAAATCCCCTGGCTGCAAGGGCGGGGCGTCACGTCGATGTTTGTCTGCCTGTTCCTTATAGCGCTGCCGTGCCTGTTGAAGGACTTGTCGTGCTATGGTTTGAGCTTCTTGGATTTGGTGCACTAAGGCCCCAGCTTCGGGGACGAAGGGAGGAACAGTTTCAATCATCCCTATATGAGGGTGGTATCCTTGGGACACAAAAAAGGGGGAATTTCCTAATGAAGCGTTTGGAGCATTGTTGTATGCGAACTCTGCTAAAGGTAACCACGTGCACCAGTCATCTTGTAAATAATTAATATAACAACGCAAGTATTGCTCCATATTTTGGTTCACTCATTCTACTTGCCCATTAGCCTGGGAGTGGTAAGCAGTAGTTGGTTTTAACGATACTTGAAGCGCTGAAAATAGGACCTTCCAAAATCAGAAAGTAAATTGTGTCCCCCTGTCGCTAATTATTTCTAGCGGGCACCCATGTAACTTTAGTACATGGTGGATAAAGAGTAATGCTGTATGTTTGGCTGTAGGCAAGCCCTTACAGGCGATGAAATGCGCCAGTTTTGTGAAGTGGTCTACTACTACGAGCACTGTCGTGTACTTGAGAGACGGGGGCAATTCCACTATGAAATCTAAGCCTATTTGTTGCCAAGAACCACGAGGCAAAGGGGCAACTTGAAGTAACCCCACGGGGGCGCGACGGGGTGTTTTGGTTTGCGCACAGGTTGAGCAGCTCGTTACATGACGTTGAACATCTTGGCTCAAGGAAGGCCACCAGAAGTATCGTCGGATAAGTTGCAGAGTTCGTTCCACACCAGGATGTCCTGCTAATGGCACCTCATGATGAGCCCATAGGATCTGTGGTCGACAGGATGGGGGCACCACTACACGCCCCTGCCGCATTTGTAGCCCTGGGTCTGTGTCTTCCTGTCTTCCAGGAGGAGGGGGGAGTTCTTGAAGTGAGGCTTTTCTTAGGTCTTCAAGAGACAGATAAGTAGCCGTGAAGGTGTATTCCTTTAGGATCGGTTCAGGGGTGAGGAGATCCCCAGGTTGCTCCTCAAAATATCGGCATAATGCATCAGCTAGTATATGCAGTCATCCTGGGTGGTAACGAATATGGAAATTAAAGTGGGCGAAGAATACCGCCCACCGGGCGTGTCGGGAATTCGCAATGTCGGCATTTTGGAGGTATGTCAAGTTCTTGTGGTTGGTGATAACCATAACTGGGTGTTGGGCTCCTTCCAAGTAGTGTCGCCAGACCGCGAATGCCACCTTGATGGGAAGGAGTTCCTTTGGATGGTGTAGTTCCTTTCTGTGGGATTAAGTTGCCTAGAATAATAGGCATACGGCAATAGAACATCGGGGTGTTCTGTGGGTTGCAGGAGGATGGCCCCAATGGCCCGTCCGGAGGCGTCTGCTTCTGCACAAAAGGGCATAGAATAATCAGGGTGTTGTAGTAGGGAAGCGGTAGTGAACACTTTCTTGAGGAAGTCAAAGCTATACTGCTGCTGGGGACCCCAGCAATATAGTGCGTTTTTCTTGAGAAGTTGCGTGAGAGGTGCTGTGATTTTGGCGTAGTTAGGGATGTACTGCCGATAGTAATTGGTACTACCCAGGAACCATTGCAATGGTTTAACTTCCTTGGAAGCAGGCCAACGTAGCAAGGCCTCCACCTTTTGTGGTTCCATGGTCACCCCAGCGGGGCTAACAATAAAGCCCGTGGTCAGATGGAACGAACACTTCTCCCGTTTGCAGTACAATCTATTGTCCCGGAGCCATTGTAGAACCTCCCGCACATGTAGTATGTGTTGTTCTCAAGTGGTTGAATAGATCAGGATATCGTCCAGATAGGCAATGACATAGATGTCAAGAATGTCATGGAAAATGTCATTAATTAGGTGCTGGAAGGTGAGGGGGCATTAGCCAACCCGAAAGGCATCACACAATATTCAAAAAGTCCATAACGGGTTCGAAAGGCTGTCTTCCATTCGTCTCCATCCCTAACTCGTAGTAAATTGTAGGCCCCTCGCAAATCAAGTTTCGTGAAGAGTTGTGCTCCTTGGAGATGATCCAGTAGTTTGGGAATAAGCGGGAGTGGATACCTATTTTTTATCGTAATGCTATTAAGTTCATGATAGTCCACGCATGGCCGTAATCCCCCATCCTTTTTGGCTACAAAAAAGATGGGTGCCCGAGCTGGGGAACTAGAATGGCGGATAAAACCTTGGTGCAAACTATCATCCAAGTATTGGCGCAAGGCCTGCAGTTCAGGTTCGGCCAACGCATAGATATGCCCAAACGAAGGCTCCTTACCGGGGAGTAGATCGATGGGGCAGTTGTAACTCCGATGAGGAGGCAGTTCTGACACTTGTTCCTTGCTAAAGACATCCCCAAAGTCTTTATATTCCGCTGGAAGGGGAACTTCTTCCACACCTTGGGAAGCAGCAGACGTGAGACAACCATGTCTCGTGGGCTGGTTACGTAGACAGTGGGTCCCACAGTATGGCCCCTGGAACCGAAGTTGCTTCGTGGACCAGCCCACAGAGGGGTTATGCTGCTGTAACCACAGGGCTCCAAGACTACTTGAAACAGGGGGGTACACACCAAGTCAAAGGTTAATTGTTCATAGTGCCTTCCAATGGCACAGGCTAATGGGTGAGTAGACCGCACAATGGGCCCAGGAACCAAGGGGGAACCATCTATAGACTGTATGTGTTCCGGAGGGTGCTTGGGCAAGGTGGGAATTTGATGGGTGGCCACTAACTGAATGTCTATAAAATTCCCTGATGCTCTTGAATCGACCAGTGCCCAGGCTACTAGGGAGGCTCGTATTGAGAGTTGCAGAGTCACAGGGACTAGTATATGTGGGTGGCTAGTTCGAGGGAGCATAGGGGGTTGAGGGGAAGTTAGGACCGAGATGGCCCCTGTCCTCCTCGGCCCCGCCCTTTTCTTGTCTCCCTATGGGAGGGAGGTAGAGCAGGACACTCTCCTATGAAATAGGAAGCTTCACCACAATAAAAACATGCATGGGAAACCCTCTGCCATTCACGTTCTTCTTTAGTGAGGGGGCCCCGCGAAGTCCCGAGCTGCATAGGTTCAGGTTCGGGGGTTCCGGGATTTCCTAGAGGGACAGGGGGCCTCGACACGAGTGGGCATCCGTCTTGGCGACGTTCGCGTTTACGTTCGGTCAGGCGGTTTTCAATTTGAAGGGCTAACGTGGCCAAGGCCTCCCATGTATCAGGGAGAGCTACAAAAACTAATTGGTCCTTTCCCTCATCTCTCAACCCCTTTCAAAACTAGACCCTTAAGACTTGGTTAGGCTACTGGAGTTCCAATGCCAACTGTTGGAACTGTGTTATGTACTCCAGAAGGCCGCCTCGGGATTGACGTAAAGACATAATAAGGGTCTCCGCATCCCGCACCCGATGGGGATGATCGAAGAGGAAGATGAACTCCTTCAGGAACTCTTCGTATTGCCCCAAATGTCGGTTATTCCCTTTTAATAGGGTGGTGGCCCACTCCAGGGATGTGCCGTCCAAATTGCCAATGATAAAGGCTACCTTCAGTCTATCTGAGGCATAGGTCAGGGGTTGCATCGTAAAGGTAAGCTTGCAAAGGGCCAAAAAACCCTGACAGGCACGTCTCTCCCCCAAAAACCTTTCAATATTTGGTCCTCTTGGTTCTCGAGGTACCATGGGACCAGCCCCAGCTCCCAGCGGAGGGGGTGGTCCCACAGCTCCTACCCCGGGTGGAGCTGGTAACGGGGTGTGGGCCTGCTGAAGTTGAGCGACAGAGGTTGCTAAATCTCCCTGCTTAGCTTGGAGATCTTTAACATCCATTGCCAATGACTGCATGGCATGGAATAACTCAGCAAGTTGCTTACTGATATCCATAGTACTTAAAGGCCCCAACCGGGGGCCGCAGTTGGACTGGTGATTTGACACCAGGGAGGGGGCAAGGACCCACGCTGACCAAACACTCGCGCCTATGGGCTTCCCTGCTATATGTCTCGCTAACTGGAACCTAATGCCCATCAGGATAGTTGGGTTGCCATTACCTCTAATCAAAGAGAACAGGCCTCTATCATCATAGGGCGCACGGTAGCAGGGAAACCCAGTCAGCCCCAAGATCCACTTGTCCACACTCTCAAGGTCTATAAGGGAGGCAAGGAAGGCTGTGGGGGAAAGGCAGTGAAGGGGCAGGAATGGGTCCCCACACACCACGGGGAATAGGTCACTCACACCTACAAGAGGGCCCCGACAGGGGAGGGGGGAAGGAACGCTCACACACTCACTCACCGTGCTCTTGTTCCGTACACTCACTCTGCGTTATCAAGGAAGGTCAGGGAAGGAAGGCTGCAGTCACACAGGGGCTTGAAATCCAATTGCTCACTCGCGCCACACTAATGGCACACAAGCTCGCACAGTCACCAGCGGGCCAGTTTTCCAATCACCAGCAACAGGGGCGGGGGAATCCCCACGCTCTTCTCCATTGTTGGGGGCGTGACCTCCGCTCGGCGTGCTGCTGACGGAGGCACTGCAGTGCAGGGAAACCCCAAGGGCGGAGCTCCAACTGGCTCAAGGCTCTGTGGTCCTTGAGGGGGTGCTGCTTGAGCACCCCACAGCCACCCACAGCACTCCATCCGGCGCCCAAGTGTCACAGTTTGATTTTTTGACTGCTGCTGTGCACTTCGCTGTGGATTCATTGTATTGTCCACAACCACCCCCACTTCCTTTTCCTGAGTGGTAACTCCTAGCTTAGTACCCAGCATTGTGTATGCATAGTTTGGATTATTTTTCCCTACGTGCATCACTTTGCACTGTCTTGTCCACATTAAATCTCATTTGCCATTTAGAAGATCCCATTGCAGTTCCTCACAGTGGTCTGCTCATGTTTTAACTACCTTGGAGTCATCTGCAAATTTTATCACCTCACTCTTAACACCCTTTTCCAAATCACTAATGAATACATTAAACAGCACTGGTCCCAATACAGATCCCTGAGGCACACCACTTTTTACATCTCTCCATTGTGAAAACTGACCATTTATTCCTACCCTTTGTCTTCTATCTTTTAACCAGTTTCTGATCCATAGTAAGACACTATCTCCTATCCCATGACTTTTTAATTTTCTGAAGAGTCTCTCATGAGGGACCTTATGAAATGTTTTCTGGAAATCCAGGTACGCTATATCTACCAGGTCTTCCTTGTCCACAAGCTTATTTACACCCTCAAAGAATTCCAACAGATTAGTGAGGCATGACTTAACTTTACTAAGTCAATGTTGACTCTTCCCCATTAAGCCATGTTTGTCACATGCCCTGGAGGTTGTGGGGGGGAAGCATTGGGAGGCCATGCTTGTCTATGGCTGCTCAGCCGAGCGCCAAGTAAGGCAGCCAAAGGGTGACAAACTGGGGGGAGGTGGGGAGAAGCATGCAGAGGCCATGCTTCTCCATGGCTGCTCGGAGGGGTGGAGAACGGGAATCCTTCCTTTCTAGAAGGAGTATATTTTATTTAAATGTACACATTCACATAATTAGGTGGGGACTAATTATGCAAATTAGGCCCCATACCAAGACTTCGCGAATGGCCTCACAAACCCTAGGGTTGGCCCTGTTTCCAGCCTAGGTGAATCGTGACTTTTCTGCACATAGGCCAGGATCAAGTCCATTAGCAGGTCAATGGCTGTTTGCTAAAAGGTGCCAGGCAGTATCTGTTTGTACAATTTCATTCCTGCTATGACTGAGCAGTTCTCAGTTTACATTGGTTACATAAAGTGAATTTTAATTTCTCTTATAGCTTTGCTCCTATACATGTTGTCTTAACATTTTAATTTACATATTTGTTATACACTTGGTCTACATGTATCCTAGTATCGCTTCGTCACAGTATTGTGGGGGCTTCAAGGGGATAGAGATTCTGGGACAACCAGTGCCCCTCTGGAAGAGAGAACGGTAAGGGCTTGGAGGGCAGAATATGTGGGGAGAATGAGGAGAACGCAGAATGAGACTCAGGAGTGCAGGGTGGGATTGTATGGGAGTTGGGGGTTTTGATGTTTCATATGTGTGATTTATTTGTATTTTGTTTTACTTTGTTGTTTTTATTGCATTGAGCTACCCTGACTCTTGGAGTCATGAGTTGAAAAATACCCCTTCAAAATTTACATTTTAAAAAATCTCATATTTTTAATGCTAATCTCATGATTTTAACAGCCAGACTCATTGTTTTTGTAAACCTGGGGTTGGGAGTATTGAATATATGCATTGTTGGTATACAATATTTGGTATGGCAGGTGGGGACAAATATTTTAGATTAACCCCTTTCCTGCTCTGATCCCTTCTCACCCAGAAATGTCATTCTTGTAGTATACAAGAATTAGTATCTTCCATTTTATTCAAAGGGAATGAAGGGCTGTGCTAGTGAAGACTTGGGAGACGGGTAGCTGTCAACATCTAACACAATATGCTGTAGTTTTTATTATTACACTATCTATTTATTTTATTTATTTTTAAATTTATATCCCGCCCCTCCTGCCCACAGGGCAGCCCGGGGCGGCGAACAGCATTTCATTTAAAACAATAATAAAATTGTAAAACTATTTAAAAACCATCCCTATCCCCACCCCACCCCACCCCTACCCCCCGCCAAAAGCCTGACGGAACAGCCAGGTCTTACATATATGCCGAAATAGCAGGAGAGTGGGCGCCAGCCGAGCCTCCTCCGGAAATGAATTCCACAGCACAGGGGCGACCACAGAAAAAGATCTAACATCGGTGGCCACCTGCCTCGCCCAGGGAACCTCAAAAAAGGCTCCCATGGACGATCTCAAGGGTTGCACGGGTACATGGGGAGTGAGGCGATCCCGTAGATAGGCTGGGCCTAGGCCGTGAAGGGCTTTAAAGGTTAAAACCAGCACCTTGAACCTGGACTGGTGCTTTATAGACAGCCAGTGCAGAGCCCGGAGCACTGGTGTCATGTGCTCCCTGCGACCTGCCCCCGTCAGGAGACGGGCCGCGGCATTC
>QEPC01013609.1:1218427-1233152 GCA_003113815.1 Sphenodon punctatus
GCCTGCTGTTCAGGAACAGTGACTAGCTCAGAAGGTGTTGGGAAGGGGGGAGGCAGATAGTTTCATTTCTTGCAAGCCTCTCCACCACCCCTGGTGCCTGGAAGTCTGCTCCTCAGTGACTAGTACTACCCCTCCCTGTCACGTTCGACCTTCCAGTGAACTTTTTTTACCACCCGAACTCACCTGAACGCGATCCGAAATGACCGAAATGTTCGGCCATTTCACCGTTCGGTTCGGTATGTTCGTGTTCGGGTTTGGGTTCGAGTTCGGTCATCCGAACAGGCCGAGTTCGGACCGAACTCCGGACTTCCGAACCGCGTTTGGCCATCCCTAATGATTACTGAAGGTTAAAAGGGGATCTTTCAGGGAGTGTGTACCAGGGCACAGTGCCCAGGGGTATAAATCCATGCAGGATCAGACCACAGGCTCACTTACTCATCAGAGAATTAGCACATAGTTCAATCACCTTGAGGATTTAGCTCAATGTCTCTTTATTGGTTCTCAACACCATTCCTTTGTCTTTGGGCTGCTGGCTCCTCTGCCTGCACCTTGCAGTTCCAGACGGCTTTAGGCTCAGACCAGCTCAGTCGCCTCCACCCTGACTGGGTGTACACTACTCCCAGATTAGTCTCTATACAGTTCTCCACCATTATACATATCCATGGTCCATCTCTATACTATTTCTGGGAATACAACCCCTCTGGCACCCAAAGCCCTGTCTAGCCCCAGCTCTGCCAGGCACAGCCCTCTGGCAGACAGGCTACTCATGATTCTCCAGGGCTTGTCACAGTCAGGCTCAAGTCCCTGGGCTTCTCCAGGTTGATTGCAGCACTCACCCTCAAACACCTTCAGTACATTGGAGAGCATAGGTTAGCAGGGTTTCTCAGCCCAAGTCCAGGGATACAGGCTTCTTCCCTTCAGTCTGGGAGTCAGGACCTTGGCAGCAATCCTCAGCCAGCCAGCCAGCTCTCTACAGAGCTCATGTCTCTCCTGAAGTCAGGTCCGGACTGAAGTTCCTCTTCACTCAGCCTTCCTCGTTTATTGGCATAGAGTGGGTGTGGCCAGGCTTCCACTCTCCGGCCTTAAAGGGCCAGCATCTGCCCACTCTGTCTCTTCCTCTGTCAGCCTGTATATTTGTCTCAGGCTGCTGTTCACCCATAGTGCTGGTTCCGCAGTGACCATGCACATGTTCAACCCTAAGACTGCCACACTCAGCCCCCTCTTAAAGGGGCAGAAGCCCCATAAGGCTGTTCTCTGCCACAGAGTGTTTCCTTTTTCATCCTAGAAGTTGATGGGTAAAAACTTAAAGTGTTGATGCAAAACAGTATTCAGCTCATGTGTGCCTTATCAGGATGTGTGTCGTGTATCTCCGGAAGAGGTTTTATGAGGCAACCAACTTAGCTATTATGTTTTATGGCTGTTTAGAGAAAATCAAAGAAAAGCTTGCAAAAAGCATGGATTGGGGCATGGCACCAAAGAGCTGAATAAGAAACAGCTGATATTATCTTATAGATAGATAAGCATCAAACACAAAGTCTCCATACTGTTATTTTATAAAATGAAAAGGTAGTGTTTTCTTGCCTTCCTGTGTTAATTTATTGTGTGATCATAGCCGTGAATTACATTTTTTTTTTACCACTAACACAGAAATTTAAATCAGTGTCACAGATACTTCCACACCTAATTGAGGATTGGATGTTTAAACATGTTCCACTACTTATTCCAGTCAGAAGAATGCTATTTTGGGCACTGGATAAATATAAACTTCACTCAACAACCTCATTCATTTCCCCTTTAGTTTGCTCATAATTCTGCAGCTATTCTAAAGGGATACTTCAGCTTCTGTCTTAGTTTGTTACTGACTCACTTTGTGTGTTTTCAGATGTGACGAGATCACAGTGAACCATGCTGAATACCTACATGTGGTCACTGTGCCCTGCACGTCTGTTCGGTGGCTGTCAGATGTTCGCCACACTGAATACCCACATGGGGTCAATTTCGACCACACTGCCTGGACTACCGGCGTGAAAATCGGCTGAAGCATGGTGAAAGTGATTACAGGCGGGCATAAAAAAAAAGTAATGTCTGGCCAGCTATCACAGCCCAGAATCCCCGGCGGGATTCCGGGCCGTGGTGAACTCGGTCAGACACTGCGGTGGCATTGGCCCCAGAGGGCGGGCGGCGAGGAAGCATGGAGGGGGTGGGGCCGTGCGGCCGCACGTTGCACTGCTCTGCCCCTCCCCCTCCCTGATTCCCCGCCGGGATCCCCAGCATGTCTGTTTGCCATGCCTGGGTGATCCTGGCGGGGAATCTCTGGGTTGTTTTGGGGATGGGGCGAAGCCGCCCCGTCACGTCTGAAAACACCCTTTGTAACCTTCTCAAGTCATCAGTGCAAATGGGGTGAAAACAGATATGCAGGTAGTGCAGTGACTCTTCAGCCTGGGACACCACTTTCTGGGTTGGGGAGGGATACCAACCAAACCTTCCTGGGACTGTAGAGATGTCCCACCACCCACATGTCCCAGGTGGAGTGAGGGTGCAACAGACATACAGGAAGGAGGCCCAGCCCCCCACCATGACAGGCAGTCATGATGCCCAACCATGGGGATGGCAGGGCTGAACAGATGTGTTGGCCTGCTGAGTTCCATGTTGGCCCATGTGGGTGGTCCTTAGGCTGGAATGAGCACATGGGATCATCCAGAGGACTCATTCTGGGCCAGCTGCCTACCCGCCCCAGGGTAGTAGCAGGCCAGTGGGGAACAGTCATGTGGTGAGTCCCAGGCCACAGCAGGCCATAGCTGGCTAGTATTATCATGTTTTCACCCATGATGTCAAATTATGAGATGCATTGCTTGGTGTATGATGGCTTCTAAAGAGCAAGAAGTCTCAAGAAAATGCCTGAAGGGAAAAAGGTCTTTACTGGAGACTTTACCCAGATCCATGGTCAAGATTTGCTCTCTCTTGGTGCTTGGTGGAGACTGCCCCTTGCATGACAAATGTATCTATTTGGAATACAGGGCCAGCTAGATCCAAGTAAGCTCAAACTGTGCAACTGCACAGGAGCCCATTGGTTGGGGAACCCTCCGAGACCCTGATACATGGAGACCATGACTAAACTTGAAATGACAAACTAAGCTTGAGAAGCACTGGCATAAAATATGGCCTGCAGAACCTGAAATGTGGGAAGTCACAGCCCAAGGAGGTCGCACAGTGATTCAGAGAAGGACCTTTCAATACATAGGGCTCATGCCTAATGGATAAGGTGTTGGACTGAGAGACATAGTTAAAATCCCATCTTAGCCATGAGCTTAATGGGTGGCCTTGGGAAAGGCACTGTCTCTCAGACTTGGTTCCCTAGTGAGCAGTGAAATCACTGGGATTACTCCTGTGGATTACTGCTTGCCAGAGAGTAAAGCCACACGAGATGGGGCAAGCCTGATTTCTCACTTTCTGTGGGGTGGTAAATTGCAGGCTGTGGCACTACACTTTGGGCTTGCAAGGAGAGTAGGTCACACAATATGTCCCCACGTTGGGAAACTGGGAAGGCGAGCTACTGTCAGAGGTTCTACCATGCCCTGGGGTGGGCTGAGAAGTCTGCCCCACACACAAGTGCCTGGCCCTGCCCCACCCACCATCCCCCAGCCTGCCCACTATCCCACACCTAGCCATGACATGAATGCAGGGGAATGGCAAATGTGCCCAGTGTTCCATGATGCTGGTGGACCTCGCTATGGGGTGGGGCAGCACGGGGACTGGCCATACAAGACACAACTCATTGTCCCACTTCAGGCAGCCTTACGCCACTGTGGGCAACATTACTACATGCTGTGTCTCCGGTATTCTCCGACTGATACATCGTGTGTCAGCCGGCTGCCTGACCTAGGGGGTGGGGTTGGGTGAACATCCTGCGGACCCTGGCCACATGATTTTCTGCATTTCAAAATAAGGTTGCCCACAATGAGTTAACGCTGCCCAAGGTGGGTTAATGTCCCATGTGGCCTCACCCAGAGTGTGTAAGCGATTTGTAATCTGGCGTACAGGGAGTAGCTAGCAATAATGGATTAACACGTTATAAAACTGGAAGCTGATTTTAGCTAAGCACACTGGATTTGGTTACTGATATTCTGAGTATTCCTCCCATCCCTATTTTTGAGACTCTCGCATACTTGGCTCCTCTTCCAGTCCAGCACACCCCAGCAGACTTTGGTTCTATTCCTTCTCTATGGATCGTTCTTTAATGCACAGCATCACAAGGCCTAATATCCTTGGCAGTCTCATTTGTGGCCACAAGGTGCTAATGAATTCATGTTGCCAAGGATTTCAAATTTTGCACTCCCATAGCCAAGTCAAAGTCCCAATAAATAAGTGTACTCTGTTGGATTATACACACAAGTCCAGTGTTTTTTGATTCAGTTATTGTAAGTGAGCTATGATATCTACTAGTCCCTGGAGAACTGGAATACCAGTACACCGTATCAGCCTTGTGCTTCTCATAGACTCAGACCCATGTTATGCAATTAATTTGACAAATGGATACAATGGAAATCTTCAAAATCAGTCAAACCCCTCCATGGAGCTTATCTTTGATTCATTTGGATAAAAAAAAAACAGTATCAAAAGTGGGCAGACAAATTCCACTGCCTTTGGAATTTGGCAGCACTAAAATAGTCTAAATTGGAATTAAGTCAAATCATTATTTTTTTTTTTTATTAAAAGCGTGACCACAGGGCATTGCTTACAGAAAACACAGCAAATACACATGTAAAACATATTAAACCACAAGTGCCACAAGGGTCCCATTATAAATAAATATAAACTCTAGCTATCGAAATGTCCAAAATCTGTCCAATAACTGTCCAGGTGTCATAACTCCATATCGCAGCCAAGAGTTTTATACGCCAGAATTCCCCTCAGAATTCATTTTGTTCTCTTAACCAAAAATCGTAATCATAAATACATGGTGAATATGCAAACAGTTATATAAATTCATATAAATTCACAAATAGCATGCCCCATGGGAGTCACAATTGGAATATGAATGGGCATACCCTAGCACAAGTTAGAACATTTAAATATCTGGGCCTTAACTTCCATGCCTCAGGCACATGGAGAGAGCATTATAGACTGCAATTACCATCAGTTAATGCCTCTGCCTTGGCAATACGGAAATATTTCTCCAGAGGGGGAAGTGGTAGACCAGATTTGGCAATAAAAGTCTTCAATAGTAAAACTAAAGCTAAGCTACTATATGGAGCAGAATTATGGGCCCCTTTGGTATCAATCAATATAAATGTCACTCAGTCTAAGTTCCTACGCAGTATAATGAGAGCTCCGCGCAGTATCCCAGTATATCGGCCTATAGCAATTAGGCTAGAGGCCGGGCAGATTAGCTTCCGGCATTCCGCATGGTCAGTGGCCCAGAATTTATGGTTTAAAGATGGTAGCAATACTCAAACTGAATTAAGTCTGTAACAGAAGGCCATCTGTCCATAAGTATTTATTAGGATCAGTCTCACAATCAGTCACGTTTCCAATTTCTCTCCAATAAGTGCTTTGTTTAGTTACCATATATTTCTCCCCATATTTATAGTTTCAAGCATTAACATTCTCTTACTTTCAAAGCCAGGACTTTTCCTTCATCAGAACAGGTAAAAACTTCCAACTTAAGTTTACGGATCTCTCAGAAGAGGTTTTATGACAAGTCATGGCTCAGCCTCCTGCCTTCATTCAGACAAGCCCCATCCCTGGCTCTCCGTCAAGTCCCATCTTGGCTCAGCCCCTTTCTGTTAGTGCTCAGCTATGTTCTGTTCTCTTCCTGCCAGCCTTCTTTTGCCAGAACTGGGTTAGCACCCTGGTCAGCTTTCTGACTCTGCAGCGGAACTCCTTCTCATCCTGTTACTGGGAACAGACTATCTGGGCCTCAGAGTCTGGAGCCTTTATAGCCCCAGAAGGAGGTGTGGCCACCAAGGGCAGTAAACTTCCTAGAAAGAATACTTGTGAATTACTTGTGAATTACTAGTGAATTACTCTGCATGGGTCATATCCTGCAAGAACTTTTTGTTCCATCTGTTACAAAGCCCCTGAGCCCTTGAGATAGAGCAGGATAACAAGTTTAAATAAAAAAACATATAAACATCCCAATAAGAATTAATATTAAATCTGAGGGGGCACTAGCAGCTCAGTATTGAAGAGACATTGGGTAAAAACAGAAATAACAGTGGCATGTCAGTGACCCTGGCCGGGTCATCTTTGTACTGCTGAAACTGACGGAATCAGGTAGGGGAACTGACCATATATGACCCCAGCTGGGGAGCCATACTGACCCTGCCTCCACACTGAACCCAATGCCCCATCCCTTCCATGATGGGCAGCCATGGACACCAATCACGGACCGTCATGGCAGCCCCAATCCGGGATGGGCCAAAGCAGGTCAGAACATACAGTGTTCTGTGCCCCACTGTGGCCCGTTTTGTCCCGGACTGACTTTGATGGGGGGAAGGCAGTAGTCCAGGCTGTGACTTCGGCACTTTGCAGAGTAACAGCCCAGACTAGCTGGTGACACACCCAGGGTCAGTCCGGGGAAAACATCAGGGGGCCAGTGAACAAACGAGACGGTGACCCGCAGGCCAGAGCAGGACAAAGCTGGCCAGAGCAGGTCACTGTCACATTTGTTTTTACCCATTAACATCTGCAACTCCTGTTTATAATCTCATGAGACAGACACGTAAATATGATTTTGGTTGGGACCATAGGGACAAGAAAGAGATGTTCTCTTAAAAATCAAATATATTCTTTAAGAAGTAGCTTGTAATGCATAATGAGAAAGAATGAAAGAAAATCTCTGCAGGTATAAATTGATGCAGGGCAGATCCATTAAAATGAACAAAACTATTTTTGACACCATAAGAGGATTTGACTTAATGGTTTGATTTCAAATTTTCAACACACTAAACCTCTGGCATGATGTTTTAAATGTTCACTTTACAACATTATTATTGCATTTTGTTTGCAATGAGGATATAGTTAGAGAGACTGAGAGCTTTGATTTTTGGAGGTTTTCTTCAACTTTGGGATTTGAAAGAAACATTATAATTCAGTGCCTTCATTCTCCTATGCGATCTAGCTAGACATCACTTAAAATTATCTAATCATACACAGTGGCTGTGTATTTCTGAGCACATCCTTATTAGCTGCAGCTGTGAACTATATCCAGCATAGAATGGGGACTTTACATAGAAATTGACAGCATAAATGTGACATTTTTCTGGGAGTACTGTTATGAGATGGTAAAAATAGTAGCATACTGGTTGTTCCAGATGTTTTATTAACCATCTGTAGTTAGAAAATAATTCTGATCACTGAAATACTTGGAGCATGTATACTAGAGCTGAAACAAATATCTTCAGCAAATCCCATTGTGTGATGAATTTGGTCACTTTGAATCAGTCCCAGTGAAGCAGATATGAAGAACTATTTGTTTCCATTTCATTTATTCATTTCAGTTTGATCCCTCCCCTCCCCCCCCCCCCAAGTTATTTTGGTCATTTTGCTTTTGATATTCAGTCAAATAACTCATCTTCCCCTCCATTTGCATACTCTGCAGATTTCTCTCCTCCTACGCTACCACAATGGTTCTCCAACTATTATGGATTGTGAGTGGCTCTCCACATTATGGTAACCATGGCGGAGGCGGTGGGGATGGAGGAATTATTTATCCCTGTGGTGTTTACTACAACATCATTCCATGGTGGAGTAGTGTGATCAAATGTTCATCCCATTCCCTATTAATGTTGCTACACTCTGGACTCTGACCAACAGAGGGAGCCCATGGGGCAAAGTAAATACATGAAACCAAAGAGCTTGACAATGGCTGGTGAAACTGACAAGATAAAACTCCCTGTTGCAAGGCAAAGCTCCCCAATTGTGAAAAAAGACTTGTCAATGACCCCCTACGGGTAAAATGATACAACAGAACTTAGTTGAAGTGGCAGTAAACAGATGTTCATTGCATGTTGTGTTTTCAGCTGCTCTGTGGGTGTCCTGATGAGTTCCCTGGATTTGTTCTGATCAGCAAACTCCTGCAATTCCATGTTCCCTCCATGGCTAGCTCTCAAGTTTGCTTGAACAAGTGTAATACTTTTCCCCATGTTAGGCAGCTGGAACAATTACTAACATTATGGTTAGAGACACCCAATATGGACGGCCTTCCACACTGAAGGCTTACTCACACAACCCTCTTAGTAGGGGAAGGGAGAACACAATTAGTGCAGCCTATGTTGCCTTCCCCATGGGTGCCAGTGTTGTGTGGATTCCACTCCCAGAAGTCTGTAATCCAAGCCTGATAGGACTTGATATGGGCCTGTTTGGTCTGTTTTGGGTTAGTTGCTCTGTCTGCTCAAGCACTTGAACTCAATCTTAGCTGGGTTCCCTGTCTGCAGGAAGCCATGACATTACACTGGAAAGGAGCAAGGGGAATGCCTTAGCACCACCACTTGCAGAGCACTGTGACATCATGATACTCCACAGGTGGGTGCACCTGAATACATGGCACCCAGGTGCAGAAAAGCCCAGGTGCATGAGGCCTAGGCTTGGGTCAGTAACTCCCATGAATTAGCTGAAATATGGAAGATAAGCCCATAAACTCCTGCAGGATAGTCCTGACAGCTGACTTCCTCTATGGCCTCAGGCACATTTTAATTTCCTTACAGGTCAGTCAGTTACATTATTTGTAAAACTGAGCTAATGAAATTTACTAGAGCTGAATCTAGTAGTGAAAAAACTACTTGTGAGTATTCGCCCGAGTTCCAAGGACCGGCCCGAATGAGAACCCTCGGTGAATACTCGTGAGTAGTAGCCGAGGAGGGGGCCAGAAGGAGAGGGAATGGGCAAGGGAAGAGGGGTTAGGGGCCTAGCAGGGACTGATAGGCTAGAGTACTCACCCTCTTTAGAAGCTCCAGTGACATATGGCTTCCTCCAGAAAGGGTAAGTTTGTGGGGTTTTTTTAAAAAAAGCTGGGCATACTCAGACCTTTCCAAGATGGTACCCACAGTGTGCTGATGCTGCCAGCACCATCTTGGAAAGGTCTGAGCATGCTCACGTGCCCAGCTTTCTCCCCCCTCCCCTCTCTCCCCGCTCCCCCAACTTACCCAGTCCGGAGGAAGCCACACATCACTGGAGCCCCTCTGGAGGGTGAGTACTCTATCCTCTCAGACCCTGCTAGGCCCCCACCTCATTAGCACCCCAGCCCCTGCTAGGCCTCCATCCTCCTTCACTGTCCCCCACTGGCCTGTGGGGGCCAGGGAAGGGAGAGCAGGGGCTTAGCACCAGCCTCCGGCCACTTCCCTGTACTCAGCTGAGTTTCCTCAAAAGTTCAGAACTCGGAAAACCAAGTTGAGTACCGCAAAACTCAGGGTTTTCCACTCCAGGGAAAACTGAGGACCGAGTTTCCGCACTAATATTTACCCAGCTTTTTACAGTGCTTTGAAGGAGCTCATTTGATGAGGTCTTTCTTATTATTGGCTTACTTCAGGTGCTAGTAGAACATCTTTCTTATTACTGGATTACTCCAGGTGCTAATAGCAGGAAAGTAAACGGCAGCTAAAAAGAAATCCTTTTGTTGCAATACCCACACAGGCTACTTTGGAGATCTGTTTCTAAGCACCATATTAACAGATTAAGCATGGAGGCCCAGCACAAAGCAGAAAGGATGTGTGTATGCATGTGTACACATGCGCATGTGTGTCTAAGTAGAGGAGAGATCAAAATCAAGATATCTTATCTCAAGTTGAGATCTTATTTATAAACAACCTTAATTCCTCTTCTGTTGTCTCTTGCTTTGCTTCCTGACAAGGTCGGGGTGGGGGGAGGAAGGATAATACTCTGCTTCACCTGACAGGACCTCTCTGTGTGCACACAGCTTTCTCTGAAGCCCAGAAAAACTGTGGAAATTAAAGCTGATGTGAATAATGGATTTTATGATTTTGTGTTAGTGAATATTATTTGCATTTTCAGAGAGATAACCACATAATATCCATTAGTGAACTAGGTTTTTGCATAACAGTTTGTTGGATATTCTGTTTACTTACTTCTCATATTTCATCATTACATTTATTTTGGATCAGTTATTTTGGTATTAGTTATTATTATTAGTTATTATCCCAAAGTGTCATTTTCAGTGCAGGTAGGGAATATTCAATGGGGTTTAAACATATTTTTTCAAGTACTCATTTCAGCTGTCCTGTTTTGTAATGGGCAGTAATGGAAACAAAAGACCTGATCCATCTTCCATTTAAGTTAAAGGAAGCTTTCCATTGACTTCCATGGGGAGGCAAGTGGTGAAGTTCAGTTCCTCTTTGATAAACTGGTGAATTAAATGAATTTTAAAAAATCAAATAAAGCTAATCGAGCAAATTTCAATTTCATTAAACAAGTGAATTATGCTAATAAATGCAGTCAAATTTTGTGCAAAACTTCACAATGACACAAATTCAAATATTCATGAAATAATCAAATCTTCAGATTTGTCCCATAGATATTCAAAGTCTGATCCATTTAAGTTATTGCTATTAATCTGTTTTCTCTTGCTCATATTGAATGAGCGTACTTTTCACAGGCAACATCCCCAGATACACTGAGGGTAACAGGGTTTAATTTTCAAGTGTCATCAATCTGGTGCTCTCCCTAAGTACTATTTTTACTTGGAGGAGAAAAAAAGGCTGCCTCACAGCCAGCACATCTACTGAAGCACTAGCACTTCCTAGCCCCACCAAACTGTCTCTCTTAAAGCTGTCAGAAGTATTATTTTCCAGAGTTTATTTCCACCTACTTTGAGTGATTTATTAGTGAATTTGTAACTTTACCAGTGATGGATAGATAGATCATGTCTTTTTCTTTTGTGTTACCTCTAAATCACTGTCAAAAACAAATGCAGATGATGCAAGTGAAAAGAAACACCTCTTTTGGGGCTTTGCTCATTCATCTTTTGGAAACCACTCACGCCTTAGGCTTCTTTGAAGGGACTTCAGTGTTGCTAATAACTGCAGACACACAGTCATTCTTGATATAGTTCTACAACAGGCTGCCCTAGAGTGAGTAAAGGCATCTTGTGTGTCCACTTGGAGTTTGGTGAGTCAGGATCCGAATGCCTTCATACACGGAGGGTAAAAACAAGCATGACAGTGGACTGGTTTGGACCGGTGTGGCATGCTTGGCATGGATCCCACTTGCATGTGTGTGCAGGCACCATCAGATGTTGACCAAGGGTATCCTGGATCATGTTGGTGACTAGCCTGGGCTTTGACCTTAGAAAACCTCCAAGTTCACAGCCTGGGCTATGGTCTGCCCAGTCAGGCCAAAGCCGACTGCCCCAGGGTTGCACACAGGGCCGACCCTACCGCAGGGCAACTCGGGGTGACTGCCCTTGGCCCCACTCCTGTGGGGACACCAAGTGCAGGGACCCCGGCCAACTCCGACTGACAGACAGTGGAGGCGGCCAACAGAAGTGAGGAAGAGGCAGAGGTCCTGCCTATCCCACACTCCGTGCCCCCCTCCTTCCGCGGTCTGTCAGTCTCAGTCAGGGGAAATGTGGGAGAGGTGGGGCTTCTATCTCTCCCTTATTTCCCCTGGCCGAGACAGCCAGGCAGGGGAAGGGGCCAGCCAGTGGAACTCCTGGTGGCAGCGGGCAGCATGGCATCAGATTTAATCTGCTGCCATGGTGCCCTCCCTGCCTGAGGCACTGAGCCCAGTGTGGGGCCCAGGCCTGGGGCCAGGCCAGCGGTGGCAGATCAGGTAAGTGATCTGACGGCTGGGCTTGGGGATGGGCAGAGGGGAGTGCCCCTCCACCCATCCCTGAGTCCAGGCCCAGGTAGCGCGCTGCCCCCAAGACCAAGCTGAAGAATGCCCCCTGAGCCGGGCAGTGCCCCTAGGTCTGCCGACTGAAGCCGCCAGTGGAATAATAGGGCCCCACCTACGTTCCCCACCCTGGGTCCCACATATGCTAAGGCCAGCCCTGACTGCACATGTGCTTCTAGGCCAGTCTGCTGGCCTGGTCTTAGTCCACCATAACAGGCAGCCATGGCTGGCTATCATTGGCTACAATGACTTCCCATCATGGCAGGCAGCAGGCACGGGGTACAGCTTGGGACCAGCTAACTGCACATTCCCCATTTCCCCTCAGATAAGAAACTGGGGGGGGGGCTGAAATACATCTTATGCATGGGAAGGGGGCAACATCACCTACTATGCGTCTGAAGGGGTATCACTGTGTTCCCATCAAAACCCATATCAAATATATATCTAATGAGTTTCCAGAACATCACCCATCATTGTGGCATTTGGGCAGTTATTGTTTTATATGGGAGCAACATTTGAACCTAAGGTTCCTTTATAATATTTGCAACTTTGATGCTTCCTTTTCCTAATTCCTATACAAACCTTGAACAATTTAAACCCCCTGGCTGCTAATCAAAATGTACCCTTGAATGTTTTTGCATTAGTCAGATACTTGAAAAAATATAAGTAAAAGCAAATTCAGGTCTCATTCATTTATTCTGGAGAACTCAGAACTCCAGATTCTAGTCTAACTGAACCTTTGGGGAATAGAGACCAGGACTGGCATGCAACACAAGCAGTCATCTGCAGCAGAGGTGTAGCTATAATAGGTGCAGCAGGTGCCACTGCATCAGATTCCATGAACCTGGGGGTCCCACATGCATGTAGAGTACATAAACATAATATGCACACTGGAGTGGAGAGCCCTCAGTGGTGTCTTAATTTACATATTAATGACATCATACCCATGTGACTGGAAATGGTTCTTTTGGGGGGTCACCAGTTGATGGTCAACCCTCATTTCCCTTTCTGGCTATGTCACTTCCCTTTCCAGCTACGTCATGTCAATTTCCGGCCATGCAGGTATGACAGCACAAGCATGCAGATTAAGCCACGCCCACTCCATGAATATTAATGAGCTCCTCATTAGTATTCAGGGTGTCCCCTTATACTACTGAGTCCCATTCCATTTTTTGCACCAGGGCCCATTTCCACCTAGCTACACCATTGACCTGCAGCACCAGTTTAGACTAGGGATTATGGCAATCAGCATTCAAATCCCAGCAGGATCAGCCCAAGCAGTTCACAAATGGAAGGTTCCCATCACCGATTTCAGTTTATCTGGAGTGTCTTGACCAACAAAAATGAAATATAGTTTACAGTCCACAGTCCCTGGTCTCCAGGCAGCTCCAAACCCTTCCATCAGGTTCTCCAGCCCAACCCTCAGCTTTGGGCCAGGTCACTACCAAGGTCAGCTCCCAGCATACAGCCTGCATGAGCAGAGCTTTTTCCTTGCTCCTGGCCACAGCTTTCCAAATGTCAGAGCTTTGCAGAAGGGGTCAGAGCTAAGGCAATGAGCCCTCGCCTTAAAGGGCCCTCGCCTAACCTGTAACAGGGACAAAAAGGGGTTAAAGCAGGCATTCATAACACCGGGAACTATAGACAGGGAACAGGAGTGGCAAAAAGGGACATTGTGAAAATGTGATCAATCATTTGTATAAACAAAAACTGACTGTCACGGGTTGGAGGTCTGCACCCCCACTTTACCAGGTTTGAGTGACTCAGTTTCCCGCCCACTTGAATTAGTTTTTCTCTCTGGCTAATTCAAGTCTGCCACAGGGACAAATCCTTTGTTACTCAAGGGCTCAATCTTTCCCGTTTACAGACTCTTTACTCTCTGGGTTCGCAAGAGCTTGAGGCTCTTGTTGCTCACTTGTGTTCCAATGTTAGACACAGACACTTCTTCATAAAGATAAGAATTAAGTTTATTGATTACATAAGCAAGATAGTTGATACAGAGTGGTTACTAGAAATCAAAGGTAAATATAACGCATTCCTGATCTATACTGATTGAATTCCTAAATAAGTATCTTACCCTACCAGGGTCCATAAGTTTCTCTCAATCCCTTTGGTATAAGCGACTGGGTCTCCAGATTTAAAGTTGCTAGAGAGCGAAATTGTCTCTCTCTCCTCCTGTCCTTTCAGTCTTGCTGGCTGGCAGCTTTTCGTATGTAGATGTAACTGCTCAAGGTGGCTTCTCAAGGGATAGTCAAGCTGGCTTAAGTAGTCTTCCTCCTTCTTTGTCTTGGGTTTCCCGCTTTTGGGGAAGCATGATGTGTGACACCTCAGCAACCCAGGCAACCATGAAGGTTGTTTTGCCTCTCCATAGGGTTCCGTCTGGCAAGTGTTCTGAAGTACACATTCTTTGTATCTCTTTGCATTTCCTGTAGCTTGGTCAGGTGTTACAGCTCTAATTTGAGTTTTACAGTTCTCAGTTGTCACATTACATACATGTGGAACCTTTAGCTTTTCATATGTAACAGACTTGTAGTCTACATGTACGTCCATGTTACACGTGTGACCCTATGTTCCTCCGTGACACTGACCATCAAGCATACATGTACAACAGAGGTAATAAGATGGAGGAGATGGTCATCAATTCCTAACTTTCTTAGTTTGATCCATAGATCCTTCCTTGGGATGGAATCAAAGGCCTTGGAAAATCTATAAAAGCTACATATTGTTTCCCTTTCCTAATTCCAGCATACTTAATTAAATGTGAAAGGACAAAGCAATTAACTATAGTAGATCTGCTTTGTCTAAATCCTGATTGCTCCTCTCTAATAATACAGTTCCCATCTACCCATTCCTTAAGGCTATCAAGCAAGACTCTAGC
>QEPC01013609.1:1237674-1267587 GCA_003113815.1 Sphenodon punctatus
CTACTTTACCAATTTGCAGAAGAGTTGGTTGAGATCTGGCAAGTAGGATGCCAGCCTGCAATGCCCAGTCCTGTATGGGTGCTGTGCCAGCCACCAAGCCCTGGCCGGGCCCTTTCCCTGCCTAGAACGTAGGCCCCAGAACACTGATAGTGGGTCCTGGGACAGGAGTGGCTGCCTGTTTCTTGATGCTGTGGAATGACAGCTCTCTGTGAGCCGAATGATGGCTCCAGAACCCTAATGGTGGGTCCTGGGACTAGAGTGGCAGCTTCTAGATGACGTGGATGGACAGGTCCCCATATCTGTAATGTAGACCCCAGAACCCTGACAGTGGGTCCTGAGGCTGGAGTGGCTGGCTGCCTCTGAAATGAGGAGACTGAGAGGTAATATTTTATGATGCTGGATACCTCCTCTAAGTCTGAATGGCTGTCTGTGTCCAACAGAAGGAGAGCTGGCTCTCCTTGAGCCATTCTGTAAGCTAATAAGGACCCTCCACGTGGGTCGCCGGAATGATGGCACCATAACCCTGATGGTGGGTCCTGGGACAGGAGTGGCAGCTTCTGGATGATGTGGATGGACAGCCCCCGGTGCCTGTAACGTAGGCCCCAGAACCCTGATGGTGGGTTCTGGGGCTGGAGTGGCAGCTTCTGGATAGCAATACCTTGTACTAAAGACTTATTTGCAGTTTGCTGTCCTCACAGGGATCATGCTAGTTACTGACAGAAACTTGAGTAGGGACTGTCCCTCCTTACAACCACTGAATGTCACAAATCATCAATGTCACTTTCTGACAGGAAGGATGATGGCCCTGCTGTTGGATCTGGGAGAAAACCCAGAGCATCCAAAGCATACCCTGCCAGAGGTGGAGTTCAGTCACACTCTAGAGAAGCCATTGGCAGACAGACAGCAGCAGGAAGAATCCCAGCGCGGCCTCTGACATCACAGTCTTCCCCAGGGCTATCCTGTCACAGCCTGTAATGTTATCAGGTAGCATCCTTTCCAGGAGAGCCCAACAGGGCTATTTAACTGCCCGACCAGCTAAGAGAGGGGTGGCAGAGCTAACATTCCCTGAACCATCTACAGACTTTGATATAGCAGGATCACTCACACACACACACACACACACACACACCGGAAGATATATGAGGGAACTTTGACAGGGCAGAATGCTGGATATAGGGTTGGTAGCATACTCCTCCCCTCCCACAAACCTCCACCCAGAGCAAGGGTGTAACTATCAGGTTCCCTGCTGATTGAAGCAAGAGAGGAGACCTGAGACAAGGGCAGGGGTCCATGACACACTTCCACACTTTCTAGAGTGCTTCATCCTCTGAACTTCTCTATGAGTACAAACTTGCCAATCGCTTTCCATTAGGGCTGTACCAAATAGTACTTCTGAGTATTTGGGCATAATACCAAAGTTCCAAATAAGCGCCCCAAGTACTCTGTGGCCCTTTGGCACTGTTTCTGAAGTTTTGGAATTCAGACTCAGAATTCCGGACCTCAGAAAACTTCAGAAACTTTGGAAACATCGGAAAGGTGTTGCGAAGTTCTTGAACCCACAGCCAAAGCACTATCCAGAGAAAAACACTACCCAGAAAAGCAGGCTATCAAGAGTGAGACAAATGTTCCAGAAGACAACTGCACAAAAGTGCAACTGCTTGCAGAAATCCAAAAAACCCAACAACAGTAGTATACCTGCAGCATGGCCCACCATCAGCATTGAGTGTACCCACTTTAATCATTATGCTAACCAAGCAGTGCACAGAAATGTGGGCTAGGAAGATACATTAGCTCAAGAAGAATATATCAACCCTTCAAAACAATCTACAACTACATGGAGAAGTAAATCCCACCAAAAGCCAGCAATCCCAGGATCCAGCCATCACAAAATTAAGAAACCAGGCATTCACCCCCTTCCCCCTTCCCAGGGGCACCCTCTTGGCATGGGATTGGTACTGTGACACTGATAACTTGAACAGACCAGGCAAGGGGAAGTGGAGCCAGGCAGAGAGAGCCCTCTGGTCTCATTGTGCCAAGTGCCAACCAAGCAACAGGCAGAACTAGAAGCAATGTGGCACCCAATTATTATTATTTTTTAAAAACTGCATTGCATGGTAATAACCCACACACCTCAGCATTGTCCCTATGGACAGGACAGGTCAAACCATACCATGCCAGGACAGGACAGGCACCCCTCCCCCCAGCTGATTCCTTACAGATCCAACAGCACTGTAGCACACAGCCAAATTCACCAAAGAGAATGGACAAAATGGCTGTAGCCACTTTTATTTTGCTCTGCCAGCCAGTCAAAAGCTTGGCATGTGGTTTGGCCAGCCCATCAGAACTTGGCATCTGGCTTACCATCACTCAACTGTCCCCTATACCCCCCTCCCCCACCAAATATGGCATTAAATTTCATTTCCAGAAGAAGGGAAGCTTAACTGTCCACCAGCTGCCAGGCATGTAGTAATTTCCAAAGTTTCTGAAGTTTTCAGAATAACGTCCCTGGTCCTCAGAATTTCAGAATGTGGACTTTCTGAACCGAACACCATAATATTCATCGAATTCTGAAGTTTTTCGAAGACTTTGTTTCAGCCCTACTTTCCATGTGTCAAGTCACTTCTCCAAACCCAGAACTTCAAGCTATGAGTCAGGCTGGAAAATAACAAAATGCTTTATGTATGCTTTCTCCAACGTTAGACTTGAGGCCATTAATGTGTAAAGACCTGGAAGTGCGACTGGTGACAAATGGAATCGTTCTTGTATGGAGGTGGGTGGCAAACCCCGGGGATTTCCCCTATTTAGAGCTGTACATGGTTATCCATGTGGATAATATCGTCTGTTGGATTTGCGGTACCCAAACTGCTCCAAAATAATCAGTAGTGGTGGGACCATTGGCTAAATCTCAGTTCTAGGTTTTCTTGGTTCTCAGTTCTCTGTTTTTCTGTTTTCTACCAGTTTTCGGTTCTCTTGGTATCAGATTTTTAACGATGCAGTTTTTAACATTGCAGGAAAACCACAATGTTAATAATCCAATAAAAAAACCAATATAAAAGATGATATACCACCAAGAACCAAGAAAGAACTGAGATATTGGATTAATCCATTAAAGGAGGGGTGGGGACGAAGTCGGTGGCTCCTCCCCCAGGTGACTTCTGGTGGGAGGAGTTTAAAATGACAGGTGGCCCGATGTGGCCACAGGCCGCATTCCACAGGCCATGCACCTAAGATCCATACCAAAGGGCCCTTGGGTGTGGCCCTTAGGTGAGGGCTGGGGGAGGGCTGGACAGTTTTTTAGGGCTGTATGCTGGGTATGAATGGAGGGGTGTAGGTGGGATGGGGGATGTGGGGATGAGCTCCTACCCTAATTTTGGGGGGAGGAGGAGGGACTGGGTTGGGGAGGGTTGGGTATGTCCCCCTGGTGTGATGGGGGGGTTGACTGAACAAGGGGGGGAGGGTTTGGTCCTCCTGTGAGAGGGGGGGACTAAGGGGGTAGGAGAAGGAGAGTGTGGGGATTTGGGGAGGGTTTGGTATGTCCCCCGGGTGTGAGAGGGGGGTTTCAACCCAACAAGGGAGGGAAGTTTTGGTTCCCCTGTGAGAGGGGGGTCCAAGGGGTGATAGGGGAAGGAGGGTGGAGGGGATATGGGGACATAGGAGGGAGGAGGGGGTTATGAGAGGGAGAGTTGGTCCACGGGCATCCAGCAGGACAACAACCGTGGGTGGGGGGGAGAGAACTGGGGGAGGGGTGTTCAGCAGCCATTGGGGTTGTAATGGGGCAAGTATGGTCATACTGGGAGGCAAAGGACAGCAATTGGGAGGGACAGGTATTTGATCCCTGTCCCTCATATAGGCCCCCAGGCAGATATGACAGGGATTGAGATCAGGGGTACCCCTGGTCTGGGTCTGTTGCTGTTGAATGCGAGGTCAGTCAGTAATAAATCAACAATGATCTGAGAGTTAATTCTGGATTGACTGGCCGACGTCATATGCATTACAGAGACCTGGGTGGACAATGAGTCAGGGCCAATATTGGCTGACCTTGTTCCAGATGGGTACTCTGTACAGCACCAGCCCAGGGCAGGGGGGCGGGGAGGCGGTGCAGCTTATTTTTAAGGATACCTGGTCTGTGAGGCAGTATCCTGTGAAGACTATCATGGGCATGGAGGGGGTCCACTTTGTGTTCGATTTGGCTGGAGACAGATTAGGGCTGTTTCTGATATATGGTACATCTACCTGTATGGCAACATCTCTACACGCTCTAGCGGAACTGGTGTCAGAGGTGGTCTTGCAGTCCCCGAGGCTTTGGCCCTGGGGGACTTCAATATCCACACCGACGCCAGTCTTGGGAAAGCAGAACATGAATTCATGGACGCCATGACAATAATGGGACTGTCTCAGATGGTTAGGGGCCCGACACACGAGGGAGGATATACCCTTGAGCTGATATTTGCACAGGCCTTGAGGCGGGGGATCCGGTGGTGGGGGATGTGATAACTTTACCCCTGTCATGGATGGAACATTATCTCCTCCAGACTAGGCTCCTGGCGCATGTCTGCCCCAGAAATGTGTAGCACCAGTTCGTTGGGTCCACCCCCGGAAGCTTATGGAACCAGAAAGGTTGCAGAACGCTGTAGGGGAATTACCTCCTGATCTTGATGACCGTTCACTCGATGACCTCATTGCTTTTTGGAACAGGTTCTTGACTGAGGCCATTGACCGAACAGTCCCATGGCATTTACTTCTAGACTGCCAATGGCAGGGGTCACCGTGGTTCACGGAGGACTTGTGTTGCATGAAGCAAGATGGATGGCGGTTGGAGCGATGGTGGCTCCGGACTTGGTCTGAAGCTGACCGATTGCAGCATAAAGCTGGTTTAAGAGCAAATGCTGTTGCAGTGAGGGCAGCAAATAAAGAATTCTTTCTGCTCTCATTGCATCCACAAAGTCACTTCCAGTGGGGCTTTTCCGGGTGGTGCAGCGGCTGGTCAGTCCAGCTTCTTTCTGCCTGGAAATGGAATTTTCCAGTGCCTGCTGTGACATGTTTGCTGACTTTTTTGCAGGTAAAATTACTCAGATTCATCACGACCTCAGTGCTGCATTTGTGTCAGGTGGTGAACTAGAGGTAAGGGAAACCCCATCATGTCAGTATTTGTGGGATCAGTTTCAGTAGGTGGCAGCCAGTGATGTGGCGGAGGTCCTTGGGACAGTGCGGGCCACCTGTCATGAGTTAGATCCATGCGCGTCCTGGCTGGTGAAAACCAGCCGGGAGACACTAGGGCCATTGCTGGCGGGCGTGGTCAATGCCTCCCTTGGTGAGGGCAGGGTGCTAAGCTGCCTCAAGGAGGCAGTGGTATGGATTCTAATTTCTGTTCAAGAAACCATCTTTGAGCATTGACTCCCCAGCCAGTTATCGGCCAGTCTCTAAACTTCCCTTTTTAGGGAAGGTTATTGAACGGGTGGTGGCCCGGCAGTTACAGGGGCATCTAGACTGGGTCGGTCTTCTTTATACCTCGCAGTCTGGCTTTCTCCCAGGGTTTGGCATGGAGACTGCACTTGTGGCCTTGATCAATGACCTACACCGTGAATTACGCCAGGGCAGATCATCTATTTTGATCTTGTTGGATCTGTCGGCGGTGTTTGATACCATTGATCATGAGATGTTGGTGACAAGGCTGCGGGACCAGGCTGGGGTGAGTGGGATTGTTTTAGAATGGTTCCACTCATTCCTGGCAGGGAGAACTCAGTGAGTGGTTTTCGGGAATACATGTTATCTCCCTGGGACCTCACGTATGGAGTCCCACAGGGTTCTATTTTGTCCCCTCTCTTGTTCAATGTGTATATGCAACCCTTGGGGGAGGTCATGAGATGGTTCAGCATACGATGTCATCAGTACGCCGATGATACACAATTTTATCTCTCGTTTTCTGGAGATCCAGGCCTGGCAGTCTCGGTGCTTACCCGGTGCTTGGCAGCTGTGAAGGACTGGATGAGGGTGAATTGACTGAGATTAATCCCAACAAGATGGAGGTGATGGTGGTAGGTAGGGCTGAGGGGGTGGTAGCTCCTGTTCTTGATGGGGTCTGCCCCCCTCTGGCCGCTCAAGTCCGCAGTTTGGGGGTGCTCCTTGACCCACAGCTCTGCCTGGATTGTCAGGTAGAGGCCTTGGCAAGGGGAGCATTTCACCATTTACATCTGGTGTGATGACTGCGGCCATATGTCTCCAGCTCGGACCTGGCAACCATCATCCATGCTTTCATTACCTCTCGACTGAACTCTACAGTAATGTGCTCTACATGGGGCTACCTTTGAAGATGATCCGGAGGCTGCAGATGGTGCAGAATGCAGCGGCTCGTCTCCTAACGGGGACGGGTCACCAGGAGCACATTACATCTGTGCTCCATTCTCTGCACTGGCTGCCTATAGTCTACCGGCCCCAATTCAAAGTGTTAGTGATGACATTTAAAGCCCTAAATGGCATGGGGCCTTCTTATCTATGAGACCACCTCAGGCCCCGGGTCATTTCGCAGCCCCTGTGGTCAGCGACAGTGGGGAGGGCGTTCTCGGTGGCTGCACCAGGGCTGTGGAACTCCCTCCTGATGGAGGCTCATTTATCCCCGGACCTCCCCTCTTTCCGAAGATTGTGTAAGACCTGGTTGTTCCACCAGGCCTTTGGGGAAGGGGGGTAGGGGGATTGGGGGTTGTCTTTGTTGCCTTTTAGCACTCTGCCTTTTAGTGATTTTAATATTTTAATATTTAGTTTTTTGTGTTTTATTGCCGTTTTATATGTTGTTCGCTGCTCTGGGCCACCATGGTGCGGGAGGATGTGGGGTAAAAGTGTATGAAAATAGATAAATACATACATACATACATACATAAAAATACCCATTATCAGCTACTGTGAGTTCTTGGCAATATCGAGAGTCCCATCCCTAAATCTTCTACTAAAGGGTAATTTCATTAATGAATAGGTTGTCCATTAATGTTTATCCATTAACATTGTCCTGCTTTGTGCTGTTTACCAAGTTGCCATTTTACTGTCTGTTTTCTGGTTATTGACTGCATCTATTTGCTCATAATTCCTTTCTGGTAAACGCCCGACACCTGTTTCAAGTTTAACTTGGTTTCCCATTGGATACCTAGTTCAAATCTGCTGGCTACAGCTTTGCTACTGGTCAGGTATGCCTAGGGACTGGATGCCACAGCCAAAATAACTTCACTATTGGCCCATAGAAGGGCTGGCTTCCCCTGCCACAAAAGCATGTAGTGCTATTTCTCCTCCTTACTGCTAAGAACGTTGCAATTGTCAGGTAGTATAGGGTGAGTGTGCAATCTTATTTTGTGGGTGTGTTTGCTTTAGGGGCTCTGTTGGCAGATGTCATGTTTCCTATACTAACTATGCAGTGGCTCCTACATTTTTTCATCTTCTATTCTCTATAGTTTCTCCCTTACTGACCTTTTATCTCATCATTTACCCTTTAATGGTATTTCAGTACCGCAGCTACCCTGTAAGAGTATTATTTAGTATTCTGTATTGCACTTAACTAACTGCTGTGGTATGCAGATGTCAATTGATTAGCTGATTGACTATATGGTACTATGGTTACGACCTGTGGTTAGTAATCTTGTTATCTGTTCTAGCTCTTCCTACCCGCCCCCCACCCACCCACTCACTCTTACAGGGTCTGTAGTTTTTAGTAATGATCAATTCCCAGAGACTGCAATCTACAAAGCACTTTACTCAGAATCAGCCTGAATGAAGGTCTGTGGGACTACTCTGGAATAAGTGGTTTGTGGATTGCTGCCTGCCTAAGTGATGAAAATAAAGTCATGAGATGATTGATTTTGATTTCTAGACATTATGCATTATTAATTTTTAGCCAGGGAGCCATGTTCACTGCATTTTCCCCATTGGTAGCAATGGAGAAATCACAGTTACCATGGCTCCCTGAGACTGTCTATAGCATTAGCTAAGCAGTTGATAAGGTGCACAAATAAGTACCCTCTGTGTTTCGCCATAAAGTGTGTTATGAACTAGCTCCCTCACCATTCCTACTCACTTTAATCTCCGAGGTCAAAATAACTGAGCAGTCTGGTCAGATTCAAAGGGTGATCCTGTAGCCTTTTCCCAGACTGCAGGATACTGGGAACTATAGTGTCAAGTATTGGGATGCTGGGAAGTCCCCTGCTTTCACAGAAGCAAAAAGAGTTCAGTAGACTTAGAAACCTTATACAGCTTATAATTTCTATAGCACTATTAGGTATATATAGCAATTTACAGTCAGATTTTTGGAAACATGCCCCTGCACAATGAATTTACAATCTAAGATGGACAAGGATAAGGGAATGACAGATATACACACCCATCACCCCATTTTACAGATGGGAAACTGAGCCTGAGAGGTTGTGACTTGCCCAAGGCTACCCAGTGATTTCCTTGACTAGGGTGAGATCCAAAATGTGGTCTCCCAGGTCCACGTCCATCACCTTATCCAATACACCACACTGGCTCTCGTTTAATCTGAGCAGTAGAGCATTGGGAAATGTGGAATTTCAACAGCCCTCTATGCTACTCTGGGCTCTGCTCTGACCTACCTGCTCAGGTTAGGGCTGATGCGGCAGCAACTGTTACCGTGCCGTGATTCTATTCTGCCATTTCGGAATTTCCCATGCCACACCGCGGCTTTTCTGCTGACATTTGACTAATTCTGCCAGCATTCTGCAAATTTGGAAACTATCAGCAAAATTGTGGAATTGTCGGAAACTGTCGGAAAACCGCTGTTCTGCTATTTTGTGGTGCTGTTGGAATGGCGGAAATAGTGAAAATGTCATGTTTCCGCTATTTTGCGAAGCCTGTGGAAGTAGCGGAATGAAATTAGCGGAACTGCGGAAGTAGCGGAATGAAACTAGCGGAATGAAAGTCTCTGCCATGCCATACCACTAATTGCGGAAACGCTGTTTCCGGCGGACATTCTGTGACATTCTGCTACAGTCCTAGCTCATTGCCTCCTAGCCTCCCATTGGTTGAACAATATAGACAGCCACCAATAGAAGGAGTCCACAATGTACACCTTGGTGCAAAGTGTCTCCCCACACTAGGAGACCACATCACACTGCATTGGGAGCAAGGAGTGTAACTGTACCTTAAATTGGGATCCGGATCTAGATTCAATAGTTGGCTGTTGGTACAAATGGATCAAATAAAACACTGGGTCTGGATAATCCCAGTGTTTGTGGATAATTGTATCACCGGGGGGGGGGGATGAGGAGTCCACAATGTATCTTAACTTTATTTCTAAAATATTCAATGATTCCTAATCTAACACCCCTCAATCCACTATCACAGCCATGGAATTGCAACTTTGACAGAGCATGAATCAGAGTTGGGCTAAAAAGCTTTGGAGATCAGTCTGTAGGAATGTTGAGGTAGGGTAGCACATACAAGGGCAAAATAAGGAATTTACCCAAGTTACAAGTCATAGAGATCCAAAAATTGTTCCAACCAGGGGCAGACAAGTGCTTGTATTGAGTACTTGTGTGGGGGCACAATCTGGCAGTCAGTGCTGGGACGGGGTTGAAGGCAGGAGCAGGCACAGCAAGGCATAGAGGTGGTACCAAAGACCAGCCAGAACATGAAACCAGGAGCAGGATGTGGGGCCCAAGGCCAGGAGTAAGAGCAGGTAAGAGCAGGAGAGGCAGGCTAGGGGTAAAGGCCAGGTCACTCTCTGGTAGATCCAACAGAGCTATAGCAACACCCAGAAAGTTATTTACAGTGTCCACCAATGAGAGTGCAGATCAGTCCTGAGTCCTTTCGGAACCCCAAGGAAATGAAAATATAGGTGAGTCTGAAGGTCTGGAAACTCTTCTCCATTGCTGCAGTGGATGTGTGGCCATTTGGCAAAAGAATCTGCCTGGGACACCACAGACCCTGGGTTCAACATTCCAAGGGACTTGATACTGCTGTTTTTAAATTTAATTGGAACATTGAAAAACGATTACATTGTTTTTGTTTTACAGGCACTGTATCCCTTATCTCTTTGGCCGTGCTTTCCTATGAACGGTATTGCACAATGATTGGAACTACAGAAGCTGATGCCACAAACTATAGGAAAGTCTGGATGGGAATCTTTGTGACCTGGATGTACTCTTTATTCTGGACCATACCCCCACTTTTTGGATGGAGTAGCTATGGACCGGAAGGGCCAGGGACGACATGTTCAGTAAACTGGCATTCAAGGGATGCTAACAATGTATCGTACATTGTTTGTCTCTTCATCTTTTGCCTCGTTGTCCCTTTTTTCATAATTGTTTACTGTTATGGGAAGTTGCTGTGTGCTGTAAAGCAGGTGAGTGGATTTTTAAACCTTTTATTATGTTGGGGACAAGCAGAGGGAAACATGAGTTTTTTACATTTCATAAATATCTGAGAGAGTGAACAGTAAGTGTGTCTATTATTTCCCCTTCTCATAATGCAAGAATAAGTGGACACCCAATGAACTTAACATGCCATAGGTTTACAGAAAAAAAAGGAAGCATTTTTTTCCACACTAAATACAGGATGTAAACAGACAGACAGGGAGGTTGCCTGCCCCTGGAGCTTCTCTGGGAGTGCACCACTGCATCGTCCCACTTGCATCCCCACCTGAGTCTGCTTTAGATGAACCCAGCAGTTTCCATGGCCCGTGGTCCACGCACATGATGCCCCACACACACACCACAGACTTACAAGTGATTGCCCGACACTCTAGGACAGCACCCACAACTCTATACTGCTGTCAGATGCAATGGCCAGCCAGGTACTGAGCTGAAACGTGGGTCCTCCCAGCAGAATTCAGCATAGAGCGAGCAGAACTGGAGACCTGCCAGTGTGTCTGTTTAAGATACTAAACAGCCCAAACCCCCGCTAGGCCTTCCCTTCCCTTCAGTTGGGGTAACATCCACAACAAAGGACACATATGCGTCCAAGTCCAATTGCCCCGCATGACACGTTTCTTGGAGCAAAATAATGTCAAAGGAGCTAATGAAACAACCAAAATCATTATCCATTAATTTGGTTTCCCAACCCGAAACGTTCTGAGAAAATATAGAGATAAAAGACTTCCTTAGGGGGCCTGCCCATCATTCCTCCACTTCATCTGCAGTTGCAAAACTCAATTGGTTTGAGGGGAGATCAAATTCCTCCATCCTCAATATTGAGGAAGAGAGAGGAGGTGCAGGCAAAGAATCTATCTTAACTGGACATAATCCTGAAGGATAGGCACCAGTATTACCCAGCACTGTGCATGACCACTTCCCATGTGCCAAAGCACCAAGGAAAGTGGCCTCATGCTGAATATTTGGTGGCACAACTTCTTTTACCTGCTCTGTTACCAAGGCCACTTCCCCTTGAGGATGGACCCTTCTAAATAAATAGTCATTGCAGACTGCCAGGCATCAGTGGAGCTGTGGCAGAGGCCCAACCCAGGCTTGGTGGTGGCTGGCTCCCATACGGGGCCGGGCATTGCAGGCTGGCATCCTACTCGCCAGATCTCAACCAACTCTTCTGCAAATTAGTCAAGTAGCCTTGCCCGGTGGTGTTTCGCGTGGTTGGCCAGCCAGCCACCACCTACCGTGATGGTGACTAGAAATGGAGAACTCAGCATAGAGCAAGCAGAACTGGAGGCCTGCCA
The DNA here is from genome assembly GCA_003113815.1 of Sphenodon punctatus. Lineage (NCBI taxonomy): Eukaryota > Metazoa > Chordata > Lepidosauria > Sphenodontia > Sphenodontidae > Sphenodon > Sphenodon punctatus. Next base: position 1,249,340 of record QEPC01013609.1, read on the forward strand.
GCCTGAAATGGCCGGCTAAGTAGGGGTGCCGGCCACCAAGTCCTGGCCAGGCCTCTGCCGCTGCTCCACCAGTGCCAACCTGCAATGCTCCGCCCCCTATGGGTGCTAGCCACCAAGCCCCAAGCCTTCCCAGCCTCTGCTGCTGCTGTCACTGGGTCTCTGTCTGCAAGCCATGACAACACATGCAACACGTGAAGCTGGTCTGGAGGCTTCAGCTGGTGCAGAATGCCATGGCGTGTCTCCTTATAGGGGAAGGCCGCAGGGAGCACATGATATCTGTGCTCTGGGCTCTGCACTGGCTGCCTATAAAGCACCGGGCCAGGTTCAAGGTGCTGGGTCTAATCTTTAAAGCCCTTCACGACCTGGGCCCTACTTATCTGCAGGACTGCCTCACTCCCCATGTGCCCATGCGACCCTTGAGATCGTCAGTGGGAGCCTTTTTGGAGGTTCCCGGGCGAGGTGGGTGGCCACTGATGTTAGATCTTTTCCTGTGGCCACCCCTGTGCTATGGAATTCACTCTCTGAGGAGGCTCAGTTGGCCCCCACTCTCCTGTCATTTTGATATTTATGTAAGACCTGGCTGTTCCGCCAGGCCTTTGGCGGTGGGTAGGGGTAGGGTGGGGGGAGGGTTTTTTGCGGGTTTTTACCCCCCGTGCGCAAGAGAGACCCCAAACAGACGTGACGGGAGCGGGTCCACGGCAGGGAATCGGACCGGCAGACCACGGGCCAGGGCAGCACAACAGACGTTATGCCGATCCCGGGCTGTGCCGTGGTCAAAGCACCTGGAAGGCGCCGGGGAGGCTCGTCCTGGCTGCTGCCATGTGCTCTTTAAATCTCCCTCCCCGGCCTGTGTTGTTTCTCATTGCCTGGCAGTGATGCTGCGTGCTTTGTCCCCGGCTGGGAATCATGTTGCTTGATTCCGGCCGGTGGTTGCCGTTCAGTTGTTACTTCTTTTTGTTTCCCAGTGGGAATTGCTTTGACCACACTTTTGGAGATGGTCCGGGCCAGACCTCCGGAAGCATTGTTATTTTCGACCCCTGGTGGGGATTGACTGTGGTGAACATCTGGTGTCCCCGAAACAGACGTACGGGGTGCTTTGGCCTCGCCGCGGAATTGACCGTGGTTGACTGTGATCTCGTAACATCTGAAAATACCCATGGTTGCAGACAGCACATATATCATGCTTCCATATAACCACTATTACATCTGATGTGCACCACCACACATCCAGTTTGTTGGCAGATAAACCTTAAATATTTACACCAACCCTCAAAATAAGTCATCTTTGCTTCTTATCAGTGTGCTTCTTTCACTTTTGAGAGAGATAGGATTTGGCACCAAGGCTGAAATCCTAAACCTGGGGACAGTTTCTGGTAAACTGCTGGTAGGAGGGGACCATTGGGGAGTGGTGAAGATGCACAGTAGGTGCAGCCACACGAGCTGCAGTGGGTCCGATCCCTGCCTGCCCCATAGTGGGTAATTACTGCCACCACACTTTGGGGCCAGAGTGGGGAGCAGGGCAGATGGTCAGTCCCCCCCCCATGGGGAAGCTGGATGGGCGGGCCTTTGTCAGAACTGCTGCACCCTGGAGTGGGCCAAAGCACTGGCTAGACAGGTGGGCACCTGGCCCTCTCCCACTTACCAACCTCCAGTCTATCCACTATATCCACTATCCCTCCCCCAGCTGTGATGTGGCCACGTGGGACTGGAGATAGCGCCCACTGCTTAAAAAAAAAAAAAAGGAGCTGAGGTCGCCGTGTGGTGGGGCAAAGAATCATCCTTCAAGCGGCAGCATGCTACCAAGCATTGGGCAGCCTTACCCCACTCTGGGTAAGGCTGCTACACCCCGCATCCTTGGAAAAAAGGCTGAGGATGTATGGCACATCAGCCACCTGTCTGCCCCACCAAGCAGTGGGGGGAATGACTTATGGCTTCTGGGCACTTGATAATCTGCATCATGTAGCAATGGTAACTAAAGTGAGGTAAGACTGCCCAAAGAAACTGGGGTAAGTGTATTGTGTGGCTGTACCAAGTGCATGGCATAAACATCTTTACAACCAGCCACATTCACCAAATGATGACCTCAGTTACAGTACTCAGTGGATTTGCACAAGGGTAATACTACCCATAGGAATGTTGGGACATTAGCAGTTGTGTGACTGCATTATGCCAGGTCAAGGCAATAGAGACAAAGTATTATAATGTTATATTTTATTTGACCGACTCCAGTTGTTCAACTCCAGTTAGACCAAGTAGTTCAATGATATCTTTTACTGGACCAACTCCATTTGGTCCAATAAAAGATAGCATTGAACTAATTTGTCTCTATTTCCTATATTTGGGACAGCACAGAAACCTTGCTTTATCTTCAGGACAAGAGAAACACAGATAAAGAAAAAGTGGTAAGTTTGCATTGCAAGGGAGAAAGATGCACGAATGAGTCTGATATAGGGCAGCTTTTTAGAGATTCATGTTGTTATTCTTTTTTCATTTTTAGTTTTGTTATCTAAACTTTTCCTTTTCATAAATATCAAAATTTCATTTTTGCTTTTGCTTTTGTTTTTGATTTCCATTGGTTTAAATGGAAAACACTTTTTTGGCTGTAACTTTTGTGTTTTTCATTATGTTTGGATTATGCCTGGAGAGGTTGTAACTCCAATAGAAGACATTATGTGTACCAAATATCAGAAAGATTGGATAAAGTAATCCAATGTTATAAGCAGTTGAATTATGTTATTTTGCTAAAATCTGCATATACATCCCTTGTGTTAACTTCTTTGTCTCCCATTTAATGTAGATGAAACATAGCAGGTTTATACCACGTCCTAGATTTACTTTATATGCCAACTTTCAGAAGGATTTGCTAAAGGGTCCTGGTGGCATATCCAATTAACTTATAAATGTATGTCTGACTGTAACATCTTTGTACTCCAACCAGTGTACATGAAGTTTTGCAGGGCTGTATATCACACATTCATCATCATCCTCAAAATATTGGAAATATTTGATAAAAGGCCTCAATTTTATAAGTCTGAACAGCATATGCAGAGAATGAGCCTATGCGAAGGATTCTCTTATATGCCACTGTGGTATAAGTTCTGTTTTTTATGCCAATTTGCCAGCAGAAATGTCAACTACATATCCTCATTCTGTGCTGTGACCATCCCAACTTCTCTCCTCCACTTGTTACAGGGAAGTTGGAAGCATCTGTTTAGGAAAGAGCCAATAGAGATTCTCTTATGTCCCTTGTCACAGTGCTGCAGGATGTGATTGTGATGGAAATTGGCCAGCCTGGATGTGTAAACCCTGTATCCTGATTTCTGGGATGCTATCCCCAAAGTCCCAGTTATGTCCCTTCTATATCCACTTCAGGGCTACCCCCTATGCTAGCCTCAAAGCCACCAGTGATTGGTCCTGTAAAGCTGGTAGCATGCAGTAAATGGCCAGTGATTGTGGAGGTCAGTCTGTTGAGTTACTAGCCATCCTCCCTCCTACAGCATCCCCCCCTCTGCCATGCCAGGTGCCTGCCTCTGATTGGCACTGCATGTGCTGCTATTTATCTGAATAATGGTTTTCAAGGGAACAACTTCAATTGCTTATAAAATTGAGTCCCTTTATCAAATTTTCCTGTAGCTTGGTAGAGATGACACGGAATATGTGGGATATATTCTTGCCAAATGTATTGTAAACCGGATGGAATATAAAAATAATAGAATTTCAATTTAATGTCTTATAACATTAGGACCCTTTATCCAATCTTCCTGACATTTGGCAGGATTAATAATCTTAAGGATTGACATAATTTTCCCAGGTTTTATGCAAATTGGACAGAAGATAAAGAAGTTGTAGCCAGGAATATGTATGCAGCTTTTCTTAAAATCACAACATTCAATTGGTTATAAAATCAGTTCTCTTTATCTAATCTTTCCAAAATTTGGTACACATAGTGTCCTCCATTGGAGGTACAATCTCCCCAAGTTTCATAACAGTTGGATAACAAAAAGGTTATAGTCAAAAAATACGTTTTCCAGTGTTTCCCCATTATTTTTATTATTTTTTATTAATTATTATTATTATTATTATTATTAAAAAGAAAATGAAAAATGTCATTTTTGTTATCATAATAACAAAAATGAATTGCATATGCCTACAACTTTTACCTTATATTGAAAATGAAATTGGGATCAGACCTATATACATCTTATAAACTGCATTTTGTAACACTCTGAAAACTCTTTATTTTCCCTTTTTATTTCCCTAGTATGCCTTTCTTTGAAAGATTTTATAGTCTAGTTTGAAGGATTATATTTAGCAACATACTGCAGAAAATTGTGTGTGCACTTGCTTCTATTCTCTTGTAAATTAGTGCAACTACAAGGATCCCAATTAGTTTTGATTACAGTTCTTCAACAGTACTGTTCTGATGTTTCCATGCTACTTGTTTAAAGTTACGCATGAGCCTTTTGTTGTTAAATTGGCTTTTTATTCTCTATGGATTGAGCACTTCCGATGTTTTTTGCTGGTGGAGCATTAAGTCATTTAGATTCCTCGAGGATTGCCAAGTGTCTGAGATGATTTACTTCTTATGGCTGGTTAAAACCTTTTGATACAAAGCAGATACATTTTGCACCTGTTACGAAGGGAAACTCCAGCTTAAGTACAGTCTAATTAATTTGAGAAAAGATCCTTGTCATTTTGGGCTCAATGTATAAAACTGAAAAAATGCAGCTGTGATAACAAGTGACAAGAACAGCAAGTAATAACATTGTTTTATTTGTTAGAAAACATTTAGGAAAGGAGATGTGATGCATGTTGTCTTAAGACACCATTCAAGAGAGCAGTAAAAATTGTCTACCTGTAATTTCTGATCTTTAAACAAAGGTCAAACAAAATAATACAAGACTCCTTGGAAATTCTTGACTTTAAAGCAATTGTTTTAGACAAAGGGTGATTTCAGACGTTACGGGGCCCGTTGGCCCCGTACTGAAATCAACCCATTCATTCCCCGCCGGGGTCACCCCATCACGCCGCAACAGACGTGCCAGGGACATTCCCCCGGCTAGCCCGGGAAGCGTGGTTCAAATTGACCCCATGTGGGTATTGACCGTGGTGAACATCTGGCAGCCACCAAACAGACGTTCAAGACACATTGACCACAGGTGGGTATTCACCGTGGTTCACTGTGATCGCGTAACGACTGAAAATACCCAAAGTGTTGCTTATTGAAGAAGGAAGCTTTGTTTTGGATTTCAACTGGGCACTCTTAAAATAGCAATTTGCCTGAATGGCCTCATTCTGAGACTTAAATATAATCCCATGACTCCCAGAAAGTGACACAGATATGCAAAGGATGGGTATTTTCAGACGTTACGGGCGGCAGGTTCACCGCAGTGAACCACCAGGGGGGGTGAACAGCGCAACCACACCCGGGGGTGGGAAAATGACCCAAACAGACGTGCCGGGAACGGGACCATGGGCCGGAGCCGGGTCGCACCATCGCGGGCCGCGGCAGCACAACAGAAGTGCAGCCGGACCCCCGGCGGGTGCTAAACCCCCACAAGGCACCGGGCAGGGGTGGGACACAGACATGGCTGCCTGAGGGCAAACGAAGCCACAAGGCACACAAGGGAATGCCCACACAAGGGAAACGGGAAGGGAGGGGGGAAGAGCGAGAACAGGCTGACAGCCGGCTCACACAGCGGTCCCGCAGCGGGGCACAATGCACGGCCACACGCCCGGGCACACACACACACACACACACACACACACACACACCAGGGAAAGGCCGGGAAGGGGGGAAGGGGCGCCCGGAACACCCCACCCGGAACACCGGCAGGGAGGGGGGGGCACCACCACGGGGCAAGGCACAGACAGCAGCAACCCCCACCCCCACACCACCCCAGTCCAGTCCAGTCCAAGGAGGTGCCCCCACAGGAACAGAGGCAGTCTCGGGGGGGGGGGGCGGACCCCCGGAGCAAGGCACGTTGGGGGCCCCCAAAGCACAGCGAGGCCGGCGGAGGGGCGCCAGGAGGAGGAGGAAGGGGGCCCCACAGTCAAAGGCTGGCACAGGCAGGGCAGCCGGGTCCAGCGGTGCTCCTCCGCAGCACCAGCGACGCTCAGGCAGCACCCACGGAGTCACGGGGATGGAGGGGGCCCAGGACCACGGCCAGGGGCAGCAGCAAGCAGCGAGGCGGGCGGGAGCTCACCGAGGTGGGGTCCGCAGGTCGGGAGCGGCCAGCGGGGACCAGGCCCCCCCCCGGGCCGGGGCGGGAGCCCACACGGGGGCACCACGCGGGGGGGGGCAGGCCAGCGACGCGGGGCTCACGGGCCGCTGCCGGGGGCCCCGCTGGCCCCAGGGCCCGGGTGGCCCGCCCGGTGGACCAGGTGGGGCCAGTGCAGCATGCCCCGGCGGTACCCCTGCAAGGACATGTAGTGGGCGATCAGGTAGTAGGCCTCGAAGGGATCGGGCATGGTGAGGGCCAGCTGCACATCCACACGCGCCCACACCGCCAACAGGGATGACATCTCCACCGCGGAGGGCTCCGGCACACAGCAGGCAGCAGAAGGGGGCCACGGAAGATGCCCCAGCTCCAGAAGCCGCTGGAACGCCGCCCCACGGGTGCGCTGGTACCCACGGGCCCCGTGAACACAGGAGAAGTAGCTCACGGCCAAGGCAGGGCCACCCTCGGCCAGGCACTCCGAGTAGGCGCCCAGACCACACACCACCAGCGCTGACACGGTCTCCGAGGCGCTCCAGGGCACATGGGCGCACAGCACCTCCGGGATGCGCCCCTCGGGGAAACGAGCCAGCCCCAGGGCCTCCGCATGCAGCCGGCAATCACGGGCGCTCACCACATGGCCAAAGTAACGGAGCCCGGAGCTCAGGCTCTCGTAGGCACCTGCACGGCTCCCCGGCCCGGCCAGGAGCAGCTGCACGGCAGGGGTGTGCCACAGGTCGCACAGAGACATGGTCTCGCGGAAGGCCCAGATATGGGGGGCCCCTTGGGGGCCGGACAGCGGGAGCCCCATGGATGGGCAGCCAGCCATGGTCCAGCACAACAGGGAATGGGACACGGAGCCCGGAGGGCACACAGACTGCCCAGGGCCGGGAGAGGCTCGGCCCGGCCCCCGGGACAGGGAACACGGGCCCGCACCGCAACATTGTAGCACAACAGAGCGAGGCGTGGGGTGCGGGCCCGGCACAGCTGCAGAGAACAACAGCGAGCTCTCTGTCTGCCTAATCGCACCTTCAAGGCCATCCCGCTACAAACAGCGAGGGGAGGGGGCCCGGGGTGCTGGGGGCGGGAGCAGCCGGAACGCACCGGCACAGGGCGCGCGCAGGCCCGCGAGGCCGACCCCCGGGCGGAGCCACCAGCACCGGGCCGCCATAAGCGCTCCCAGCCCCCACCGGGGCCCCAGCACCATGGAGCGCGATAGGGCAGGTGGGAACTGGATGTTCCTCGCGCTCGCGGCTGAGTGGCACCGTGACCACACTGAGCAGCTGTGCCTCCTGACCGAGAGGGTGCACCTGGCCGTCCGCCTGCGCTATGTCCTGGCCCTGCGGGCTGGCGTGCGCCTCCGGGGCCAGCAGGCCCGCAGGAGAGTCCGTGCCCGGCTCAGGGCTCGGCGCCGGGCCTGGGGGGCGTGGCTGGCCGCCTGCCGGAGCCTCACCCGGCCCGCTGCGCTCCGAGGGGCCGCGAGGCGGTTCCGCTGGGCAACGCAGACCCTCCGCCGGGCAGCGCTGCTGGCTATGCCCATAGCGCGGAGCCTATGGGTCACGGAGCGGCCCCAGGCCTGGTGGGAGCGGGCCCAGGCCCACTGGGGGGAGGCCGAGTGGGGGTCCCACTTCCGGATGGGCAAGGCCACCCTGCTGCGCCTAGCGGAGCTCCTCACGCCCTGGCTGGAGCGGCAGCACACCTCCATGCGGGAGCCCATCCCCATGGTCCAGCGGGTGGCCATAGGGGTCTGGGCCCTCGCAACGCCCGACTCCTGCCGCTCCGTGTCCCAGCACTTCGGGGTGGGGCTCAGCACGGTCGCCTGCATCGTGCGGGATGTGTGCGAGGCTGTGGAGGGCGTGCTCCTCGACAGGACCATCCAGCTCCTGGACCAGGGCGCTGTGATGGCTGGCTTCGCGGCCGGGGGCTTCCCGAACTGCATCGGAGCCGTGGACGGCACACACATCGAGATCCTGCGCCCGGCCGCGGGGGAGGCCCTGGAGTATGTGAACCGGCACGGATACTACTCCCTGCACCTGCAGGGGGTGGTGGACCACCGGGCCCGCTTCATAGACATCTACACGGGCAACTCCGGCCGGAGTCACGACGCCAGGATCATGACCATCTCCCCCTTCTATGCCCGCATGTACCGGGGGGACTTCGCGGACATGGGCATGAGGTGGATCGAGGGTGTTCCCATGCCCCCCTGCATCCTGGGGGACCCCGCCTACCCCCTGACCCGCTGGCTGATGAAGGTCTACCCTGTCCCGAGCACCCCTGCGGAGCAGGTATACAATACCCGCCTGTGTGCGAGCCGGACCGTGGTGGAGCGTGCCTTCGGGGCCCTGAAGCAGCGCTGGAGGAGTATAGCTGGCCGCCTGGACTTCACCGTCCCCACCTCCGCCCTGGTGATCGGTGCCTGCTGCGTTCTGCACAATGTGTGCGAGACCGAGGGGGCGGCCCTGGAGTACCCCGAGCCCCACCGGCCCCCCGGTCCTGTTCCCCTGTACGTGAACGCAGGGAACCCCCGGGAGTACCGGTATGCCAAAAGGATCCGGAACGCCCTTGCAACCCACATCGCCCGGGGGGGCCCGCTGTGAGGGCCTTCCCGCCCCTGGGGGCCCCACCCCCCGTTCCGTGCCCATGCCCCTGTACACGCGGTCCCACAGCCCTGTCCCCCCCACAAACGGGCCGGGGACAACTGTCTCTTTACAACACTTTATTGCCCACACAGTTCACACAATCACCCTGTGCCCCCTCCCCACCCCCGTGCCCGTGACCCCGTCCACCACCCGCCCTCATGTGGCCCTCCCCCTCCCCCCCCTTCCCACCATCCCCCCGCGTTTCCTGGGCCGACCCCTCGTGCGGCCGCTTGGGCCCACCGAGCTCTGGGAGCTCCCCTCCCCCCCACTGTCCGTGTCCCCTGCCGTGTCCTGGGCCGGTCCCGGCCCCGGCAGGGGGCCGGGCGGCGGATGGGCAGCTGTGCCCGGTGCCCCGGTCGCGCCCCGGGGGGGCTGGACCCTCCGGAGGCCCGGGGGCACTGGGAGGCGCATGCGAGGGCCCTGGGGCCGGGGGGGCGCCAGGGGCGGCAGGGCTGGGCCCGGGGGCGCCGAGGGGCCCGGCATGGGGACCTGGGCGGGCAGGGCGCCCGGAGGTGCGCCGGCCATCACGTAGGCACACATGGTGCCCGCATGCAGGAGCAGGGAGGTCCCAATGTCGTGGGACCTGTCCATCTTTGCACTGTGCTCCCGCACCATGCCCTGTATGTCCTGCCGGAGGCCCCTGAGCAGCCCCTGCTGCCGCTGGTGCTCCCGGCGCTCCCGCCTCCGCTCCAGGCGCACCTCCGCCTCCAGCCGGCGGTCTGTCTCCAGGGCCTTCTCCATGGACCGCTCTATGGCCGCCTCCATGCGGTCCACGGAGGCGATCATGCGCTCCCCCTGTTCCTCCGCCCTGCGGACGATGTCCTCCGCTTGCTCCTCCCTGCGCCTGCGGACCCGCGCCCGGTACTCCCGCATCCGCTGGGCTGGGGCTGCGGCCGGCGGAGGCGCCGCGCGCGGGGGCTGCCCTGTGGAAATGGGCGGGTGGGTCAGTGCAGGGCCCTGTCCCCTAGCGGGGTCGGGTCCCGGGGCCCCCTGCCCCCCCTCCCCCACTGAGGCCAGAGGCCCCCCTGGGCTGGCGCCCGGGGGGCCCTCCCGCAATCCCAGCCCTCCCGCCTTACCTGGGTCCGGCACCTGCTCTCCTGTGCCCTCCGCGGGGGCCTGCACCGTCTCGCTGGCCCGGTCCTGGGGCTCCCCATGTCCTGCGGGCGGGAGAGGGGGGAGCGGGTGAAGGGGGCTGGTTGTGGCCCCTGCAGCAGGGCCCCCACCCCTGCCACCGGCCCCCTGGTCATTGCCCCCCCCTGCCCTGGGGGCCCGCTTACCCTCTATGTCCGTCTCCGAGCCTTCGGAGCCCGGCGCCTCACCCTGGGAGTGCTCCCCCTGGGACCACTGGCTGAGGGTGGTGAAGGTGCCGACCTCCGACTCCGCCTGGCCGGCCCGGCGTTGGGATGTCTCCGGGCTGCTGCTGGGGGGGGGCCTTGGGGCTTCTGCGGGTCCCGGGTGGTCCTCCTGGGGGTGGGGGTCCCCTGAGCTCGTGTCTACCGGGCGGGCGGCGAGGGGAGGGGGTACCTCGGCCCGCTCCCTGCCCTGGACCACAGCGCTGCCCACCAGGCGTGGGGCAACGATGGAGCCCTTCATGTGAAGGATGCGGTCCAGGGCATCGTAGTAGGGGGCGGTGCGGGCCCCGTGGCCGGAGCGGCTGTTATTGTCCTTGAGGGCCTTGTACCCCCTCTTGAGCTCCTTGGCCTTCGAGCGACACTGGTTGACAGTGCGCTCGTGCCCCGCCGCCTCCATGTCGCGCACGATGTCCCGGTAGACATGCTCGTTGCGCTGGTTTATTGCGAGCTCCACCTGGTACTCGAGGGTCCCCCAGATCCGTATGAAGTCCCGGGTCTCCTGGAGGCCCCACTGTCCCCCTCTGTGATAGGCCTTCCTCCGGCTGGGCCCCTGCTGTTCCTCCTCCCGGTGCAGCTCCTGCTGCACCTGCCTGTGCTCCTCCTCCACCTCCTCCTGGGGGTGCGCCTCCAGGGGCCCGGGGCCGGGCTCCTCCTGGGGCTCGTCCGCCCGGGCCGACTTTCGTGTCTGGGGGGGGAAAGGGGGTGAGTGGTTGCTGGGTGGGGGTGTGGCCCCTCTCGGGGGCCCCCTGCCCCCCTGCCTTCCGCCCGGGGTCCCCCCGGCCCCCCCATGGGGGGTTCACCCGTGCCCCCTGTTCCCCTCCCGTTGGGTGCCCTTACCCTTTTCCTGGGTGCCTCCTGTGGGCCCGTTCCGGCCGCTGTCCCCGGGGCGGCGCGACCCGGCTGCAGCTGTGGGTGTTGTTCCCGGGCCGCCTCCCTGGTCGGGTGCTCCCGTGTGCCCCCTTCCTGCGCCTGTGCCCCCTCCGCCTGCATCGCTGGGCCTGCCTGCACCTCCTCCGCCTCCTGTCCCGCCGCTGTCGCTGTCTCTGCCTCCGCTCTCTTCCGCTTCCCTCCTCGCTCCATCCCGCCACGCTTGCTTGCTGCTGCTCTCGCTTTAAATCTCCCTCCGGTGGTTGTGTTGATGCTGGTTGCCTGGCAGCGACGCTGCGTGCCTTGTCCCCGGCTGGGGCTCGTTTGGTTTGGTTCCGCTCGGGGATTGGCGTCCAGACGTTACTTTTCCTTGGTTCCCTGTGGGGGTTCGTTTGACCACGCTTCCCGGGACCTTCCCCCGGCTAGCCCGGGAAGCGTGGTTGAAACTGACCCCATGTGGGTATTGAGCGTGATGAACATCTGGCGCGCGCCGTTCAGACGTTCAGGGCCCTTTGGCCCCACGGGGGGGTTGAGCGTGGTTCAGTGTGGTTGAGCGTGATCTCGTAACGTCTGAAATCACCCGATAACAACAGGACCAATGGATACTGGAGAATTGGGGAGACTTATTCTTCCCAAGTGGTCTGCCTCCAGTCAACTGCATGCTCACCCTACCAAACCCCACCAGATGCAGCTTGATGGCTCAGAAAAAGCAGCTTTTTCCAGTCAGAGCTGTAAAGTGTACTTGGGGAGGTGACTGAATGAACATGCTGACCTTCTATTGCTGCTTTACCCAACAACAATGTAAATCTTTTAATGATTTATTATTATTTTATTTTATTATTTTAAAAACTCTGACTTGAAACAACTTACTTTTTAGTCTGGCAGTTGTCCTTCCACCATTCTTTCCTATATTTCTACTGGCTATGTAGGGCTGAAATGGCAAGATGCTGCAGTAGTTTTTTCCAACAGAAAAAGCTCTTCCGCAATGAGTGGCACGGTGCTATAAAAACATTCATTCCTCTACTTTCATTCCGCTACCTCCACCGTTCTGCTACTTTCATTCCGCTACTTCCACCAGCTGCAAACAGCAGAACATTGTTTGTTCCGACAGTTTGAGTCTTCCACAATGTCCATCAGCACTGCAAAGTAGCGGAACAATGTTTGTTCCAACAGTTTCTGAGATTGTTCTGACAGTTTACGAATTAGCGGAATGCAGATAGAATTTGCGAAATGCCAGCAGAAATGGGAAATTCCAAAATGGCAGAATGAAATAGCAGAGTGGGAAAAGGAGTTGCCGCTTCAGCCCTATGCCTATGCTACATGACTGAGGAAGGACCTTGGGTGGCCTGGAAGCTTACTGATTTCTAACATAAACATTTAGTCCAATAACAGATATCTTTTGAACCACTTTGTCTTTCCACCATTCTTTCCTTTCAGAGATCACCCTTTCAGTATGTCTGGAAGAGATTAAAAGCACAAGGTAACATATAAACTTTGAGGTCGTGAAGCCCTGAACAAAGAAGGGTAAATAGAGGTAATTTTCTATGCTATGACCACCGTCTTCATTGCCTCTCACCCAAATTAACCAATAGCTGGAATCACCTAAGCAGGGGCTGAATGATACCAGACTTTAGTGGATCCTGCAAAAGCATTTGCATGACACAGGGTGATAATGATGGGAAGGCAAGGCAGATGGGAAAGAGGCAAAAGATTTTAAGGAACAAATTTTCATCCTGGATGATGATGTAAAAATCAAGCAATGAACTTTGTGGTGTCATCAGATCCTGGAACAACCTAGCTGAAGGGAGCTAACCAGTGGTGTAATGGCAATTTTAAAAGTGTAGGAGCTCTTCATGAGAGCCCCACCGACAAGGCTGCTAAGAGGGACTGCAGGAAAAGTGCCAGAGCTCCGTTACCCAGTGTTCTGGCTCCACTACACCACTGGAGCTAACCAAAGTGCAGGGGCCAGAGAGAACAGCGGTGGAAGGAGAGAAAGTGGAAATAGAGATGAAATGGACAGCCTTTGTGAATTCACCCACTTAGATTAAGGCCCAGTGAAATGGGTATGGAATACTATTTGCTCTCACTTTGATTGGATATTCACTTCAAGTTTTTTGGTAATTTTCTCAGTCTGAATAACTGAAATAACTGAATATTTGAACAAAAATGACTGAGAACTAAAGCTAAAATGAGTACCTGCAAAGCGAGTATACTCATAAAAAATGCAATATCAGAATTGTTTTGGGCAGATTGGATATTAAACAGTAAGGGTGGGACACCAGGGGGAATTCTGCTTCGTCCCCTCCCCCCCATTTCAGTTTGGGGGGATTTTTGGATTTAATAATGAATTTGTATTTATGGTTCCATATTTAAATCTATAAAAATAAAAAACTTTAAAATAATTTTTAAAATAGCACATGCACAAAATGGATGTTGGGCCATTCTGTGCATGTGTACCCTTTTCCAAAATGACGCTGAAAGCATCACCACCATTTTGGAAAAAGGCACTAGTCTGGAGTTATGGATTTCCCCACACTCCCATACCCTGGGGTCCTGGACTAGCACTTACCAGCCTTGGAGGGCTTAATTCAGTTGATTGATGCACCGCTGCTACGGTGGGGGCTCTGGCAGGCTCCCTCGCCACAGCGTCCTCCCTGTTCCATATCACATACGTGCAAAATGACCACCACCCTTAACCAAAATGGCGGTTAACAAAATTACATCACTGCCATTTGGTTTATGGGCCGCATCCATTTGTACATGTGCAAAACAGCCTTCATGGCCATTTTGTATATGTGTGGTACAGAGCAGGGAGAAGCTGCAGTGATGGAGCCTCAGCCTGCCAGAGCTCCCATGGCATGGCAGTGCTTCAGTCAAACTCTCTGAGGCCTGTAATTACCACTCCAGGGTCCCGGAGCATGAGGGTGGGGGATAATATGGTTACAAAACTCTGGATGCATAACTGTCTGGGAGTAATTATGGGTTTCTTCGGATTAACCTGTAACTGCCTATTCTGGTCAGTTTCAGCTTAATCGGAAACCATAATTCAATAATTCCCATCCCTATTAATCAGTGTCTGTTTAATATCCAAATTACTGGTTTACCATTACTGAGCTATCATTATTCCATGTTCCACCATGTTACCAATAAGTAATTGATGATGTTTTTGTCCATTCAGTTAATTAAATTCATTCATTCATTCATTCCCACCCTACCCCTCTCGCCATAGGCAAGTTGGGGTGGCGTACATAATACAAAACCATAATAAATATAGAATAAATACAAAAATATAAAATCACAAATAGCAACATAAGAACAATAGACTGTGCATAAAACCCCTTGATCTCCCCACCAAATGCCTGGCAGAAGAGCCAGTTCTTACAACTTTGCTGGAAGGCTAGGAGATATTGGCTGAGGTGGACCTCCACCAGGAGGGCATTCCAGAGCAGCAGTGCAGCCGCTGAGAATGCCCTCCTGTCCGTATGGACCCGTCGAAAGCATGGGACTTCCAGGAGGGCACTCCTGGACAACTGGAGGGACTGCCCAGAGACCCAGGGTGTGAGGCGATCCCTCAGGTAAGCAGGGCCCAAGCCATTTAGGGCCATAAAGATTAAAATCAGCACCTTGCATCAGGCCCAGAAGACAATGGGCAGCCAGTGCAGTGCTCAGAGCACTGGTGTAATGTTTTCTCTGTGACCCATCCCCATAATGATGGCTGTGGGGCAGGGGCAGATTTGTGGTCTGCTCTCCTCACCTGCTCAAAGTATGGTGGCTGCAATTGGCCACCTGCCCACCCACCCTGTCTTGTGTGGCTGTACCCAATATCTATTTTGGTGTGGATTCATTCAGATATTCAGGGTGCTATCTGAAAATATAAATAATTGCAAATACAGAACATACAGTTTGTTTCAGGACTAGGCGGGATGGATTGAGACAAGCTCTGGGCATGGTACTGTACTAATGTTAGACGTTTCACACCCAAGAAGCTGTATGTACAGTTTATAAAGTGGCTCTTTTACTGCTTTCCTGAAGAACTTATTGGAGCCTGACCTACAAGCGGCTGTTGCTATTTTCATTTAGCACTTCTTTCAGCCAACAACTCCATTTCCAAATGTGCACTACTAGGTTTATCATTTCACATTTCACTGCTACCCCAAAAATAAGAAACCAGGTCATTTATGCTCTTGAACAAGGATCCGTTGTTCTTTAATGTGACCTTCAAAAACTTATGAACCTTCATGAGCTGAACCAAAGTTTGTTTCTTTCATACTCTGGAGGCAATGAAAGACCATTCTATTTAGCCAAATGTTTGTCAGGCAGGGATAGGAGTTAAGGGTAGGAGTTTTTAGGGGATTTGTATATGTATTTTTATTCTTTCTTTTTTTTAATGTATGCTTTTACCTACTACAAGCCTTCAGGATAGGGCAGGATATAAATAAATAAATAAATAAATAAATGTGCATCAAAGCCTTGCAGACTACAACCAAGAGTTTTTCCTATGGATGCACCACTCTTAACTTTCTGTTGAGAGCATCTCATTCAACTCCTACACCACCAGCTCCACCCCTGCCCTTAATTCTGACTGATGAGTGCCACACATACTAGAAAACCTCCTCCCTGTCTCCAGTAGGGGTGTGCAGAAGACACCTCATTTGTTTTCTTTTTCAAGACCCCTCCCCCCCTTATTTTGGGGTTTTCGGAAAGAAAACATTTCTTTTTAGAGGGTTCATTCTTTTAATTAAAAAATCAAAATAAGTTGTTTGTTTTTTTTAAATCACTGCATGTGCACAAAATGGCTACCAGACCATTCTGCACATATGAGCCCTTTTCCAAAATGGCACCGCAGTGTTGGAGCTATTTTGGAAAAGGGCACACATGCACAGAACGGTCTTTGTAGCAGGGAGCAGTCCTGTGGGGCTGCTGCCCCTTTAAGAGCGTACTGAGTGGGCCGGCCGGAGGGCTGAGCATATGCGCATGGGCCTGGCAGAGCCAGCCCATAGCTATGATCAGCCCGTGGGGAGAACAGGTTGATAGCTCCAGGGACAGAGTGGGAAGGACACTGGCCCTTTAAGACTGAGGAGTAGAAGCCTGGCCACACCCACTCTTCTGGGATATAAGGAGAGGGAAGGCAGTGAGAAGAGCCTGGGAGCTGAAGGAACCACATCTCCCTGACAAGGCTGGCCCGCTCTATGCTCTCCAGGGTGCTGAGGAGAGACTGTGCCCAGGAGGGAGCCGTGTGTCTGGGGAAGGCTTGGCCAGAGCCTGGGGCTTTGAGGCCTGGCTAGATGGATCAGGGGGGTTGATATTGTGGTTCTCCCAGCCTTGCAGGGTGAAGGTGGATGAACCAGAAGCCCAGGGATTGTGTACACTGGACTGTACAAATAAAGGACTGTGGAGTTTATACCCTCTGGACTGTGTGGTGGGTCCTATAGGAGGGTACCCCCTTCCTCAGAGGGGGATTTAGCTGTGGCTTGGGCTGAATAAACATGGCAGCGGGGTACCGGGGTACCATACTTAGTGGCCATTTTGCACATGCACTGCTTTTTAAAAAAAAGAAATTCTTATTTTTATTTTTAAATAAAAATGGATGAAAGCAAACAACAGTCTTTTACTTCTTCATCTGTTTTAATAAGATTAGTAACAAACACGAATGAGGCTTCATTTCCCCCCTGTAACTAATAGAAAATGTTACGGATGCATACCCTTAGTCCCCAACTCTACACGGTGCCAAGTGGTGTATCTGCTTCTTGTAAACCCCTGGCCAAATCTTCAGTCAGTTTAAGTCCATGGCATTCTATTTACTTTGTGAATTAACTTATTACTGGAAGTAGTTTAATTATAGATTGAGCAGAGCAAAGTGTAGCTATGTTGGAATGGGATGGGGGGGGCACTCCTTTTCCCAGTAGTAGGGGATGAAGCTGCACCAGGAAGCTCCCCCCCCAAAAAAAAAACAACCCACACCAACCACAACAACTTGTGGGCCCTGGTACAGCTGCACCACCTATTCCTATGACAGCATGGCCAAAGCTCTCAACTCCAAGAGTGAACTCACACGTAACTCTGATCAACTCTGATGTCTGCAGGGCCCTGGAAACTGTCTAATCAGCCCCTGATGATCTCCTGATCACTGTTGCATGTGAGTGAGACACTCTGAGTTCCAGCCCCATTTTAAACTTGGAGCTGATAAATAGATCAGATCTAAACATCAGATCAGAGTTTAAAGCGAGGCTGGAACTCAGAGTGCCTCACTCACAAGCAACAGTGATTTGGGGATCATCTGGAACTGATCATACAGCTTTTGGGCCCTGCGGACATCAGAGTTTAGCAGACTTACGTGTGAGTTCACCCCAAGAGCCACATATCAGAATTGTTATCTGGCCAAGAGTCACACGAGACACACACACATGTGCACACGCACAAACCTCTACTGCTTCATGAGTGGTTGGTGGAGTTGGCAGGGGCGGCTGGTGGGTTTTGAGGTTTGAAGGGCACTGGGGCAGTAAGGCTGGCAGGCCTAGGGGTGGAGCCAGGGGGTGGTAGATGGAGCCAGGGGGACGGTAGGCCAGTGGCATGGAATAACCCAGCAGCAAGGAGTTCCCAGGGTTAACATCGGATAGAAGAAAACACAGACTACATGCAGATCAAGCTTAAAATAAATAATGTATAAACCCAAAACACAGGGAAACACCCAAAACACTGGCATAACACTAGCAAAACTGGCAAAACACTGGCATAACCCAGCAGCAAGGGGTTCCCAGGGTTAACATCGGATGGAAAAAAACACAGTCTACATGTACATCAAGCTTAAAATAAATAATGTAAAAACCCAAAACACAGGGACCCATTCTTGTAAAGCACCCCAGTCACAGCCTGAGTTCAATTTTACCACCCACATCCCATTTCCAGCATTTTGAACACATTTGAAATTGCATGACTTGCAGTGACATCTCTCTCAGGATTTCCAAACCTCCATTTTACCACAGACAGTCTCTCCTGCACTAACCCATTAGCCCCCACTCCCCTCCTCAAGAACCCAGGAGCCCTGGCTCCCAGAACCCTCTGCTCTAACCCACTAGCCCCCACTCCCCTCCCAGGGAACCCAGGAGCTCTGGCTCCCAGCCCCCCTGCTCTAACCCACTAGCCCCCACTCCCCTCCCAGAGAACCCAGGAGC
>QEPC01013609.1:1273451-1296088 GCA_003113815.1 Sphenodon punctatus
CCCAACTCCCACCTTCCCACCACTGTATATAATCCCCACTCACCGTTCACTCACTCAGTCACTCACACACTCGTTCTGCCAGTCACTCTCTATATCCACGCTTTACTTTCCTGGAATCCTTCACAACAACGTCAAGCAGCAAGGGGTCGGTCTCACAGCGAACTGATCTCCGGCAACGCTGAGCCAGTCTCGTGCTCTTTTAAGTCCCTAGCTCCGCCCCTTTTGCCACGCGAATGCGCGCCGAGCGCCGCAGCATCTCTCTGGGCTCCGCCCCTATTGACTGCAGCTGGGGGAGCCTCATGGGCCGCCGAGGCGGCTCCGCCGCGCCCGCAGGCGTGGGGGCCGGCCCTGTAGTCACTGGCGCACGCCGGTGGGCGTGGCCTGCACCGCGGCCTAGGCGAAGGCGATAGCGCTTCCTGACACAGGGAAGCCCCTTGGGGAAAGCCCCCCAAGCTTCTTTGCAAAGCCCTGTACAGGGGGAGCAAGCAGGGATTGCTCTTCCTGTTCTTTTTATTTTTGCCTCCTCCTCACATCCACCATTCCCCTGCAGAGAAGTGGAGCAGTGAGAGACCCAGCAGCTGAATCAGCTAAGTGAGTACATGACAGGAGAGGGGAAGAGGGAGGACTGTAAAAGGCCCTTTTTTGTTGTTTTTCAAGCACGGGGAGGAAGGGGTACCTCGAGGTTCTCGCCTTTCTCAGTGAAAATTTAGGCAGTTTCTCGCCCCATTCTCATTTGCAAGAACAAGCTGAGAACCCTGATTCTCACTGAGAAAAGTGAGAATCGAGTTTCATTCCTAGTTACAACAGAAATTCAACTAGAATGAGGTTTGAGAAATGGCTTCTAAATACAGCTTTACAACAAGCTTGCATTGTATAATCCCATGGCCCCAGAGAGCAAGAAAGACATGAAAAGTCAATCAAATATAATTGAACTTATGACCTCATCTGCAAATGGTGCTCTCACCCACTTTGGCTCCTAATTCATATTTTGGGCCATCGGTCCTTTGCGTAAGGAAGTGATGTGTCATTCAGAACTGAGTCAGGTGGTCTGTCCTAACAGCTATGCCGAGAATTCTGGAAGTGATGCTATCTACCCCTTTTTAGCCACAGAGATATTGTTCCACTTTCCATTTGACTGGAAAGCTGTGGGGTGAATATAAAAAGAGGGGGAAAGATAAAAGTTCCCAGGAGCCCCGGTGGCAGAAAGGTCTCTATAATAGTTTCCCAGCTATCCACATACACTATTCATAATTTGCTACTAAGTAGTAATGCAAGGTTGCATCTGGACAATAAATAAAACATACTGAAAGCATGAAGTCATGTACCCTCAGGCATCTGAGCATTGTATCCCTCAACTAGGCTGCTAACTGAATTGGGGAGACTGCTTTTAGTCAGCGTGGCAACTGAGGAAAGAGCTGGTGTTGGCCAGTGGATCGAGCCAGCGCCGCAGAGCTGGGAAGCCTGGGTTCATGTCCTTGCTCAGTGGTCCCCAACTTCTTTGTGGTTGCAAGCCACTTTCAAAGTTTAAGTAGAGCTGAACTGAGTATCTGCAAAAATGGGAAGAACCAGTAAAATTGTGGTACCCAACTCTAGTTAGTGACATCGGGTGCTGATCAGTATCAGACTGCCTGATTTACCAAAAAACTGTTTCCATTACCAAATTTCCAGTGTCCATTACTGATTTTCCATTTCCATCATGCAGTGACATAGGAAAATGGTCAAGAACATTCAGAAACGTGTGAAAAAAATGAAACGTTAAGTTAAAATGGATCAGTAAAATGGAAAGTCCGTAGTAAAGTAGGGAATTTGTAACTCAGTACCAGTAATACCCAGTATTTGGGGTAATAACTAATAAATAAAATAAATAATTGGTGCCCGACTTGCTAACTGTACCAATCGGGCATCTAGCAAGCTGCCTGGAATTTCAGGTATTACCCACAGATCGAAAATTAACTACCTGTTTCAGCCCTTAATTCAAGATTTATGGTGAGCCACAACTTTAATTTTGAAGGTTAAGTCATACAAATAGGTTATGTTTTAAGGTTGCAAGTGAGCTGAAAATAAAAATGAAGTCAAAACAAAAGTTTTGTTCTGTTTTTCCTAGTGCATCTATCTCTTTAACAAACCCTAGCCAAGATGGTTGCAAAGGCCACTTTTTCCTGCAGCATCTGTACAGAGTGTCTCCCCTGCCCCACATGCTCCCTTTCTGTAGGATCTTCAGAAGAACTGGGTGCATTTTAATCTTTTTTTTTTGCAGATTCTGAGGTGCTCTCTATCTTAATTTCTCTCTCACTTCTCCTCCTTCTCAATATTTTGTGCTTGTTTACTGAGTTGTTGAGAGTAACATGAAAGGGTGTCACAAGTACCATGTTACTTGTGAACCACGAGCTGAGAACTACTATCTTAACTGAGTCATGGGTGGCCTTGTGTAAATCAGTGTGTGTGTTTTTAGGCATGCGCCTTGCCTCCTTCCCATCCACCATGCATACTGCATGACAGCATAGGGTGCCAATGCATCTCTTCAACATGCATGATGGGTAGGTAATAGGTGCAGAGGCATTTGTCTAAAACACCTAATTTTGCTGCCTTAGTTCCCTTTCTATAAAGTGGGATTGACAACTCTGGGTAAAAACCGACATGCATGCAACTCCACTTTAACACCGGAGTGAACACTGTATTGGCAACTTATGCAGTCCTTCAACATGCATAAGAAATGTTAATGTTAGAGAACTGAGCATGCGCCAAGCAGGCAAGACGTGGGAAGCCTGAGCTCTGTCCAAGCCACCTGCAAAATGCTCCAAAACGCTGCTATGCAGCGCTGAAAAATCAAAGTAAAAACAGAGCAAATGCCTAATAAGGGCAGAAGAATAGAAAACCCCAAAGGAAAGAACACACTCACCAGATTTTATCAGCTGCGGGCACAAGCAGCGGGCCTGCATGAAGCGGCAAATCCCCGAGACAAAATGGCGTTGAGTGGGATGCAAACGGAGCCTGAAACACAGAGCTCACAGCAGGAGGACAAGGTAATGAGCATTCTAATGGACATTAAGAAAGATGTGGCAAAAGCAGGTAAGGACAGGGAGCAATTCTTAAAGGAAATGTCTGTCATGCAAGGAGACATCGAGATGGGGGGGAAAAAAACAGAAGTGCTACACAAAAGGGCAGACGTTGCAGAGGAAAGATTAGCCTCCCTTGAAGAGCAGGCAGTGAAAACAATAGATCACACTGACCACCTGCAGAGAGAAATATGCTGTCTCAGAGGTGGAAGACCTTGAGAATAGGTCTTGAAGATCTAATTTAAGGATAGTAGGTGTAAAAGAAGGGGCAGAGGCAAAAGGAATGAAGGAGCTGCTGTGGGGGATCCTGGAAAAAGGGTTCCCTGAAACACCTAGGCTACACAAACCCAAAATTGATAGAGTGCATAGGGTGGGGCGCCCACCTAAAATCCCCTCAGACCCACTGAGGACAATTATACTTAAACTCACCTTCTATCAGGATAAGGAGGATATCCTAACTCTAGCCAGGAAAAAAAGGCAGCAGATAGAGTATAATGGAGAGAAAATGAAGATTTTCCCTGACTACTCGCAGGAGACTATGCAAAGGAGAAGATGGATTAAATATATGGGGGAACTAACGGAGAGAGGGTTCCAACCACAGCTCTGGATGCCTGCAAAACTAGCAATTACTCAGAATGGAAAGAGGGAATTCTTCCTCAAGACAGAAGAATTGGAGATGTTCCTGCATAAAGAAGGAGCGGGATAAGGAAGGAATAGACAAAAGACATAGGGTGTCTTCAGACGTTATGAGATCACGGTGAACCACGGTGAATACCCACCTGTGGTCACCGTGTCTCATACGTCTGTTTGCGGCGCGCCAGATGTTGACCACAGTCAATCCCCACATGGGGTTCGTTTGAACCACGCTTCCCGGGTTAGCTGGGGGAAGGTCCCGGGAAGTGTGGTCAAACGGACCCCGGGCCGTGACCAAGGAAAAGTCACATCTGGCCACGCGCCACGGCCCAGGATCCCCGGCTGGAACCCGGGCCGTGGCACGTTCGGCCGGACGCGGCGGCCGCATTGGCCCCGCCGCCCGCCCTTCTCCTCGGAGGGCGGGCGGCGGGGTGCGTGGAGGGGGCGGGGCTGTGCGCCCGCACGTTGCGCCGCGCGGCCCTGGCCCCTCCCACTTTCCCCGCCGGGATCCCCCCGGCACGTCTCTTGTGCCGTTACGGGGTGACGCCGGCGGGCAACGAAGCCGGTGGTCCCGGTACGGGGCCAAAGGGCCCCGTATCGTCTGAAAATACCCATAGACAAAAGGTGCAGATACAAGAGACAACTGAAAGGGGACAATGGTCCACAAGGGGGTAAATACAAAATGTTTTTTCTTTGCTACAGAAGGGGGCTGGGGAAAACAAAAAAGGAGCAGTAAAAGATTAAGGGGTAAGGATTGAGGAAGAGTACCTCCTCAACTGACGGCGACGTAAGGAGCAGAAAGGTGTTATCGGATATAACTTATAAGGTTGGCAAACGTTGAAAGACAAAAAGGGGGGAAATCCCACAGATCAGTTCCTTCAGGGAGGTTGGAGGTAGAGAGGGAGAAGGGTTAAAAGGTTGAAACTTAGGGTAAGGTTAGATAAGAAGGGGGGTAAAGGGGGAAGGGAAGTGGGGAATAGCTGGTATACTAGGAAAAGGGGAACAAGAAGGGTGAAAAAAGAAAAGAGGGGTAAAGATAGCAAGAAAGCTAGGAGAGAGGTACAAGTAAACCATAAATGGAAAAGTTAAAACTACTTACCTTGAATGTAAAGGGACTGAATGCTCCCATTAAGCACAGAAGGGTAAAGCAGCTGATAATAGAGAAGAGGGTAGACATATTTTTTTTTGCAAGAGACACACTTGAGACAGGAGGATGTTATAAGGTTGCAACATAAACAATTCAAACATATATTCTCATCCTCAGCAATGAATTAAAAAAAAGCAGGAGTGGTAGTAGGTATTACATCTAAGTGGCAATTTGAACATAAAAAAAGCAGTTCAAGATGAGGAGGGGAGGTTCTTGCTTATCAATGGATTGTTGGAAGGGGAAAAAGTGAGTTTGGTGAACTTGTATGCCCCAAACGAAGCCACAGGGTCCTTCATACAAAAAGCGATAAAACAAATAATGGATAATAACTATGGCCAGATCATAATTCAGGGAGATATGAACATGCCACTATCGCACCTAGACCATTCTAAGGGAAAGAAACTGAAACACTGGCAGGAGAAAGTGATAGCAGAACTAGAGAGGTACAACTTGATAGATGCATGGAGATTTTGGAATCCAAGGGTGAAAGATTACACATTCTATTCCCAAACTCATGAAACAGCAACACGTATAGATCACGTGTTGCTGGACAAAGGGTTAATAGGGAGGTCCACAAACAGTTATATCCTCCCAGTGGTGATATCAGACCACCATGCTATATTAACCCTGATAATATTGGGGGGGGGGATGAGGGACCGCCTACCCGCAGATGGCAATTGGATAAGGCCACACTCAAAGAAGAGGATTGTAGGGAAGATCTAGCCAAAATCATTCAGGAGTACTTTGACCTGAATACAAATTCAGTCACCTCAAAGCACACACTCTGGGAGGCAGCGAAGGCTACATCAGGGGGAAATGCATTGTGATCAGCGCACATAAATGGAAAAAAATAAGGGAATATATCACAGACTTATATGCACAATTAAAAACCCTAGAATTTATAGTTAAAACAAAATCCAACCCAGAAGCAAAACAAGAACTGAACAAAATTCAGAACCTTATAAACACATATGAAATAGAGAAGACGACCAAACAATTAAAGTTTATAAAAAGCCTTTATTTTGAACAGGGAAATAAAACAGGCAGAGCACTGGCCAATATGGTCAAAACACAAAAAAAACAAAACAAGAATCATGGCAATACAGAAAGGAGATACAAAATTAACGGTAGCAGAAGACATTCAAGCAGCATTCATGGAATTTTATACAGGACTATACTCCTCCTCATTTCCAGAATCTGGAAAAATAGAAGCTTTTTTAGAAAAATATAAAATACCAAGGATAAATTCAAGGGTTTTTGAATGCCCCCATATTAACACAAGAAGTCTTAGACACAATTAAGGCCTTAACCAGAAACAAAGCTAATGGCCCAGACGGCTTCCCGGTGGAGTTTTATCAAACTTATGCAAAAAGCCTTGCCCCACATTTAAGTGAACTGTACAACATCATCATAAAGGAAGGGGAGATGCCACCAACCTTTTATGAAGCAACAGTCACACTACTGAACAAGCAGGGGAAACCAAAGGATCAATGTGAAAATTATAGGTCTCGACCTGATCTTCAGCTCTGGCCATGAGGCGGGGGGTCCGGTTGTGGGGGAGGTTACAGCAGTGCCCTTGTCATGGACGGACCATTATCTCCTTCAGACTAAACTCTCCGAACACCCCCCTCAGAAGGAGGTAGGACCAGTTAGGATGGTCCGCCCTCGGCAGCTGATGGAACCTCAATGGTTCCAGGAAGTCCTGCGGGAACTGACCTTGGACCTGGATGGTCACTCTGTCGATGAGCTGGTCCAGTCTTGGAACATCTTGCTGGAGGAGGCCATCGACAGGGTGGCTCCAAGATGCCCTCTGCCTTGGTCTCGTCACCGCAGGGCCCCTTGGTTTACCGAGGGGCTGTGGTGCATGAAGCAAGCAGGCAAGAGGCTGGAGCGATGCAGGTGGCATACTCGCTCTGACTCCGACCGATTTCTCCATATGGCCCATTTGTGGTCCTATGTTGAGGCTGTGAGGACAGTAAGGAGGGAGTTCCTTGCTGTCCTCATAGCGTCCACGAAGTCACGTCAAGCAGAGTTGTTTCGGGTGGTGCGGGGGTTGGTTAGTCTGGCCTCACTCCACCTGGATGGGGATATGTCCCAGGCCCGCTGTGAGGAATTTGTCAGCTACTTTGCGGACAAGATCGCTCAGATTCAGAGCAACTTTGCAGCCGGATTAGGGGCAGTAGGTAGAGAGCGCGAGGTGATGGAGGCCCCGTCTGGTCCATCTTTGTGGGGGGAGTTTCAGTAAGTGACGCCGGCCGATGCGGTGGATGTCTTGGGGTCTGTGAGGGCCATGTGTGTGAACTTGATCCTTGCCCATCCTGGCTGGTGAAAGCCTCCAGAGAGACATTGGGGACGGTGCTGGCGAGGGTAGTGAATGCGTCCTTACAGCAGGGGAGGTTGTCACCCAGTCTCAAGGAGGCTGTGGTGTATCCCCTGCGGAAGAAACCATAATTGGACGTGGATGCCCTCGCCAGTTACTGACCTGTCTCTAACCTTCCCTTTTTAGGGAAGGTTATTGAGCGGGCGGTGGCTCTCCAGCTCCAGGTGCATCTCAACAGCATCGGTTTCCTAGACCCATTTCAATCTGGGTTCCGCCTTGGCCATGGCACCTAGGCGGCGTTGGTGACCTTGGTCGACGATCTCCACCAGGAGATAGATGCAGGATGTTCAACATTTCTCATTCTGCTAGATCTCTTGGCTGTTTTTGACACTGTGGACCATGGGCTGCTGCTGAGACGGCTGCGTGACCTGGGGGGTCTGGATGGGATTGTTCTTGAATGGTTCTGTTCATTCCTCTTGGGGAGAAGCCAGCAGGTGGTGCTGGGGGAGGAGACATCTTGCCCCCGTGTCTTATCATGCGGCGTTCCGCAGGGCTCTATTCTGTCTCCATTATTGTTTAATGTTTATATGCAGCCTTTGAGGGAGGTCGTGAGGGGGCTTGGGGTGCGTTGTCACCAATATGCTGAGATACTTAGCTGTACCTCTCTTTTTCGATGGACCCAGACCCTGCTATCTCGGTGCTATCCCAGTGTTTGGAGGCCGTGGCGGAATGGATGTGGCACAGCAGACTGAAACTCAACCCCGATAAGATGGAGGTGATGGTGGTGAGGAGAGTGAGGGAGGAGTCGACCCCCCTTATTGGGGAAGTTCACCCTCCTATAGCTCAACAGGTCCGGAGTCCAAGGGTGGAGTTGGACGTGGATCTCTGCCTAGAGCAGCAGATGGAGGCAGTCACTAAGGCTGCCTTTCGCCACTTGTGTCTGGTGCGGAGGTTGCGTCCATTCGTCTCTGGCCCGGACCTGGCCTCCCTCGTCCATGCCTTCATCACCTCAAGGCTGGACTACTGCAATGCACTCTACATAGGGCTTTCCTTGTGCCTGGTTCGGAGGCTGCAGCTAGTGCAGAATGCAGCGGCCCGTCTTCATTCGGGGACGGGTCACTGGGAGCACATAACACCAGTGCTCCAGGCTCTGCACTGGCTGCCAATAGCGTGCCGAGCCAGGTTCAAGGTGCTGGTATTGGTTTATAAAGCCCTTCACGGTCTCAGCCCCTCATACCTCAGGGACCGCCTCTCCCTCCGTGCCCCGGAATGGCTCCTTTGGTCTGCCGGAGGTGCCTTCTTGGAGGTCTCCCGCATTAAGTGGGGGGCCACAATGGAGAGGGAATTCTCGGGGGCTGGGCCACGTCTCTGGAACTCCCTACCGGTGGAGGACCGTCTGGCCTCGAGCTTGTTGGTATTTTGGTGAAGATGCAAGACCTGGCTGTTCGTCCAGGCCTTTGGGGAGGGGGTGAGTAGTTGATTTTATCTCCCTCATCCTAAATTGTTTTATATCCCAGGCCCTGTTTATTTTATGTTTTGAATATTCTTGGAATGGTATTTTATGTGTTTTAGACTGTTTTATATTGTTGTTTTATGACTGGAAACCGCCCCAAGCTGTGTTCAGGAGGGGCGGGGTAGAAATGTAATAATAAATAAATCTTAAATAAATCTCACTAATAAATGTGGACTGTAAGATTTTCACAAAAATTCTGGCTACAAGACTGGCGGCGATCATATCAGAAGTAATACACTCGGATCAAGTAGGGTTTATCCCAGGGAGGTTGGGCACGGATAATGTACGACGAGCAGTCAACATAATCTCCCACATTCAATCTAAAAATATACCAGCTATTATAGTATCAGCGGATGCTCACAAGGCATTTGATTCAGTAGAAATAAAATGCTTGACCGCCATACTCCAGAAAATGGGGATGGGGGGGAGTTTTATGAAATGGATAGGGCCTATATATTTAAAACCAGAGGCACAGCTATTAATAAATGGAGTGCTCACCAAACCTTTCAAATTGGGAAGGGGGACACGTCAGGGATGCCCACTGTCGCCCCTCCTGTTTGACTTAGTACTGGAAGTCCTTGCCACAGCCATAAGACAGGAACGGGAGATTTGGGGTGTGTGTGACAGTGATGGGAGTGCAACACAAAATAGCATCATATGCTGATGATATGCTTTTATTCCTGACAGAACCAGAGAAATCAATCCCCCCACTTATAAAGTTGATAGAGGACTTTGGGAAAATATCGGGGTATAAAATTAACTATGGAAAATCTAATACACTGATAGTCGGGGCTAATAAAAAGCAAGCAGAGCAAATAAAAGAAATAATCCTATTTCCGGAAATGCAAACAAGCATTAAGTATTTAGGGGTAAACATTACCAAGCAGGGGGAAAATCTGTATAAGGAGAATTTCATACCACTATTAACACAAATTAGAGAGGAACTGCAAAGTTGGAGTAAATTAGCAATGTCATGGATGGGGGAAGATGAATATTTTTAAAATGATCACACTACCCAAAATTTTATATAAATTTATGGCACTCCCCATAGAACTGCCAAGTCAATTCTTCCAACAGTGCAATAAAATAATATTAGAATTCATCTGGCAAAAGAAAAAACCTAGAATTCGGAGAAAGACCCTGCATGGAGCAAAATATAGGGGAGGAGTAAATTTACCAGACATAGAAATGTATCATAAGGCAGCAGTGCTAAATGCGCTACCCAATTGGTATGGCAACATCAAAGCGCCATCATGGGTATTCTTAGAAGCACAAAGCTTGCAGATAAAAAAATGTAAACACATACTAACAGATAAAGGGAAAATACATAGGAAAATCTGGGCCACACATCCATTTGCAGGGAAGGCATTACAAGAATGGGAAAAAGTGTTAAAAAAAATCAAAGCAAAAAGGGAGGCCTCACCATATACAGACATAGCAAAGTACCAGACAGAGGGGATGCCATGGGCGTCGATCCTGCAGAAAAAACTGAAAGACAAAGGAATCAATAGAGCAGTTATTCGCAAATGGGAAATTTATAACAATAGAAAAATGTACATGATTGATACAGGAAAGGGTGAAAACTCTACAATGTCTCCAGCTGAAAAGCATATTTTCAGATAGGATAGATAAAGAACAGTACAGTAGAAAACCACACGAAATGGAACAGATAGTATTGGAATATACAGCAAACAGAGGGAGATTAGTGAGAATATACAAGGGGCTACAGAAATTACGGTACAGTAAAGAAAGCACGTATATTACAAAATGGGAGAGAGACCTGGACATACAGATAGAGGAGAATCTTAAGAAAGAAATCTGGCTACATGTGCACTCCTGTGAAACATCCTTGCAATTCAAGGAAATTCAGATTAAACTTATATTAAGGTACTATCTCACCCCGGTAAGGGTAGAAAAGATGGAGGTACGAGGGGTGGTTTATGCTGGAGGAATTGTGGGGAAAGAGCTACATATTTACATTGTTGGTGGCACTGCACGGTAATACAGCCATTATGGAGGGGAGTGTTGGAGTTAATGAATATTATGACGAAGGCCTGTATACCATATATCCCAGAAACTGGACTATTGGGGATCTTTCCAGACACTGTACAGGTGCGCAGATTTGTTCCTGCATGTAAGAAAATGTGCATGGTAGCTTTAAACCTAATAACAAGGAAATGGAAACAAGAACAAGAACCTACCATGGCAGCGTGGATGAGCCTGATGTGGTAACCTGTTCATGATGGAGAAGATGGTAGCAAACATGAAAAACAAAAGAGAGAACTTTACAGCGACATGGTGGCCATGTATGGACATACTGAAGAGGGAAGGGGTGGAAGAGGAGGAGATGGCATTCCTCTTTGACTTTTACATATGATAGAGAGGAAGTAACGGCTTTGAAGAACAGTATACCAGCATTTATTGGGGGGGGGGGAGAAGTGGGGTTTAATTGAACACGAATGGTTAAATGTAAACCAGCGTTATAGAAGTTGTAAACATTGAAAGAAAGAAAATAAAAGTTAAAAAAAAAAATTAAAATAAAATTTAAAAAAATGTTAGTTGTGTTAAAGCAGATTTACATGCATGTCTGTTTTCACCCTGTGACCTGCATGTGAGGGTTTAGTGCAGGTGCAGGGACTCATGACAGCTAGAGATGGGGTTTCAAACTGTAGGACAGAACCCCAAGGGGAGTTATGCCATCTACAGATGGAGTTGCAATGACTATGATATTTGATACATTTTGCATTGTCTTTGTTGCTATCTGGGGTCATGGAATTAAAAATACCTAAGTCCCATGCTATCTTACTAGAGGAGTGTGCCTTTATGGTCATTTTTACATGGACGGGGCGGGTGGTGGTATGGGTGTTCTTCTGCAGTGAGTGGAGGTGGGTGAGTGTCCTTTCACATGGACACACACCCGCCTCCACCCACGGGGCCTCCTCTGGTTTTCCGGATGGCCCCGTGGGTGGACATGGGTGGGTGATGGGTGTAGGTGGGTGTGCGCTGGGAGCGCACATGCACAAAAACCCACCGCCCATGGTGTTCACACAGGTGGGCACCCGGCACACACCCATCCCTCCCACCACTGGCCTGTTTCCACAGACACCCCCCCACTGCACACCCACTGGAACACCCAGCGGTGGGGGGAGGGGCATCCGTGTGAAAACGGCCTATTTGAGACCATTAAATAAATCATTAAAAATACTAAAGTCCCATGCTATCACTAAACGATTGTGCCTACATTTATGAGAGAGCATTAAAGAGATCATTACAAAACTATACACAGTTCAACTCAGAGCCTTCAGAACCTATAAATCATCTCATAGATACAATTTGAAATGTTTCTCCAAGAAACCAGAGATGTGATGAATGTTGCATTTAACCTTTCATCACATATTGATTGTATCAATTTTACTACATGCTGTTAGAGATATTCATGCAAGTTCTGCTTTAGCCATAAACTCCCTGGATGGTCTTGAGCAAGTCACTCTTAGTCTCAGTTTCCCTTCTGAAAAATGGGACTGATAATGACAACTCACAGGGCTCTTGTGAGGGTGAAAAAGATAAGGACTTTAAATTGCTATCCAAAAGATAAATAATATGAGTGAACAATTAAGCATTATTTATAATGGGGTCGATCCAAAGCTCTGCACAGCGCACGCACGCAGCACACACAATACACACATACGCATATGGGCGCAACTTGTGTGCACGACTATGGTGCGCATGCGCATCTGCGCACAGGCCTGTATGTAAGTCACATGTGCGGGGGTTTGGGATCACACCTAGTGTCTTTTGGTCTATAAATAATATATCTACTGAGCTGTGTATAGAGCTTTTTCTGAGGGTTTTGAAAGAGTGTGAAAATGTTCTCACAGACAGAGTACCATTTTATTTCCCTCTCCCTTCTCACCTTTCTGATTTTGCAATGACCTGTCATATGGAGCAGGTTCAAGCAAATAACTACAAATAAAAGTGTTTCCTTTTGGGAAGATGAGCTACCGTACATGGTGAGTTGCAGTGGGTATGAAAATTAATTAGTCTACTTATCTGCCAAATCAGCCTACTGGCAAGCCTTTGGCCTAGTTTTCAAAGTCTCTGCTTCATGGGGAACTGAATGGCTCAGAGAACATCTAATTGGATCTGAAGCCTTGTGGTCACACGTGCATATCTAGCCTACCTTGGCAGTGATGGAACATTATCATCATCTCATCACCGTTAGGTTGTCCCTGTGAAGTGGCTTGATGGTTCTCACCTTCAGTGTCTAATGAACTGGGAGGTTCAGATTACAAATACCACCTATTAATTACCAACTTTGTGAGGCAGATTCAGCGGAGAAGTCAGAGACTATACTAAACTAATCTGCCTTGTCACAGCCATCTTTGAGTGTTGATCCCAAATGTAAGAGATGGAGACAAAGTAGTTCAGATCATATTTTTTAGTGGACCACCTTCTGCTGGCAAAAGTGTGCGAGCTTTTGGGCCACACAAGGTACTTCTATAGATACATGGTTCTGACTTCTTATGTGCCCAAGGAAGAATCCTGTGTGGTCTGAAAGCTTGCATAGTCTCATTAATAGAACTGGTCCACTAAAAGATATCTTCTGTACTACTTCCCCCCACCCCCATCTCTTACATTTAGGACCAACTAAGCAACAACCTCCTCTCTAGACTAATTAACAAGAATGATTTATTTACTCCTCCTGGCAGTCCTAGGCACTCCTTGGAGAGCCTAAAACAGTACAGATCAGTGAAACAGTTCAATAACTTCCCGTGAGTTAGACTCGAGGATATTGAGTGGAGTCCAGGTAGCTGTTGATTTCTAATTCAGTCCTGCCAGTACTTTGTTTCCCCTTTCTGCCCTTGTAGTAGATATTGCTATTATACTTCCTAGATTTTGCTTTCTGCTCATTCTGGCATTTGTGTGCATAGGGCAGGTTTGCTCTGCAGAGTACTGTCCTGATTGCCTGCTTTCACTCCTCACCTTTACTTCATATTCACTCCAAGAGTTTGATGCACAAGATCATGCTTTGGGGCCAAACTGGATCATGTAGACAATTGCCTACATTGTTGACAGCCTGGAGCTCTAGCAGGATATACAAACTAGGCAGCAACTTGAAATGGCTTTGTGCCCTCATGCACAGAGAGGCTACAATGCTATCTTTCCTACCTGCTGTGTGGTGCTTGGAACTCCCGGGGTGCACAGTGGGGGCCAAACTGACATGCAAAGACAGATTTTGACATCCTGTCATGTAGGTGAATAAGTGAAGCGGGAGTCTCTTTACCTTTACACTTTCCTCTCTTGCCATCATTTGTGTGTACTGCAGTTTGCCATACTGTTAGCATAGTGCTGACTTGGATACCTGACCTTAAGGAGAATGAGTTGGATTGCCACTTCTCTGGATTTCTCTGAGACTTCTGGGAAAGCCACCGTTTCTCTGGGTCAGTCAGGGGCATCCCCTTCTTGGTAAAATGGAGAAATTGGGGCTTCTGGGGGTGGCTATGTCAGAAAGGGGGGGGGCATAGGGATTTTTCTTCCCCTATTTCCAATATAGGCTCACCTCATACCTGTGGAGTATGGTATCATGACAGGGCCAGGGTTGGAGTAGTAGCAGCAGTAACAGAGAGGGTGGATTCTTCTGGAGAGGTCTGGGACTTTGTTTCAAAGTTTAGAGACTCCAGGCCCCTTGCCCAGTGGCTAGCAACACTACAGCTCCTGGGGGGTGAAGAGGTTGAGAGGGGAAGAATGGGTACAGGTTCACATTCACCCTGTGTAGCAGCAGCAGCAGCAGCAGCAGCAGCAGCAGCAGGGGAGGCTTAACACTTCAAGGTGGAGAACTGGAGCATCTACCCGGCCCCGATTTAGGGATGGGCGAACGTGGTTCCGATGTTCGGAGTTCGGACCGAACTTGGTCTGTTTGGACGTCTGAACCGAATATTTGAATGACCGAACAGTTTGGCTGTGTTCGGATGACTTCAGATGAGTTTTGGGGCAGGAAAAATGTCTTTTCAGGGCCAAAAATTAGGTTTCTGTTTTGTTTCGATTTCGGTTTCAGTTTCGATAGCACTATTTTTGACTGTTTGGCCAAGTTCAGCCAACCCGAACTCAGCTGAGCCAAACCATCGAACCTGAATTTGGGTTTTGAACCAAACGACCGAACATCCGAACCGCATTCTGTTTGCCCATCCCTACCCCCATTCTTTCCAACTTTACAATTACACCTTTGTTTATCCCAAAGAGCGCACAGTGTAAGTCAAGTGTGGGGAACATTTCCCCTCCCTGGGGCCACGTTTAAAATCAGTACAAGCTTCAAGAACAGCATAGAAGTTGGGGGCAGAGAGCGCTCAGGAGAGGAGGGTCCCGTTCAATATCACTTTTCATTGTGGGCATGCTGTCATCTCTGCTCCATGCCCCTGAGCCCAGTTTTTTCAGTGCTTGGGGGCAGGAACTGGATCCAAGAGTCAGATCCAGAAACTGGAAAGGAGCCACATAAAAATGAGCCTCAATCTGCATTTGGCCCCCAGGCCTGAGGATGCCCACTCCTGGTCTAAATAGACAAAGCAAACACTGAGAGGGGAAACAAAGGCATTTGCAGGTGAAATGGATTGAGCCAGGTCACACGGCACAGCGGAAAATAAAAGTTGGGCCTCCTAATACCCAGCCCTCTGCTCTAGTCAGTAGATTGCACTGCATCTTTCATCCATGGCAGATCTGGCTCCCACTATTAAAACAGCCAGTCCAGAAAAAGTGTGGGTGCTTTCAAAGAAAGAAAGTTGGAATCCCAGAGTAACAGTTGAAGTGAGTGAGTGTCTATTGCCTACCAGAACTTAATAATCTCCAAGGATATTGTTTTCAAGAGCTGGGACTGTGGAGAGTTAAGGGGGAAGGAGGGAGGAATCATCTTAGTGTGCTGGGAGCATACAGAAGGGCCGTCTGTGCAAAAAGGTCAAGGAGTTGAAGTTCGCCTTAGTCTTCTCTAGGATGCACACTTTAGAGTACCTGGCATGACAGGTATACACAGCCGTATACCTGTATATGGTATACGGCCTGTCTGTGTATACGGACTGCCTCTGTCATAGGTTGGTAGTCCTCACCCCCACTTTACCGGGTTTGAGTGACTCAGTTTCCCTTACGCACAGCTCCCTTGAATTAGGTTCTCTCTCTGGCTAATTCAAGTGTGCCACAATGAAACTCCTTTGTCACACAAGGGCCCGATCCTTCCCGTTTACAGACTCTTTACTCTCTGGGTTCGCAAGAGCTTGAAGGCTCTTTTTCTCACTTGTGCTCCAATGTTAGACACAGACACTTCTTCATAAAGATAAGAAGTAAGTTTATTGATTACATAAGCAAGATAGATGATACAGAGTGGTTACTAGAAATCAAAGGTAAGCATAACGCATTCCTGATCTATACTGTTTGAGTTCCTAAATAGGCATCTTACACTATAAAGGTCCATAAGCTTCTTGTTCCTCAGTCATAAAGGTAGGATGACTGGGCACTGGCTTCTTAGTTGGTAAAGAGAAAAATCATGTCTCTCTGCTCATGTTTCTCCAGCCTAGCTGCTGGCAGGCAGGCTTTCACATGTAGATCAGTTCTCAAGATGGCTTTAGGATAGAAGAGCCTCAAGGTGACTCACTGGCCACTTTAAATAGTCTTCCTCCTTCTCTGTGTCTGTTCCCGCCTTTGGGGAATCGTGGAGTCGGTCACGTAGGCAGCCCAGGCAAACATGGAAATCAATCTACATTTCAACAGGGCTGCCTGGCAAGAGTCCTCAATACCCATCCTTTATCTCTCTTTGTATTTCCTGGAGCTTGTCACGTGTTACAGCTGTGATATGGGTTTTGCAGTTCTCCATTGTAACATTACATACATGTGGAACCTTTTGTATTACACATTAACCAGACTTGTTGTCTACACATATTGCAACATTACATACATGTGGAACCTTTTGCATTACATATTTACCAGGCTTGTAGTCTATATGTGGGCATGTGTTACACGTGTGTGGCCCTATGTTCCTCTGTGACAGCCTCCCCCCCAGCTGCACACCCGTCCGAACACCGAGCGGCGTGGGGGGAGGGGCATGTAAAAATGGACTATAACAATTAACAGTAAGGGGTAGGGGAGGGGTCTGTCTGTCCCACCGCCCCCCTTCATTAACTGGGTCCCAACTTCCTAAACTCAACCCATCTATGTCAGCTGCACAGGAGGTATCACAAGGTGCACTTGGGTAGCTGCCTCCTGCCTATTATTGCTCTACCCAACTTACTCCCTACCCCTGCATTGAGAGTTTACCCTGGTCTGGATGGAGTGCCCGTGCCTAGATCCACTCTTCTTGAGGGTCGAAAACAAGGAGGAGGGTCACCATCACACACCTGGAACTAAATGTTTCCTCAGTGGAATTGGCCACTTGCCTCACCCTCCACCCCCAGGATGCCAAGACACTGAGTCACTTTAAGCCAATGGGTGCTGCCAATTCCAATCTCTTTAAGGAGATGTTTCTCTGCTTCTAGTCCATCAACAAACAAACTTAAGCTCTTTTTACACGTGCGGCACCCACGGATGAAAATCCAGAAATCTGGGTGTTCATGCGTGGGTGCCACTTGTATAAACTCTATGGCAGGTGGGTGGGAGGGTGGGTGTGCATGCGTGTGTGCTCCTGTGCACATGCATGCACACCCACCTCCACCCATCCACCATGCATGGAGCAACTGGCAAAAACGGTGGTTGCTCCATGCATGTTGATGAGTGGAGGTGGTTGGAGATGGGTGTGCACCAGTCTACACCCTCCCCCCCCTATCCACTACACATGGACAGTGGCACACACCAAACTCGCCACGCCGCAGACCATGTAAAAAGGGCCTTAAACTTAAATTACCTCTGAATCCTGCCAGCTTTGCTTGGCTGGTTCATCTCCAACTCACTGCTGCTATACATAACACTTGCAATTTAGCTTCAGGACCCCAAGAAACAATCCACATCTTTCATCTGAAAGGTGTACCCAATATATTCTATATAATTCATGTCTTGTGTACCAAATTTCCTTGTGTTTGATGATATACTCCCCCTGCCCCCTCCCCATGCCATCATTAATTGGCAGATTTCGCTATTGACCTTTTTTGACTTCTGTTGACCTTTCCTGTGTACTGTGCATCCTGCTATACCCTTCGCTCAAGCATATGGGTCCATACAACCAACGTGCCCAGAAACGTCTCCTGAACTATCTCAGTCTTAACCTGATTCATTATCTGCTGTCCCATATTTTGGGGCAAACTGTTTCCCTTAGGTGTATGATTAGGACTCCAGGACTCCATCAGGACTCCACCCTTCTGCAGGGTATGACACTCCACCCTTTGCTAGCACATGGCTGCTATCATATCTGGGTGTGTAGCTGGAGTTGCTAATGCACTCCAGCCACAGATCATGGGCATCAATGTCCCACCTGATGTTTGGGTTGGCTGCTCACTGATGAAAGGCCTCATCATATGCTGGACTACTGCAACGCGCTCTACGTGGGGCTTCCCTTGTTCCTGGTTCGGAGGCTGCAGCTAGTGCAGAATGCGGCAGCCAGTCTGCCGGGGCTGCCTTCCTGGAGGTCCCCTACGTTAAGCGGGGGGGGGGGCACAATGGAGAGGGCATTCTCAGTGACTGGGCCACACCTCTGGAACTCCTTTCCGGAGGAAACTCGCCTAGCCCCAAGCCTATTGACATTCCGGTGAAGTTGTAAAACCTGGCTGTTCACCCAGGCCTTTGGGGAGGGGGGAGGGGGGTTAGACGGTTTTATCTCCCTACCCTATTTATTGTTTTAATGTTTCCTGGGCCCTGTTTTAATATTTTGAATTGTTTTGATGTGTTTTAAATTGTTTTATATGCATTTTATATGTATTTTATTGCTGGAATCCGCCCCAAGCTGTTTTCAGGAGGGGCGGGGTAAAAAATCTAGAAAATAAATAAATAAAATAAATATCACAGCCATATGCCAGGACTGCCATTGTCATAGGTCCTCCTAATTATACCTGAATATTTAATCAGCTCAGCACCTCAATCGGGGTACATTTGAAGCATGACTCCATGGGCTATTGTAAAGGCTGCCATCTGGTTTGTCCAATTGCACTCCACTTTGGGGTTTTTAAAGCACTCACACTCTTTCTTATTGCCCCTATCATTAGGGTCAGGGATAGGGTCGCTGAATAGGAGCATGAAGATGTTAATGTACTTCTCGCCCCATATCTTTTCCCTTGTTGCCTACAGCAGGTGTTCCCCTACTGATGCAGACACATCCACATAATCCCCCACTAAGGGAAGGGGATGTTCTTCCCATAAGTCCCCGCACTACCCCACGTGGCATTGACAGCACAAGCTCCCTCTCCATACTTGGGCAGTGGTACATCATCATCACATGATGACTGCCCTGGACCTGCAAGTACCTGGGGCATGTTAACACTTGTTGTCTGTCTCACCCTGTGAAGGTCACGAACCTTAATTTCCATACCAGCACATCCTCTGCTTATCATGCTTATTGCATGAAGGTGGGTGTACCCAAATGGAATGATATCCCCAGTTGGGTGAACAGCCACCAAAACAGTCACCCTGCCTATGTCCTTACCTCTTGACGGGCCAGGTTCATTCAGTTTGTGATGATCCTCATCCCGCTCCAAGGGATTCTGCCATCGCCTCTGAGCATTATTCATGCTCTGCTGCAGGGACTGGATTCCAGCCATCAGGATGTTGATCTGCTCTTGCTGCTTTGCAATGAATTCCTCCTTGGGGTGGCAGGGGGTGGGTGACTTGTCCCTGCACCAATAAGATGGTGCCCGGCACC
Source organism: Sphenodon punctatus (assembly GCA_003113815.1). Lineage (NCBI taxonomy): Eukaryota > Metazoa > Chordata > Lepidosauria > Sphenodontia > Sphenodontidae > Sphenodon > Sphenodon punctatus. The sequence continues at coordinate 1,292,943 of QEPC01013609.1, forward strand.
ACCCTCCCCACCTTGGTGGGTCTACTGGTATTTCCTGTACTTCCTGCTCCCTGAACCATGTGTATGGGGGTTCCATCCCAAATCACATTGGGTGGCCCTTTGGTGGATAAGGGCACTCAGGAACACTTTCCAGTTGTGCTCCCTACTCCCTGTATCCACCCAATTGCTCCTGGAGGGACTGGAGGATAGCCTCAAGGACTGGGGTTCCTGGAAGGGGTGCATGAGACTGTCAGTTCTTGGTGTCTGTCTTATTACCCCTTTTTCCATGAGTAGGGATTTGGGAGAGCATCCTGGGTGGCTGGACTGACCCGGTGTCGCTGACCTTTGACTAACCCTTGGAGTTTTGGACCATTTCAGGGTGTTTTGAGTGCCAGGCTGCCTGGAGCCATATAGGGAGGTGTGTCCCTGAACCAGCACTAGGATTGGTGCTATTCCCACACAGTGAGTGGCTTGCAAGATGCCGACCCACTTCTGTTATCAGGAGACTTCAAAGAGAGACCGCTGCCTGTGGCCACACCATAGGCACACACCGTTGGTCAGCATGCCTAAGAATTGCATGCACAAGGGTGTGCTCTTGTGTGTGCACCGCCTCAGATGCTGGCCAAAGGTGCATGGTAGGAGGCTATCACCTTTTCCTCTTGCCGTATAATTTGGACCTTTCAAGAGATCTGTGTGACCTCATTGGAATTCCTGGAACAAGACAAGTGATTGGCTTGAGCTAAGTACTGTCCTTGTAAGCTCCCTTGAAGAGCTAGGTTTTGTTTCTCCAGAACTCCAACATTATTACTGCAAGCTTTGTGGAAGATTAAGGCTAGATAGCTTTGCCTTTCCAGGAGTTAAGCATTGCCACTGTAAGCTCCCTTCAAAAGCTAGGCATTGTCTTTTTTCTTCAGGAGTCTAGCATCACCAGTGTAAGCTCTGTTGAAGAGCAAGACTATATATGTTCATTCTCCCAGGAGTCAAGCACTCTCATTATAAGCTCCCTTTCAGAGCTAGGTATTGTCTTTCTTTGTTCAGGAGTCTAATATCGTCAGTGTAAACTCTGTTGAAAAGCAAGGCTATATATGTTCATTCTCCCAGGAGTCACACAGCCATTGTAAGCTCCCTTAAAGAGCTAGGCATTGGTTTTATCTCCCTCTAGAATTGTGATATTGCCACCATATCTTAGATGATTGCAGGGGCCAATCCAGAACCCGAGGGGTGAGGTGATCCTGCAGATAGGTCTGGTCAAGGCCATTTAGGGCTTTTTAGGCAAGCACCAGCACTTGAATCGGGCCCGGAAGACTATAGGCAGACAGTGCAGCGACCGGAGGTTTGGTTTGGTTCACTTCAGTTCACACGTTCGGTTCGGATGTTCGGTACAGTCGCCGCACTCGGGTTTGGCCATTCGGTTCAGTCATGTTCAGTTCGGTTTGGTTCAGTTCGGGCATTTGGAAAAAGGCTCTCTGTGCAAGAAATAATGGCCCCAGTGAAGTGCTGGAAGAAGTGCTGGAAGAAGTAAAGACAAAAGGACATTAGAACTTCTTATGACTGAACTGATTTTCATCAAACCAAATATTGTCTTTTTGGAGAGACTGCTGTTTGTCAATGGTGTTATTTAATTATTTTAAAAACTTGCTATCCCGCCCTTCCATGTTAAGCAGGGGACCACAATGGAGAGGGCGTTCTCGGTGGCCGCTGTGCCTTTGGAACTCCCTTCCGGAAGAAGCTCGCCTGACCCCAAGCCTTTTGATATTCCGGTGAAGATGTAAAACCTGGCTGTTCGTCCAGGCCTTTAGGGAGGATGGGAAGATGGGTTAATGGGGTTTTATCTCCCCTACCCTATTTATTGTTTTAAAGGTTTCCCTGGCCCCGTTTTAATACTTTATGTATTTTTTATGTGTTTTAAATGTTTTATATGTATTTTATATATTCTTTTTTTTTGTTGGAAGCCACCCCGAGCTGTTCTCAGGAGGGGCGGGGTATAAATCTAGAAATAAATAAATAAATACTGCCACAGGCAGCTCTGGGCAGCTTACAGTAATACATAATAAAACAACATTATCAAAGCTAAAACAACACATAAAAGGAAGGATAGAAATATCCCTCATCACCCACCACCCTAACCCACTCCCTTCCCACCCACCCTACCCATCTTCCCCACCAAAGACCAGGCGGACAAGCCAAGTTTTACAAATGCGTCGAAAAGAGAGGAGATCCAGGGCTAAATGGGCCTCCAACAGCAGGGATTTCCACAGCCATTGAGCAGTCACTGAGAAAGCCCTCCTCATCATAGCCCCCCAAAAAACTCAGGGGACCTCGAGGAGGGCACCCCCTGATGATTGCAGGGGCCAATCCAGAACCCAACGGGTAAAGTGATCCTGCAGATAGGTCTGGTCAAGGCCATTTAGGACTTTATAGGCAAGCACCAGAACCTTGAATTGGGCCTGGAAGACTATAGGCAGCCAGTGCAGTGACTGGAGAATTGGTGTAATATGTTCCCGGTGGTCCACTCCCACCAGGAGATGGGCCACCACATTCTGCACCAGCTACAATCACTGAACCATCACCATGGGTAGCCCCACATAGGGATGGGTGAACAGATCGCGGTTTGGGTTCGGCTGTTCGGTTTGGTCCACTTAGGTTCACCCGTTCGGTTTGGATGTTCAGTACAGTCACCGCACTCTGGTTCGGCCGTTTGGTTCAGTCATGTTTGTTCAGTTCGGTTTGGGCATTCAGAAAAAGGCTCTCTGTGCAAGAAATGATGGTCCCAGACCCATGACGGTGGATCCTGGGGCTAGAGTGGCAGCTTCTAGATACATATTGGCTACAGCTCTCCCTGCCTCTAACTCTTGGTCCCAGAACCCTGACGGCGGGTCCTGGGGCTGGAGTGGCTGTTTCTTGATGCGGTGGAATGACACACCTCTGTGCGAGGAATGATGCCCCAAGCTCCATGATGGTGGGTCCTGGGACTAGAGCAGCAGCTTCTAGATACATATTGGCCACAGCCCTCCCTGCCTGTAACTTGGCCCCAGAACCCTGATGGTGGGTCCTGGGACTGGAGTGGCTGTTTCTTTATGCGGTGGAATGATACACCTCTGTGCGAGGAATGATGGCCCCAGACCCATGACGGTGGGTCCTGGGGCTAGAGTGGCAGCTTCTAGATA
>QEPC01013609.1:1297706-1321918 GCA_003113815.1 Sphenodon punctatus
AAAAAAATTTCCCCTAAGTACCTAGTGCGGGCTCCGGGCTGCCGCCGGCGACCCAGAGCCAGCACCAGCAGCAGGTAAGTACCAGTACTGTACTGATCCCTGGGGTGGGGGGTGGTTTAACACACACCCCCACCCCAGGGATCACCCTACCTCCCCACCCAAGGATCACCTACCTTGAGCTTCGGGTGGCAGTGGTCTGGAGGCTTCAGTGCTGGCTGTGGCTGCCGGATTCAGCACGCTACTAGGCCTTCCGGGGAAGTTCCCCGGAACTTCCCCAGAAGGCCTAGTAGCATGCTGAAGCCAGCAGCCACAGCCAGCGCTGAAGCCTCCGGACTGCCGCCGCCCGGCGCTCAAGGTAGGCAATGGCATTAGGCAATCCCTGGGTGGGGAGGTAGGGTGATCCCTGGGGTGGGGGTGTGTTAAACTACTCCCCACCCCAGGGATCAGTACAGTACCAGTATCATAGGCTATTACCTGCTGCTGGTGCGGGTTCTGGTCGCCGGCAGCGGCCCGGAGCCCGCACTAGGGGACTTAGGGGAATTATTTTTTTTCTTCAATCCAGGCTGGGCAGGGTGGGTGGAGGGTGTCCCCCCTTCCACCTGCACAGTCTGGGAGGGGGGGGGAGGTTTTTGGTTTTTTCCATTTATTTCAATGGGGACAGTTCCCCATTGAAATCAGTGTAAAAGATCCGGTACCGGTAAACCGATATTAATCCGGTAAGCCGGTTTTTTAAAATCTGGGAACTGGTAAAACTAGTACCCGGTATTTGCCCTGATGTCCCACCCCTAGTGATTGGGCAGGATGACTGCTACTCCAAGCCTCTCCACCCCTGGTGCCTGGAAGTCTGCTCCTCAGCTGACTTCCCCTCCGTCATGTTTTGCCTTCCAGTGACACGTTTTTGCCACCCGAACTCACCTGAACGCGATCCGAACTGACTGAACTGTTCGGTCATTTCGACGTTCGGACCTAGTTTGGTTTGGTCAGTTCGTGTTTGGATTCGGGTTCGGTCGTCCGAACAGGCTGAGTTCAGGCCGAACTCTGAACTTCCGAACCACGTTCGCTCATCCCTAGCCCCACATAGAGCACGTTACTGTAGTATAGCCTATAGGTAATGAAGGCATTGATGACAGTGGCCACTGCCAGGTCAGAGTGAAGAAGTGTAGGAGGACTTCTGTTTGTTCACCCTACCTTTGGACTGGAAATATTATTAATTTAGAAGAGTATGCTATGTTATGGAAATAAGACATATGTTGTTATTGTGATCAGTTTATGTTTTTTAAATATTAGTTTAGGTAATTCCTTTTTTTGGAGATTAATTTTGTATTATTGCTTTTTAGTTTGTGAATCCCAGAATGCCACCTAAAACTAAAAGGGTAGCATTTGGTAAGCCCCCTCTCTGATTTCTCCATCATTAAAACAGGAGGATAGATGGCTATTTAGCCAGTCTGAGTCTGTCATAGAGTGGGCCTAGCTTACAGACTATCATTCCTTTATCTAATTCATATGATCCTCTTGAGGCAGATGTCCAGGTAACTTCAGAGTTGCAGGAGCAGTCCATTGAGGGTTGTTTACTGGAGCAAGAAGATAGTACAAAGGACTTGTTCTCTCAAAAACTGACTAATGAAGTTTCCTTAGGTAAAGAATTGGATATTATGGGGATAGGACAGATTTTACCCTCCTCGGGGGTCATAGATCCACTAAGGGTGAGGTGTGGACAAGAATTGACTTTGCCATCAAGTAATAGGGAGATTAATAATGGGCAGGAGCCCAGCGTGGATCAGTCTATTTTACCAACTCCATTGTTGGCACAACATGTCTCTCTAACAGCTCAGACACTCAGTAAAGTATCTTTTTACACAGCTGAATATTCTTAGTTTGAAAACAGATGACTTGGTTGCTTCATTGTTTTCAGGGAGACAGAGTCCCATTAGACAAATGATTACTTCCCCCAATAATATCAATATAGATGTGCAAAGGATGGAGGAGCATACCAGACTAAACCAGGGGCTACAGGAGGCATACTTGTTTGAGAATAACACAAATAAAGGGAATTCATCTCTTTTTGAACTAGCAAATGATAGATTGGCCTTTACTGTTTGTCCCCTGCCAAATGGAAGGCTTCCTTTCTGGGATACACCTTTGGTGAATGCAGAACATTTGATTACTTTTGCGTATTCCTATTACGAGTCAGGATATTAAGACGGTGGAGCATCTTTATCTGACCCAAAGGCATAGGGGGTTTGTTTTTTTGTTGGGCTCCCCACATTGGGTACCTATTATAATGGAAAAGGAAGAACTCCTGAAACAAAAGGCCATATTTCCAAGGAGAGTTTTTATTAGAGTCTCAGGAACTGTTCCTCATGAAGAACAGATTTACAAGATGGCTGGTAGGAAAGGAAGCAAAAGATAGATGGGAGATCATCTACAGGGGACAATATGAATATGGTCCCTTTGAGTCCGCATCCAAAGATCAAGAGGGTGAAAGGACTTGAACTGGTCGATCTTACCCCCCACCCCCCTAGAATATGGAAACCCAATCGGCTGGGGTGGAGTGTTTTATCGCGTTATGGTCAACTTCCTTTGGATGGGCAGAATGAATTACTTGGTAGGATGTCTAATTGATGGCAACCTCCAGGAGATCCCATCCTCAAGAACCAGGAGGTCAGTCTCAAGCTATTGCTAGAGTAGTATCTTCTTCAGAATAGATTAAGGGGCAAGAGGTGGCCTGTTAGCACTAGGTAGAAATCTATGAATAGGTAAAGGTGGTAGTGAGGTAGTAAGTGCCAATGTGTCTAGCCCTTGAGAAGGGTTCATATTGGAAGATTTGATCCAGGAATCTCCTTTAGCTGAAAAGCATATATTGTAACCAGGTACAACACAGATTTATCCTTTCTTTCTATCTCAGGATCCGGCAGTCATTACTATGCCGGGTAAAGATATTCGATCTAATGATATTGTAAATAGAAGTAACCCTCTAGAATCTCCTTACCCTGAAGTAGGAGCGGGGTCTACTATGGATAAGCTCATTTTTGAACAAAGAGACCTGAGGGGTGCAGGTGAGGCTGTATTATCTAAAACGTCTGATGTAGGTCAGCCCCCTCCCGATATTTGTTCCCTGCCTCATTGAGGAGTAGATCTTGATTTAGATGCTAGCAGTCAGGACTGACTGGATATAGAGCAGCATAATGGATAAGTGGAAGACTTTACATTCCTTTCATGGAACACAGCAGGCTTATTAGGTAAAACAGGGGATAAGGATTTGGTTGCTTTTTAAAGGCAATATGATATGATTTTCTTGCAAGAAACATGGTGTAAAGATCACTTTTTCCTGGGTGGTTATGAATGTTTTAATTTATTGGGAAAACAGCCAGTTAAAATAGGACGCCCTAGAGCTGGAATCCTAACCACGATTTCTTTGACACACTGAAAGTTCAAACAATAGACCTCACTTCATGCCTGGTTATAGCATTTGCAGTTAGGGTGACTGGAGGGGTATGTTTGGCTAGAATAGTTGTAAATATTTATTTGACTCCCCAGGTGAAGTTGAATACTGCTGATGCTTGTTCCAATATCTGGACTGAACTAGGGCTATTTTTGGAGAACCTTATGATGGAATACCCAGATGATAAGGCGATGCTGGTGGGTGATTTTAATGTCCAGATTAGGGGCTTTGATTGGGAGGATGAGAATTTCCTTTTGATAAATGAGCTCTGGGGAGTTCCAGCAACCTGTTGTATTGCTTAGCAGTTAGTGATTATGGAGCTAGGTTGGTAAAGTTGTTATCAACATTCAACCTGAGGTTTGTTAATAATGCATTCAAGTCCTCTGCCTCACAGGATGTGACTTATCGCTCTGTTAGAGGGAATAGTGTTATTGATTTCTTTTTAGTGGAGGCTCGTTGGTGGCATGAGGTTAAGGATGTTAGGATCTTGAATAGACTAGAGAGTGATCATGCTCTGATGCAGCTTGTCCTTGGTTTAGCTTTTGGACATGTAGAGGTGAGGTATGAGAGTAGAGAGGTAATTCCTCTCTCCGTAATTAATAAATGGCTCAGATGGGATGAGAGGATAGCTGTAGAAATAGAGGCTGTGTTATGTTCAGAAGAGTTATTTAAACAAAGACAGCAGATGCTGGGATCTTCTTCTCCAGAAATGATCTTAAAAGGGACACAGATGATAACTGAGGCACTTAATCCTGTCTTGATTAAGGAAATAGAGATAAGACCAAAAGAAAATATTATTAAAACTTCCACATGGTTTGATAAGGAATGTCTGGTCTGGAAAATGGGGATGCATAGGAAGATAAAAGAACTAAGGGATTTTAGATTGGAGAGTAAAATCCTTGAACAGAAATGGCTTTATAGAAACTTATTAAAAAGAAGAAAAAGGAGTATGCGGAATTGCAGCAGAATAGATTATTTGTTGCTATTAATACTAGAGATAATATAGCTGTCTATAGCGTACCGAGCCAGATTCAAGGTGTTGGTATGGATCTATAAAGCCTTGCATGGTTTGGGCCCCGCATACCTCAGGGACCGCCTCACCCTCTGTGCCTCAGAGCGATCTCTTTGGTCCACTGGGGACACCTTCTTGGAGGTCCCCCGGGTGAGACAGGGGGCTACAATGGAGAGGGCATTCTCAGTGGCCGGGCTGCAACTATGGAACTCCCTCCTGGAGGAAGCCCGTTTGGCCCTAGGTCTGCTGGTGTTTCGTTGAGCCTGAAAGACCTGGCTGTTTGCCCAGGCCTTCGGAGGGGAGGAGGGAGGGTTGGGTAGCTGTTGGGTGTGTGTGTGGATATGGGATTGTTTTTTAAATTACTGTTGAAGTTGTTTTCTAAATATTGTTTTTATGGAATTTTATTGCATTGTTAATTGTTGTAAGTCACCCCGAGATGCCATAGGCATGAGGGGGCGGCTAAAAAATATTTATAAAAAATAATAGAGTATTTTGGACATTGGTGGCTAGGGGCTCTACCACTTATGCTCCTAAACTGAATTCTAATATATCCGCTGATACCTGGGTAGTGTATTATGCTAAGCAATTTTCTGTGTTAGAAGCTGTGGATAATTCATCAAACTGGCTGAGGACTGCACAGTTAATTCCATATGATTCATCATATATGGTTTCTGAAAGAGGGATACAGCAGTTGATCCAAATGCAAAAGAGGAACAAATCTCCTGGGTTGGACGGGTTACCAGACGAGCTCTTTCAGGCTACCCTTGAGTGGTGGGTTCTGGTTCTCACCACGTGGTTTAATTGCATTATGTCTACCAGATCTATTCCAGATGCATGGAATGGGAATCTAATAGTTCCTATATATAAGAAAGGAGCTCGTGATAATCCCCTCCACTTGCCCCCTGGACTCCAATCCTTCCCGCCTCTTGACCTCCATTGCCTCCACCGTCGCCCCTCCCATCCTGCACACCATCAACCTCTCCCTCTCTATCAGCTCTGTCCCGTCTGCCTTTAAGCACACCACTGTCTCCCCCATTCTCAAAAAGTCCACTCTGGATCCCTCTGAACCCTCTAATTACCATCTTGTCTTGCTCCTCCCTTTTGCTTCCAAGATCCTTGAATGGGTTGTCTACTCCCGTTGCCTCAACCTCCTCTCTGCCAACTCCTCCCTTGACCCACTCCAATCTGACTTCCGCCCCCTTCACTCCACTGAAATCACTCTTGCAAAGATCACCAATGATCTTCTTGTGGCTAATCGAACTGCCTTTACTCTATTCTGGTCCTTCTTGATCTCTCTGCTTCTCCTACCTTTCTGACTCCTCCTTCAATGTATCTCTTCCTAACTCCACCCCCTCCTCCTCCTCCCTACTCCTCTCAGTTGGGGTTCCCCAAGGCTCTGTCCTTGGCCTGCTCCTCTTCTCTATCTACACCCAATCTCTAGGTAAACTCATTGCTTCCCACGGCTTCCAATACTACCAATACACTGACGACACTCAACTCTAGCTCTCCACTCCTTCCCTCTCCCCCTCTGTTCAAGCTCGTCTCACCAACTGTCTCTCTGATATCTCTGTCTTGATGTCTTAACGCCAACTTATACTGAACATGGTGAAAACTGAACTCCTGATCTTCCCTCCCAGTCCTTCCTCTCCCTCTTCCCTGTCAATTGCTATTGACGGGGTCTCCATCCTCCCTGTGCCCCAAAACCACAGCTTGGACTTCATCTTCAACTCACACCTTACCTTCAATCCCTACATTGACTCCGTCGCCAAATCCTGCCGCCTCTCTCTCCACAACATTGCCAAGATCCGCCCTTTTCTGTCTGTCTCCTCTGCCAAAACTCTCATCCACACCCAAGTAATCTCACGCCTCGACTATTGTAACCTCCTCCTCGCTGGCCTTCCCTGCTCTCACGTTTCTTCCCTTATTTCTGTTCAAAACTCTGCTGCCAGGATCATCCACCTAGCCCGTCGCTTTGACCACGTGCAGCCTCTCCTCTCCTCTCTCCACTGGCTCCCTCTTCCCGAGCATATTCTGCACAAGCTCCTTGTCTTCACCTACAAAGCCCTTCAGAACCTCGCTCCCCCCTACCTCTCTTCCCTGATCTCCCTCCAAACCCCTGCTTGAGCACTCTGCTCCTCTTCCATCCCCTCACTCACTCTTCCATGCCTCCCTTGCACCCGGCCTCAACCACCTTTGTCCATTCTCTCTCTCTGCCCTGCATGCCTGGAACTCCCTCCCTGCCCACATCCGCCTTGCCCCCACCCTTTGTACATTCAAGTCCCTCCTCAAACCCACCTCTTCCGCTCCTCCCTTCCTAACTCCTCCTAAGCACCTGTTATCTGCAAATCCCCAATTTACTGTAACCAAGCCAAGCATGTTTACCTGAGCTTTCGCATCCTCATTAATGTTGCATCCCTTGTCTCTCCTGCTGTTTTCCCCTTCCGTCTCCCCTCCCCGTCTTTAGATTCTAAGCTCTCGAGCAGGGACCATGCCGATCTTATTCTTCGTATGCGCCAGGTACATCGTTGGCACTATATAAATGTTAATAAAATAAAATAAAATAATAATAATAATAATAATAATAATAATAATAATAATAATAAAGGTCAATATCTCTTATTAACATTGTGACAAAGCTTTTTGGGGGATATCTGCTGATCCACTTACTTTCTTGGATCCAAGGAAATGACATCCTCGGGGAGGAACAAGCTGGTTTTAAGGTGGGTTATGCCATGTTAGACCATGTGTTTACTCTACAATATTTAGTCCACAAGTACACAACAATTATGAAGGCCCCTTTATATGTGGCATTTATGGATCTCTCCTCGGCCTTCGATATGGTAGAAAGAGTTCGCTTGTGGGATAAACTGCATTTGTTGGGTATTGACCCCTACCTTCTAAAACTTTTGATTCTGTATTATGCAGAAACATGGGGTGTTTTCAGATGTGACGGGGTGGCTTCGCCCTGTCCCAAAAACAACCCAGAGATTCCCCGCCAGGATCACCCACGCACGGCAAACAGACGTGCTGGGGATCCCGGCGGGGAATCAGGGAGGGGGTGGGGCCTCGCAGCACAATGTGCGGCCGCACAGCCCCGCCCCCTCCACGCTGCCTCGCCGCCCGCCCTCTTGGGAGATGGGTGGGAGGCGAGGCCAATGCTGCCGCAACATCTGGTCGAGTTCACCACGGCCCAGAATCCTGCCAGGGATTCCAGGCTGTGATAGCCGATGAGACGTTACTTTTTTTTTATGCCCGCCTGGAATCACTTTCATCACGCTTCAGCCGATTTTTGTGCCGGTAGCCTGGGAAGCATGTTTGAAATTGACCCCATGTGGGTATTCAGTGTGGCGAACATCTGGCGGCCGCTGAACAGATGTACAGGGGACAGTGACCACATGTAGGTATTCAGCGTGGTACACTGTGATCTCGTCACATCTGAAAACACCCATGGTCCTGTGTTTGCTTTGGGAGTAAGGGCGAGCTATCTTCTAAGTTTACAACTAGCAGGGGTATGAGACAGGGATGTCTTCTCGCACCCTTGTTATTTAACATCTATGTTAATAATATTATTTTTGAAATTCAAGAGGTTAACTTTCATCACCCGAAAATTTTGGCGACACATGTTGGGGTACTTCTCTATGCTGATGATGCTACCCTTATAGTAAGAACTCATATTGGCTTGCATTGTATCATGACAGAATTTGCTAATTTGTGTACCGTGGCTAAGTTAACTATTAACCACGCTAAAACAAAGATCCTTTGCTGTCGATGTTGCCCAAGGAAATAGCCTTGACATATTGGCAGTCATAGGATCGAAATAGTACATTTCTTTACTTATTTAGGAGTAACATTCTCAGAAAATACTAAGTGGGAGAAACATATTGCAATGGCTAAAGTTAAAATAGCTCAAATCTTTATTTGCCATTAAAAGGTTTAATGCTGCTGATGCAGGAAGATCAATTATGGCTGTTTTGAGAGCATATCAAGCAAAGGTGATAGCCCAAGTTTTGTATGAAGCAGACGTATGGGGTTATGTTGCAGATAAACATCTGGAAGCAGCATAAAATAAATTGTTTCGGTCCCTTTTGGGATTTCCTGCTTCATTGCCGGCTCAGTTTATGAGAGCTGAATTGGCTATAGATTCCTTATCATTAACCTGCATGAAGTGGCTTATAAACTATTGGTTTACACTTCTGTCTTGTAGCCCACTGCGTATTGCTAAAATGTGTTATCTGGAAGATATCTCACGTGTTAGCCCTTTACAGTCCCCCTGGCTATGATTTTTAATTAGTACTTTAAATGAGATTGGATTTGGTTATGAGGCAAATAAAGATGTGAGGTTCTTCTTGCAGGAAGAAAAAGATAGGATATACCTAAGATTGAGGGATATAGAGCAGGAGAATGACTTTGCAGTCCTTAGGGGTGGTCAAATGGGCATTCACTTATTATCACCTTTGGAAACCAGAGGAGAAAGCTAAGTATCTACAGCTCAATCTAAAGCCTGCCCTCCGTATACCACTGGCTAGATTACAAGTAGAGCAGATGGTGTTAGCAGTAACTGTGGGATGTAGATTGAGTATCCCTGCAGAGAAAAGGATTTGACCACGTGGGATGGGGATGATTGAAGAGTCCACACATTACCTTTTGGAGTGTTTATATTTTGTAGATATTAGGGCTCCAAAAGAGAAAAGTTGATATGACTGCATCAGCAGTTCAACCCTAAGGCTGTTATGAATTTAGCTATATTCCTCCCAGACAGCAGTGAGCAGGATTACTTATCCTATAATGGCTCTGTAAAAGATTAATTGATAGGTCCTTGCTGGTGAATAAGGAAACCAGAGGTCATATTTTCAGCATGTAATGGTTTCTATTATATGATTTTTGATAATGATGTTGGTTACTTCTATTGTTGTTTTTACTTTTATTTGTTTTGTTATTTGTGCTGGTATTTTATTTTTATTATTGTTGTTTTGTTTATGTTGATCCTTTTGGCTATGGCGGAAGCTAAATGCCATAATAAATTGAATTGAATTACCCCCTTTCTTGGGGGTGCCTTCCTATTATCCTTAGGGGCCATTCCGTTGGGGGGGGGGGGTGAGGAAGCTGGTGTCCTTTTTTTCTTTCCTGCTAACCTTGCAGGCATGAATTTATTTATATTTATTTATTTATTTCATCAATTTATATCCCGCCCCTCCTGCAAACAGCTCGGGGCAGCTAACAAATATAAAATACAAGTATAAAAATCTATATAAACACTCATAAAAACACACCAAAAACAGGCCAGGGTAATATAAAATACAATAAATAGGGTGACAGGGGATAAAAAAAAACCTAACCCCCCCTCCCCAAAGGCCTGGGCAAACAGCCAGGTCTTACAAATTTGCCAGAATGTTAAAAGGCTTGGGGTCAGGCGAGCTTCCTCTGGGAGGAAGGCCTTGCAGTACAGGCCTTGTTGGGGTGGTGGCTACTGTGACCCTAAGACCCTCCCTATACCCCCTGAGTCTCCTGACTCAGAAAGGGTTTAGCCTGCACATTGCTGTCTGAGGGAGGGGTTGGCCTTCCTGGGCCTGGCGTCCCATGGCCCTCTTACCACCCTGGGCCTCCTGGCTCAGGAGGGTCTTAGCACGCCTGCTGCTATCTGGAAGGGAGGTGGCAGAGCCTTGCTGGGCCTTGTCCACAGGTCATGTGGTCTTAACCTGTCTCCCTCACTTGCTTTTTGGCTGTCCCAGAGTGGGGGGAGGTGAGTTGAGCCTTGTGCCCCATGGACTGCGCTGGCTGCTTATTGCCCCAGGGAGGGAGGAGTGAAGGGAGAAAGGACCTGGAGGCCCCGGAGCCAGGCCTACTTATTGTGGCCACTACCAGCCTGCTGTGGCCCCACCTCAAGTGCCCAACAACTGATCAGTGCTCTCAGGCGGCTGCCAGTAAGTTCTCCAATGTGGGAGGGAAGGGAAGTTATGCTGGGGCCTACCTACCATACCACCCTAGGTGTTGGGCTTCTCTCCACTGTGCTCTGGCTTCCCCCCCTCATCCTCTCTGTGGGTGACCTGAACTCCACATTAGTATGAGCTGTGGCTCGTGTGTCCTGCTTGCTCCCCTGCCCTCAGTTGAATACAAAGGGAGTTTCTGTTCCCTGAAGGGTGCATCGGAGGCCACATCCCTCACGAGGCTTCCTTTGCGCCACAGGCTGCTGTTGCCCAGCCAACTTCTGCCAAGGCCAGCAGCCAGAAAAGTCATCCCTCCAGATGTGTGCCTTGCTCCCTCCTCTTGAAGGGGAGATGGAACAAAACTGCTCTCACCCTAAGCAAGGGCTGAGATGAATATGAGATATCTTCAAAACCAGCTATTCTAGTCAAGGACTGGATGGGTGTCAGTGTTATACCTATCTGTGCTAAGATGAAGCAGGAGAATTGGAGAGACTAGCTTTAGTCTGGGGTGAGGAATGAATGACTGATAGGAAAATGGGACAGAGCATGAGAGGAGTGTGAAACAGAACTGAGCAAGAGAAGGGAAAAGAAAAGAGAAAAATACTATTGTGAGGCTTTCTCTGAAGGTAAATCAACCCCCGTTAGCCTTTGAGAGTTCTTTGGAAAAATGAACACAAAATTGATAATGGGAGATCAGGGAATATATTTTAATTTGCTTTTTAAGACCTTCATAAGAGCCTGTTAAGGAATTGGACAATTACCAGTGGAGTAATTATTAAGTGTTGTTATGGTTAAAAAAATAAAGTTGCAGACCTTCTGAAAATTTACCTCTGACAGTCAAAACCCCAAATCCTTACCTGATATAAATAATCTCCACCAAAATCAACACAGTCACATCTGTTTAAACCAGCGGAGGTTTGGGCCCAGGAAATAGGATGGATTTTAAAATTAGCCAGTGGAACTTGCGTTGACAGATTAATATTGTTCTAAATCATTCAGTAAAATAAAAAAAGATTAGACATTCATGAATCAGATTATCAGATTCAGATTACACCAGGTAACACATAAAATGCTTATCACACCTTGTACTTGAGGACATACATTTATCATATACAGCCAGAAAGAACAACACAATCATAGGTTTAGAAGAGTCTTTAGTCCAACCCCCTCCAGTGAAGTAGGATTCATTAGACCTTACAGATGTTTATTCATCTTCAGTTTAGAGCCCTCCAATTAAAGCAATTTCACCACATGTCTAGGCAACATGATCCCATCCATTGCCAGTCTTTTCTTGAGGTTAGGAAGCTTTAACCTAAATTTAACAGAAATATGGTGTTCCTACAACCTAAAGCTATTGCTTACTCTAAGAGGCAAAGGAGAACAATTATTCTTCAACTTCTTGAAGTTGTTTTCATGATCCTGCAACCGTAATCTTCTTTTCTCTTGGCCACTGGATCCAAGCATTTAACTTGTGCATGTCCCCATTTTGAATGACTTCATTGCTACCTGAGATAATGGAATTATCCCATAATTTTAAGTAGCAATGAAGTCATGCAAAATGTAGCAGATAACATTCTGGATTACAACCCCACATATAGGGGGTGCAGTTCCACATGGTGTCCCGATTCACAGTCTGGAAACTTCTACTTTATGTTAACATATCCAATCTTTCATTCTTTGCTTTCATCTTTTGCATTCCAATTTATAATATTTTTTTCTATTCTCTGGATCTTCTTTTCTTACGAAGTCTTCCTATTCCACAATGGTACAATTTGGTGCATCACTAGCGTTCTATGTAGAGCTGAAACCAATAATAAAAACAATAAAAACCAATAATAACCAATTAATACATCTGTTGAATTGCACTATTAAACAGAACTAGATGAAGAGGATATTACTTGCTATTTATTCCCATTTCATTAGATACTAATTTTGTTTTGAGTGGGTTAGATATTTCAGTTTCATTGTTTCTTTATTTGGTTGTTTTGATATTTCAGTTATGTCCAGGGGTGTAGCTACCATGAAGAGAGGGGGCTCAGTGGAGCCCGGGCCCTAGACTTTAGGGGGGGGCTGCATGCTGCTTGAGCACTGCTAGGAACATTTCAGAGTAAGCAGAACACCAGATTTCTGTTTAATTTAGGACAAAGCTTCCTAACTGCAAAAAAGTGAGCGGTGAAGGGAATGAGACCGACACCCTGCTCCCACCCACTCTGAACATTTTCTATCAGCACTCAGGTCACCTGCAAAGGGGCCCTCCAAGAAGGAAGTTTCCAGAGTGGGAAGGGGTGGAATGTTAGCCCAACCACCTCCTAGTAAAACATTTTTTTTGTGGTAGGGTTGCTGTCATATCGGGGGGGGGGGGTCACTGGAAGCCAGGGAAGCACCACAACCTTTGTGGAGTCTTGAGAGGGCCACAGCTCAAGAAGACCCTGTCTCTTTGCCCTTAGGGGTTCCCATAAGTGGAACATGAGCTCAGACCCACCATAGCCTTGCTAGGCCAGTAGTTATATCATTTCAGTTCTATTAAGCATGCGGAATTTTCAAAACGAAGTAACTGAAATAGCAAAAATATCAAACCAAATAACTGAATCAGCAGAATAAACAAAATAATCACACCAGGGCATTTGAATGAGTAGATATGCAAATACCTGATTCATATGCAGCTATTTGGAGGACTATCCAAAAATGTGAGTAATATCCGGAAATGAAAATCTACCATTTGTTCCAGCTCTGGTTCAATACCATGATCTGAGAAATGTGGTATTCACCATGATTGGAAAGAGAATGCAAAACTAGAGAGGACTGTTCATCTACTCTGTTATGGTCATTTCTATTATTTCTTTTGAAATGAATTGTATGGGTCAAAAAATGAATAATTTCATTTTCTGCCTGAGCTCTGATACTTCAGAATCCTGACCCACAGATGTTTACAAAGCAGAAAACGAATTATAATTACCCTGAGATACCACATTCACTTGTTCCAGTGCATTGCTTTAAAATGCTTTGAAAGAAAATTTCTGTTTATAGCACACCATTGCAGTATTACTAAGTGATTCTCAAAATCGGACATCTAACATGCTTTGTATCCGCTAAAATCTCTTCTGCTTGAGGAGATTGTCACTTTTAACTTGCATGTTCTTATATAACAGCACATTCTATGAACGCCAAGAGACCACTCTTATTTCCATTATGGATCAGTTTGTGTGCTAATTTGTATGCACAGCATGCATGGAGGCTTAGAGCTGAAATGGTTATCTGCACAAATATTTGTAACCGTCAGATTTGCAGTAACCGAACCAACCTGGTAATGATTGGTTACTGCTTGGTAGCTAATCAGTAACCCGAGCAGTTTAATTGATTTATCTATATTACTGATTTTTCCCATATTACCAATTTTTGCCCTTTGCCATGTTGCTACTTTGCTGTTTTCCCATTTATTTCATGGTTACCAGCTCATTCTGTTTGTCCATAATTCTTTTCCTGTTCATTCCTCACTCCCCCAAACCTGGTTTCAAATTTAACTCTATTTCCTGTTGGATACCTCATTAATGGTACCACTTAGCATTCTGGAAAGTTGGTTAACCATCCCAGTATCCAGTTACCAATTAATTAATTGTTTGATTAACTGAAATTTTCCAGTTACCGAATTAGGTATTTGTTTCAGTTTTATGTAGGGGCAAGCTCTAATCTAAAGAGAAGATGGGATAGTCTATAGGTTGCTTACAGTTCCTACATTCTTTGTTTATCACATTTGTCAGTGAACATTCTCTTTGTATGTCCATCTTGTAATGAAAGGTGGCACATACATAGGACAAGTGGGACTCCATGACACTCCAGGAATTCAGCAGGTACATTAGACATAGCCTCTGTTTTCAACACAGAGTCACAGCTAAGTGGGTCTGAGAAGTGAATGGTATGCCAGCCTGCCCACCTTCACAGCACCCTCTGAGGCTCCCTAAGGGGTGGTCTATATATTCTGTCACACTAATAGATAACCCCCCTTCACAAAAATGGTATTTCACATGACACTAATATCTGTTATGATTCAACTAATAAAGTAAAGTGGCAAAGCTTAAGGAAGGGTATAGTAGGAAACAAGTTACATGGCGACAAGGTATTTCTCATTTCAAACAAACTGAAGACAGCAGGTGAGTATAAACCAGTGGTGAATGTTGCCTTATGGTGCAGAGAGCGCCTGTGAAACCACTGAACAGCATAGCTAAAAGAAAAGCTACCTGCTCCAGTTTGTTGATTTCAGCCTGGAGTCTGCCAGCCTCCTCTTTGCAAGAAGTGTCGTGTCTGGGCTTACAAGACAAATCTTTGGTCTTTGCAGCTACCCACAGAACTGTTACATAACAGTAGCATCTGCTCTTACTCACTGCTGCTTGCCATTTTAACCTAACTCCTGCAATTGTTACTTTACTATATGACTGGAGCTTGGGGGGAAGGAGGGGACGACACGGACAATGAAAGTAAAAGTATATCTATCTATCTATCTATCTATCTATCAGACAGACAGACAGACAGACAATATAGAGATTAGATAGATATACCCTATAGATTTTCCTTTCCCCTTCCCACATCTGTCTCACCCTGTCCATAGATAGATAGATAGATAGATAGATAGATAGATAGATATTAGGGTTTTTAATTATATATATAAGCATTAGATGATAGGAATAGGATAGATAGATACTTAGACAGAACACATAGCAGATAGACAGTTATTGATAGTGGGTGTTTTCAGACGTTATGGGGCGACTTCGCCCCATCATGGAAACAACCCTGAGATTCCCCGCCGGGATCACTCCGGCACGGCCAACAGACTTCCGGGGGATCCCGGTGGGGAATTGGGGAGGGGACGGGGCCGTGCGGCGCAACGTGCCCGCCCCCTCCACGCTCCCTCACTGTGCCCGCCCCCTCCACACTCCCTCNAGTACGGTGCCAAAGGGCCCCGTAACGTCTGAAATCACCCATAGATCCTGATAGCTGGGATAATTTCTTGCCCCCCCTCTTATAAAATAGAACTTTAACAATGCTTTAATTACTAGTTTTGCCACTTGTTCTTTCATATTCATGTGCACCCGCCAAGAGCCAGACTGGGAAAATGTTATCCCTAAGTAAGTGAAGAATGTTACTTGCTCAATTTTAGTATTATCCATAAACCAAATATATGTTTTCTTTCTACCCGTAAAAACCATCACTTTAGTTTTCTTATAACTTATATACAAATCCTAACTCTTACTTCGTACACTAAAATCTTCCATCAATCTATTCAATCCTAACCTGGTAGTTGAAATCAGCAAAGTATCATCCGCATACAACAAAATTGAAATTCTTTTCTCCCCCACTTTTGGGGCCATATAACGCCCTGTGTCTCTATGTTCTTCTATCAGATTGTTCACATACAAGTTAAACTGCGTAAATATAAATAGAATATTACTAGGGCTGTACTGAATAGTACTTCCGGGTACTTGGACTGAGTTTCGAAGTTCCAAGTACCCAGTCCAAGTACTCAGAAAACTTCGGAACATGGTTGAGTACCCGGAATTCGAAACTCAGAACTCCAGACCTCGGAAATCCTTGAAACTCGGAACTTCAGAAGTCTTTTTTAAAGTGCACCCACTTTAAAATCATTATGCCAAGCAGTACCCAGAAAAGCAGGCTAACAAGAGTGAGACAATCACTCAAGAAGACAAACCCAAAGAGTGCAACTTTGTGCAGAAAAGAAAAAGCCAGCAGTACCCATCAGCAGTGCACCCGTTTAAAAATGATTATGCCAACCAAGTAGTACCCAAAAAGAAGGCTAGCAAGAAAGAGTGAGACAATCACTCAAGAAGACAAAGCCAAACAGTGCAGCTGCATACAGAAATCCAAAAAAGCCGGCAGTACTCAGAGGATGGCTCACCATCAGCAGTGCACCCTCTTTGAAATCATTATGCCAACCAATCAGTGCCCAGAAAATCAGACTAGCAAAAGTGGGACAATCTCTCAAGAAGAAAAACCCACAAGGGCAGTAAGAAAAAGAAAAAAAAAACAAAAAACAAAAAAAAAAGCCAGTCCAGCAGACATAATAACACCCCCAAGAAAGAAATCAGATATTCACCCACCCACACAAAAGCCTCCATTGTGCCTGCGCAGTGCCCACCTATGCAAGGCAAGCTCCCTCCACACACACCATATTATTATTTTAACCAAAAAGAAAGTATATTGTATCCCCTGTGCCCCAGTGGCCAGTCACAACTTGACAAAATAAATTGAACCCACAAAGTACAGTCACACTGCTCACAAAAACCACAGCAAAAGTGACCCCTCTCTGGTCTCTAGGGTGCTGCCAACTTGCCAACAGGCAAGTGCACACAGCAGCAGCACCCAAATGTTAAGTATACTTGGTACTGGTGGCAACCCCCTGCATTGCTCCTAGTATATGGACAGACTACGCCAGGGGAAGTGGAACTAGGCAGATCCCTCCGGCCACCATGGTGCCAAGCAATGCAAGCAGCAGGCAGCAGTGGCACTGGTAATGCTTATCTTTAAAAAAAAAGCATGGCATTGGTGTGGAACTGGTAACTTGGACAGCCCAGGCCAGGGGAAATGGACCAAGGCAGAGATCGCTCTGGCCTCTATGGTGCCAAGCAGCAGGCAGTAGCAGTGTGGCACCCAGTTATTTTTTTTTTTTTTAAAGTCATGTTATGGAGGAAAAAACTAACCCCCATTCCCCAGCATTGCCCCTATGGACAGGACAGAGCAGGCTAAAGAACCATGCCCTGGCATACCACAAATCCCTCTCCCACAGNACCGCCCGCCCTCTGGGGAGACGGGCGGGCGCTGCGGCCAATGCAGTCGCAGCGCCCGCCCGAAATGACCACAGGCCGGAATCCCAGCAAGGATTCCGTGCCGTGATCCCCGTCCAGATGTGACGGGCCCCTTCATCCCCGCCGGGAATCACCTTGACCACGCGATCCACGCCATCCCCACGGATTCAGCCGATTGCGTGGTGAATGTGATTCCCGGTGGGGACTGAGTGTGGTAAACATCTGGGGGGGGAAACTTCCGGTTCCCCAACAGATGTTATGGGACCATTCCCCACCACAGGGAATTGACTGTGGTTGAGCGTGATCTCGTAATGTGTGACAATACCCATAGATACTTAGATAGGAATATATTGCATATAGTATAGGTTATTAGGTGTAGGTTTAGTTTATACATACATATTAATAATTTTTCATATAGTCATTGTGCACTTAATGATAAATTAAGCATTGCGCATTATAATGAGAAAGGGAGGAAGGAGTTCAACTTATGAGAAGTCTGGGGCAGTTGTCTTCAAGCACTTCTGCCACTGGTGGTAGCCCACAATGGAAACGATACTGAAAACAAAATCTTCCTTATCGCTCAAAATTGATACCAATACCAATAATGACACAGATAACGAAAAATGAAATTTGGTTAATAAGGATAATGAAAATGATAGTTTTTAATAACAAAAAAAAAAAAAAAAATTACATGGGTCCTTGGTGCACACCCTTAATTTACACTTATCTCTGCTGAATTTCATTTCATTAGTTTTGGTCCAGCTTTGTAAGACTATAGACCCTTGGTCCAGTGTGGGGCCTAAGGGTTGATGTGGTGGGTATTATATGTGGAATGAGGTAAGGTTGGCTGGCTCCTCCCGGTGAGAGAGGGTTGGAGCCAGCTGAGTATCCTGGTGGCAGCAGGATATGTGGAAGGTTGGGGCCATTGCCTGAGTGTAGGGGTGGCCAGATAGGGTATTATTGAGGATCTTGTGAATTTTGATACTGTATAGATTTGTATTTAATGTATTGTAATGATATTGTGTGCTGGACCCCTGTGTGGGATAGGATTTCCGGCAAATGTATTATTTTGTTGTATGCCGCCTCGAGTCTCCGGAAATGAGTGCGGGATATAAATAAATGGATGATGATGATGATGATGAGCTTTCCATCCTGTTAAGATCAATTTAGATCTTGTTTCTGTCTTCTAAGGTGTTAGCAATCCCTTCCAGTTTTGTGTCATCTCTAAATCTGATAAGCATCCCTTCTACTCCATCCAAGTCACTAATAAAGATGTTAAACAGTACAGGGCCCAGGACCAAGTTCTGAGGCACACCACTCGAGGTTGATGGGGAGCCATTTATAAGCACTCTTTGGATATGCTTCTTCAACCAGCTGTAAATCCACATAACAGTAGCATCTAACCCATATTTAACCAGCTTGTCAAGAAAGATATCATGGGGGACTTGCTGAAGCTTTGCTGAAATCAAAATATACTACATCCACGGCATTCCCATGATCTACTAAACTATTAACTCTCCACTGGTTCTCTCCATATGTCTTGAACTGCTCCTTCAAGCCTCCCTGATTGCAGTGATTGGGTACTCGCAAGTTGAGAACCTGGACAGCATCACCAGAGAAAGAGCCTATACTAGGGTTTCTCTTATGTTTGCACAGTGGTACAAGATGGGTTTGTGATGCCAGTTGGCCAGCATAAATGTCTATCATGTATCTTCATTCTGTGCTGTTCCCACCCTAACCCTCTTGCTTGTTACTGGGAAGTTGGAAGCATCTGATTAGGAAAGAGCCAATAAGGGATTCTCTCATGTCGTCTGTCACAGTGCTGCAAGATGTGTTTGGAAAGCCAATTGGCCAGCCTGGATGTGTCAACCATGTCTCTTGATTGCTGGGTTGCTTATCCCTCTTCTCTGTCTTGCTTCTTGAAGTCCCAGTTATGTCATGAAATATATATTTTTTGTCCCAAAATTTTCAGAACTAGTATTTACACAGTTTCTATTAAAATCACAAAAGTCCAATTGCTTATAAAATCTGGATGTTCAAAGCAAAGTTACAGCCAGAAATGCATGCACAAATCATGATGCTTATAAAATTAGGATGCTTTATCCAAACTTTCTGAAAGTTGGCAGAGATGGTCCCTTGGGTGAGAGGTACACTGTCCAATTTCATGCCAACTGGATGAAAAACAAAGAAGTTACAGCCTGAAATTTATGTCCCAAAGTTTTCATATTTTCCCCCTGAAGATTTTTGTTTTTATTCCATAATTTTGGAACTATTTTGTTGTTGTTGTAGTTGTTGTTACAATAACAGAAACAGGATTTTCATGAAAATGAAAACTAATTGCACACCCCTAAAATATATTCCTGTCTCTCTCTTTGTTCCCATCTCCCATGTCACTTCTCTCTTGTCCATCCTAGATTGTAAGCCTCTTGGGGAAAGCACCTTTCTCTAATCAATGGGCATTTTTACACACACCTTAAAGTGCTGGTCTTTCAATCTTCTGGGTTTACAAGTCCACAAGTAAGTGCTGGATGCATTCTTCACACAAACACTGCCCTGAGGCAGCCTAAAGTAGCCACAGCCTAAAGTAGTAATGAGGGGACTGCCATGGAAACCAAGTGACCACAGCTGCCTGGAGCAAAGCAGTTTGCCAGGAGAACTTTTTACAGACAAAAGTACTGGGAGAAGGTCTATGCAGAAGTTCAAAGAGCTATATGTTTAAGATCTGGGTGAGTGATTTAGACACACAGAAAGTTCATGATGTAACAGCAAACATGCAAGAGAAGTGTGTGTGTAAAATCACCCAATGACTGTTCAGTCAGTGCTAAGCAAGCACTTTGCTGGCCCTGGGTAAATAAGATAATATTAATAATGGTGAAAGAGTGTTAAAGGATATTTAATCTGGGAGAGGCAATTGCTGAGAACACACCCTCAGTTACAAAGAGACAGAATTAGATTTGATTTATACCATAAAAAGTGAATTAGGGTATTTTCAGACGTGACGGGGCTGGTATTGGCCCTGTCACAGAATCACCCGTTGATCCCCCGCCGGGATCAAAACGGCTGTCAAACAGACATGCCGACTGATCCCGGCGGGGAATCGGGGGAGCGGGAGGGGGCAGGGCTGTGCAGCTCAATGTGTGGCTGCACAACCCCGCATCCCCACGCTCCCCCGGCCGCCCGCCCTCTGGGAGACGGTTGGGTACCACGGCAAATATGGCAGCAGCGCCCACCAGCCCCCCCAGGGCATTGATCATGGCCCAGAATCTCGCCGCTGATTCTGGGCTGTGGTCAGGGGACAGACGAGATGGTCCCCTTGATCACGGGGGGGAAATCACATTCAACATGCAAATGGAGATGGTCCGGCCAGGACCTCCGTTTGCGTGTTGAATGTGATTCCCTCCCGTGATTCACGGGGGTGAACATCTGGCGGGGAGCTTCTGTTCCCCCCAACAGACGTTACTGGACCACGATCACCATGTGGGTATTCACCATGGTTCACCATGATCTCGTAACATCTGGAAATACCCCTAGTTATGTTGCTTGCAAGATTAGTCTACTTGTATATAAGAGTGGATGTTCCATGTAGATTCTTTGTTCGGACTGCAGTCATATACTTAGTACTTGCCTGCATCAATTATTATTTAGTATTTTGCATATCTTATAGTAACTTTAATCTGGTAATTTCCAGGCACTCTGCAAGCATTTGTGAATCTTCATAGCACAGCTATAAAGAGATGTAAATGCTGTTCCCCCTCCTTAAATCACCATGAAAACATTGTTTCATGCTGCTTTAACACATTATACTGCAAGGTAGGCAGTCAGCTTTCATCAGTGCTGAATGAACAAGGATCAGGTGGTTTTGTAACAAAGGTCACAAACTTGTATCATTCCTCATATAGCTTTCTACTTTCCATTTCCACTATTTACAATGCCCCCCCACCTCTGACGCCGTCAGCTGCCTGCATATTGATTTATTGCTGTTTCTCTACATTTTTAAAAACAGGTTTGGAGGAAAAGAAAGCCAGTTTCCATCTTAGGAAAATATAACTCTGATCCTCAAAGCTCTGTGCTAGTCCAAGCCCCATTGATGTAAATAAGACTTGCACTGGTGCTCTATTTGAGGATCGGGACTCTACTGATAGCTTATTCCGGGATGTCAGAGATTTTATAGTTAACACAGAATGTGATCCTGCTCTCCTCTGATAATATATGATGCTATGAGACAAAAAAAAATGAATTACTGAATTGGGTTTCCACTTTGATTATTCAAGGCATGTCTGTGATTTTGAAAGAAAGTTTGCTTGCAGCATGGGTCAGAACTGATTGTATTTACAGCAGGGCTACAACAAATAATTTTGATTACTCAGGACCATGCCTTACATCTCCATCTCACTCAGGACAAGATTTTTAAGGGCTCAGGGCCTATAGTCACAGAATGATTTTCAATGAAGCTCATTTCCCAGGCACTGTGATAGATTTTTAAAAGGGTCCTCCAGCCATCTGATGTCCCTGTGACCCATAAGATTAGATTTTTGTAGCTTTCAGAACACATGGGTAATGAAAGCTGAACTGTGTGGAACGCCTGTTCCTATGTGATGTCTTTACTTCCAGACAGAAATTTTGGACCAAGTCACTTTGTGCAACTTAACCTTCATTTCCTAAACACAAAAATGGCTTAAACAATAAGTACATGAGAGTGATATATTTTAATTGAACCAAGAAAGCAAGGCTTTAAGGAAAAAACAAGCCTCAACAGTAAGGAATGGCACAATTACTGTTTGTCCTCAAGAGCATGTTTTTGGGAGGTAAGTACATCCTAACTCACTTAAACCCACACTCCCTTCACAGGACCAAGGGGCTGTAGTAAGGATAAGACTGAGGAGGGGAGGGAGAGGTACTTACCTCTCCAAGCAATTGGGGTTAAAGCGGGAAGAGAAGTTCCTTCTCCAAGGAGGATGGTCTTCTGTACAGGAGGGAAGTAATCACTCCTGCATGAGTCCTTTTTGATCCCGGAAAATGTCAACACTTTCTTAGACTAGCAGCCAAAATGGGAAAGCACCCCCCATTAGAGGATGTTTGATGATCAGATAAGATAGTTCCAATCATGAGATTTCAGAAATTGTATGTTGTGGAACTCAACTCATGGTCGGTAGTAGACATATTGGTCATTTTTGAGGGGGGATTGGGGGATTGAAGTAGAGATTTTTTGAACAAATTCAGCAGCTGTAATTATGCAAGGAAAAAACTACAAACCATGTGTCTTAGCCCACAAACTGATGTTTGAAGCCATGCGCAGACTACATTGGCAAGCCTTCTTTAAGTGGTTAGTAGAGAAGCAGAAAATTAAATAAGAAGAGTGTGATGAAATCAAACTGAAATATAAACAACTTGATCAACAACAACTGCTTCAATATTGTCTTCTCTGACTTAGGCCTAGAACAAACTGTTGTAAGAGACTCCAAGTCACAACTCATGACAAAGGGGGATAATAGGAATAAGCAGACAAGAGAAAACAACAAGGAAGTGTTATTTCACAGTAAATGAAAGGAGTGCCACTATGAGAAACTTCAAGAACATGTGTGGTCTGGACAGTCTTGAAGATGAGATCCATTCTGATCTTCGACAGCAATGTATCAAGAAAGACACTGATGATGTCATGAGGATTGTTAGCATACTCTTGTATCGCTTTGGAAATCCTTTTGCTATAGATGCATCTGAAGATTTAAGAGATCAACCTGAACTGATTGTGAATATAGCTACAGGACTTGTTGTCCCAATGAATGTCACAACTGCTCTACTGTCTGCAAAAGGACATGGCAAGGCTACCTTACCAGACTTTGTTGAAGTACGTCTCAATACAGCTGCAGTCCCATTAAGTGACCCCATCAAAAGGATGAATCTATGTACATTTACATCCATAAATCACTTGAAGAAAGTTAGAAGCAAAGACAAATTAAAATCCAAAGATTCAGACAGACAACTCTTTGTCAGGTGATAGAGAGAAAGAAAGATAGACTTCTTTCAGTATGAACTGTCAAGTTGATCTTTGGCTCTTGCTAGGGATATGCGAACATACTGGAGTTCGGATGTTCAGACGTTTGGACATTTGGACTAAAAACTTAGTTCGGCTTCGTGGGTTCAGTCCTGTGGAGTTTGGACCCTGTGAACATTCGGAAAGTTCAGTCCTGCCTGGAGGCTTGGGGAGCTCCAAGGGTGCCCATGGGGTCATGGCAGGCAATCGGAGACACAGCAGCAGCAGCAGCAGTAGCAGCAGCAGCAGCACCACCACCACCAGCAGAGATCGGGAAGGCTTGGGGCTTGGCACCTCAGGTTGCCTGGGCAGGCAAGCTCGGTACTTGGACCCCGGGGGTGCCTGTGTGGGCATGGCTGGCCATCTAAGACCCAGCGGTGGCAGCAGCAGAAGCACCAGCAGCAGAGACCTGGAGTTGCAGGCTGCCAGGCATCGATGGAGCAGTGGCAGAGGCCCGGCCAGGGCTCGGTCGCTGGCACCCCTACTTGGCCGGGTGTTGCAGGCTGGCTGGCATTGGTGGAGCATTGGCAGACAGTGAAGTGGAACAACAGCCCTCCCTGCCTGGAACATAGGCCCCAGAACCCTGATGGTGGGTCCTGGAGCTGGAGTGGTTGACTGTTTCTTGAATCGGTGGAATGATGGCTCCCTGGGAGGGGAATGATGGCCCCAGAACCCTGACGGTGGGACCTGGGACTAGAGTGGCAGCTTCTGGATAACGTGGATGGACAGCCCTGCCTGCCTGGAATGTAGGCCCCAGAAATCTGATGGTGGGTCTTGGGACTGGAGTGGCAGCTTCTGGATGTAGTGGAACGACAGCCCTCCCTGCCTGGAACGTAGGCTGACTGGCATCGGTGGAGCATTGACAGACAGTGAAGTGGAACAACAGCTCTCCCTGCCTGGAATGTATGCCCCAGAACCCTGATGGTGGGTCCTGGAGCTGGAGTGGATAGCTGTTTCTTGATGCGGTGGAATGATGGCTCCCTGTGAG
>QEPC01013609.1:1324670-1376417 GCA_003113815.1 Sphenodon punctatus
CCCCGGGCCTGCCAGCCAGGTTTTTACTGCCCGAATGTGCCCAAGCTCATCTGAACGCTGCCTAACTGTTTGGGGGGTTTTGGCGTTCGGTTCAGGCGTCTGGTTCAGGTGTCTGAACTGGCTGAGTTTGGGCCGAACTCCGACCGTCCGAACAGCATTCGCACATCCATAGCCATTGCTAATGCTGACGGGTCACTAGCTAAAAGCAACAAGGCACATGAGCTGAGGGACATGGAAGACATAGGTAATTCTTCAGTAGTTCCTGATTCCTTTTATGAGAAACGTTAAGTCGGAAAGATGCACTATGACAACTTTTATAGATCATATGGTATTAATACTTTCAATGATTTATTGCATGGGCTTCAACAATTAATGCTCAGTGCGTTTAAGAAAACTGACAGAGTCAGAATAATATCAGACAGGTATGATAACGATGTGTCTATCAAAGGTTCAGAAAGAAAAAGATGAGGTCAAACTCTCAGATGTCCAGAAATAAGAATTAGTGGAAGAAATCCGGTACTTCCCAGAAATATTAATACATATCTTTCCAATCCCAAGAACAAGGATGACTTCAATAAGTTTGCTTTCGAGAAGTGGTGTAAAACCACTTACGTCAGGGCAAACATTGGTATTATCAGGAGGCTTTGCAAATCATGAATGGGTGTTAGAAATACATAGGAGCAAGTAAAGGAACTTCCTGAACTATTCTCTAGCGAAGAGGAAGATGAGAGCAGGAGCTTTCTTCATGTCGCTGACTCTGTCAATTGCTACAAAACAGAAAATTTGATCACATGTTCACCAGACTGATATTCTTGTGCTTCGGACATATTTTGCGGATAAGCTTGGCATCAAACTACTGTTCACATCTTCGGTCAAACTTAAGACTAGATACTAGGGATGGGAATTTTACTTTCGAATAAAACCGAAAGTACCAAAAAATGGCCATTTTGGTTTAATCCGAAATTTCAGTTCTTTTTCAGTTTCGGTACTATCAGATCTTTTGCATTGATTTTTGTACCGGATTTTTAACATTGTGGTTTGTCCCCCACTGAAAAAATGCAATGTTAGGCTGACCTAAGAAGGGGGGCAGTGGCTGTGTGCTGTGTGCTGGTGACTGCCTGGATCCCACCTACACCTGTGGCTGTGCTTGTTCCCACCTCCATGTAACATCATAAACGGGAGCTGCCCTCCGGGCGGTGCCTTCCAGGTACAGCCAAAGGGCACAGCCAAAGGGCGAAGTGCCGTTGGCAAGCCATTAGTGGAGATAGTCATCATGTATGCTCTAAGGAACGGCCACAGCACAGCATAGTGACAGCTGTCTGGAGTATGCCTTTGCCTTCTTCCCCCCCCCCCCGGTTGGGAGCAGGGGGGTGAAGATAAATGCCTGGACTGAGGGGTGGGGTGTTATTTATTTTGTAGGGAATTGTGAGTGTGTGGGGTGTTGAAATTTGGGTAGTGGGTTGGGGTTGGGTGTGGTGTGGGGGTTAGTGGTCTTCCTCTTGTGGCAGGGGAGGGAGGTGGGGGGAGGTGTGGAGGGGAACCCCTGGTGTGAGCAGGGATGACCCTCCAGGGGGGAGGGTTGCCCACCGGTGGCAGAGGCGGGCAGGGGGAGTAGAGGGGGGGTCCCCCTCACTGGTCTGTTGGGGAAGCCTATTGAGTGTGGGTATCTAGCAGGGTTCTCTAAGGATGGGAGGGCTTCCACAGCTATTGGGGTTATTACAGGTCAGGGGAGTTATGGTCCAAAGGGGAGATGTGTTCCATCAGTGAGGAGGGAGCAGTGCCTTGTGCCCGTTCCCCTCTCAACCCCCCATGCAGGTAGGTTGTAGGTCGAGGCCCAGGACATCCCAGGCCATAGTTTGGTGCTGCTGAATGCGAGCTCGGTTGTCAATAAGTTATCTACCATCCGAGAGTTAATCCTGGAGTGGGACGCCGACCTCGTGTGTATTACAGAGACCTGGCTGGACAATTAATCAGGCCCTATTCTGGCTGATCTTGTCCTGGCTGGGTTCTCTGTGCAGCATCAGCCTTGGCTGGAGGGACTGGAGGGGGGGAGCGGCATCCCTACATGTTTTTCTGGTGTCAGATGTGATCCTCCGGACCCCTAGATTAGTGGTCCTGGGGGACTTTAACATCCAAACTGACACCAATCTTGGAGGACCGAGGCATGAGTTCATGGCCTCCATGACAACAATGGGCCTGTGCAAATCATCTGTGGCCCCACACATGAGGAGGGACATACACTGGATTTGGTTTTCTGTAACGGCCTTGAGGCAGGGGGGTCACTTAGTAGAAGTCAAGGGGGTGGAGCCTTTGTCATGGTCTGACCATTACCTCCTTAAGACATGCATCCTGGCACATGTCAGCCCCCAGCGGGGTGCAGGACCTATTAGATCAGTCGGGCCCCAGAGATGCATGTACCCGGATCGGTTCCGGAATGCTCTGGGGAAGTTTCCCCTGGACCTTGACATCCGCTCTGCCGATGATCCCAGCCTTCTGGAACACCTTGTTGGCTGAGACCGTTGACAGAGTGGCTCCCAGGCGTCCACTGCCCTCCCGAGTCTCCCGCATGTCTCCTTGGTTTACTGAGGGCCTGCGGTATTTGAAGCAGGCGAGCATGCGGTTAGAGCGATGTTGGCGCCAGACTCGTGATGAGTATGATCAATCGCAGCATAAGAGCAGTTTAAAAGGCCTATGCTGTGGTGGTGCAGGCAGCAAAGAGGCAGTTATTTGCTGCCTTGATTGCATCTGCAAAGTCACATCCAGTGGAGCTTTTCCAGATGGTGAAAGGCTTGATCAGTCCTGCCTGCCTCCACCTGGACCTGGAGCAATCCAGTGACTGCTGTGACCGGTTTATCAAGTACTTTGTAGATAAGATCGCTCGCATCCACCACAATTTCGGTTCCGCAGTTATTGCAGAGGATCATCTTGGGGCTATGGATGCCCCGTCCTGTCCCATTTTGTGGGATCGGTTTCAGATGGTGTCGCCTGCCAATGTGGAGTCCTTCATGGGATCTGTTCATGCCACCACTTGTGAACAAGACCCATGCCTGTCCTGGTTGATGAAAGTCAACCAGGAGAGGTTACGTCCATTGCTGGCTGGGGTGGTTAGTGCCTCCCTTCAGGAGGGCAGGGTTCCTGACTGTCTGAAAGAGGCTGTGGTTAGGCCCCTCCTCAAGAAACCATCTCTTGATACTGATGCTCCTGCCAGTTATCGTCCGGTCTTTACCTCCCATTTTTAGGGAAGGTTATTGAGCGGGCTGTTGCACAGCAGCTCCAGGAACATTTGGACTGCACCGGTTTCCTTGATCCCTCTCAGTCTGGGTTTCGACCTGGGTATGGTATGGACACTTCATTGGTGGCCTTGGTTGACGATCTCCACCTGGCATTGGACCAGGGTCGTCAGACCTTATTGGTCCTGCTAGACCTTTCAGCTGTATTTGACACAGTCGATCATGAGGTGTTGGTGGCTCTCCTGTGGGACCGGGCCAGGATTGGCGGGACAGTCTTGGAATGGTTTTGTTCATTTCTGGCTGGGAGAACTCACCTTGTGGTCTTGGGGGAGTGTACGTCTTCTCCCCGGGACCTCATGTGTGGAGTCCCGCAGGGTGCCATTCTGTCCCCCCTCTTGTTTAACATCTATATGCAGCCATTAGGGGAGATTTTGAGAGGGTTTCAGGGCATGCAGTGTCATCAGTATGCTGATGACACTCAGCTCTACTTCTCTTTTTCTACCGACCCAGGTCATGCAGTCTCCTTATTTTCCCAGTGCCTGTCAGCTGTGGGGAATTGGATGAGATTGAGCCATCTGCAATTGAATCCTGACAAGACAGAGGTGAGGTTGGTGGGCGAGGGCTTGGGGGGCCTGGAGGTGGTTGAATCTCCTCTTGTTGGGGGGGCGGTCACCCTCCCATGGTCTCCTAAGTGCGGAGTCTGGGTGTGCTCCTCAATGAATGGCTCAGCCTTGAATCTCAGGTTGTGATTGTGGTGGGGAGTGCGTTTCAGCTGTTACATCTTGTCCGGAAGCTTTGGCCGTATCTCTCAGACTTCGACCTTGCCACAGTCATCCATGCATTCATCACCTCAAGGCTGGATTACTGTAACACGCTGTACATGGGACTGCCTGAGAAGCTGGTCCAGAGGCTTCAGCTAGTAATTATCCATATATTTTTCATGTTCCCTTATCTGGGCCCCATATGTTAATATATTGCCAATGTTGGCATCATAGGGTGATTTCAGACGTTACGAGATCACAGTCAACGACACTCGATTCCACGTGGTGGATGTTTCCCCCCAGATGTTACCACGGCATGGGATTGCATTCAACACGTGAGCGGCCGAAGCGGCGGGACTGGAGGCTGCCGCATGTTGAATGCAATCCCATGCCGGGGTGAACCCCGGCGTCTCATCTGGTTGGGCGCCACGGGCCGGGATCACCGTCGGGACCCTGGGCCGTGGCGAATCCAGCCCGACATGGCGGTCGCATTGGCCCCACCGCCTGCCCGTCTCCCCAGAGGGCGGGAAGCGGGGAGTGTGGAGGGGGCGGACCGTGCGGCCGCACGTTGCGCCACGCGGCCCCGCCCCCTCCCAGATTCCCCGCCAGGATCCCCCGGCACGTCTGATATGGCGTGACGGGGTCACCCCGGCAGGGAATTAATAGGGTGCTTTCAGTACGGTGCCAAAGGGCCCCGTAACGTCTGAAATCACCCATAGATCCTGATAGCTGGGATAATTTCTTGCCCCCCCTCTTATAAAATAGAACTTTAACAATGCTTTAATTACTAGTTTTGCCACTTGTTCTTTCATATTCATGTGCACCCGCCAAGAGCCAGACTGGGAAAATGTTATCCCTAAGTAAGTGAAGAATGTTACTTGCTCAATTTTAGTATTATCCATAAACCAAATATATGTTTTCTTTCTACCCGTAAAAACCATCACTTTAGTTTTCTTATAACTTATATACAAATCCTAACTCTTACTTCGTACACTAAAATCTTCCATCAATCTATTCAATCCTAACCTGGTAGTTGAAATCAGCAAAGTATCATCCGCATACAACAAAATTGAAATTCTTTTCTCCCCCACTTTTGGGGCCATATAACGCCCTGTGTCTCTATGTTCTTCTATCAGATTGTTCACATACAAGTTAAACAGCGTAAATATAAATAGAATATTACTAGGGCTGTACTGAATAGTACTTCCGGGTACTTGGACTGAGTTTCGAAGTTCCAAGTACCCAGTCCAAGTACTCAGAAAACTTCGGAACATGGTTGAGTACCCGGAATTCGAAACTCAGAACTCCAGACCTCGGAAATCCTTGAAACTCGGAACTTCAGAAGTCTTTTTTAAAGTGCACCCACTTTAAAATCATTATGCCAAGCAGTACCCAGAAAAGCAGGCTAACAAGAGTGAGACAATCACTCAAGAAGACAAACCCAAAGAGTGCAACTTTGTGCAGAAAAGAAAAAGCCAGCAGTACCCATCAGCAGTGCACCCGTTTAAAAATGATTATGCCAACCAAGTAGTACCCAAAAAGAAGGCTAGCAAGAAAGAGTGAGACAATCACTCAAGAAGACAAAGCCAAACAGTGCAGCTGCATACAGAAATCCAAAAAAGCCGGCAGTACTCAGAGGATGGCTCACCATCAGCAGTGCACCCTCTTTGAAATCATTATGCCAACCAATCAGTGCCCAGAAAATCAGACTAGCAAAAGTGGGACAATCTCTCAAGAAGAAAAACCCACAAGGGCAGTAAGAAAAAGAAAAAAAAAACAAAAAACAAAAAAAAAAGCCAGTCCAGCAGACATAATAACACCCCCAAGAAAGAAATCAGATATTCACCCACCCACACAAAAGCCTCCATTGTGCCTGCGCAGTGCCCACCTATGCAAGGCAAGCTCCCTCCACACACACCATATTATTATTTTAACCAAAAAGAAAGTATATTGTATCCCCTGTGCCCCAGTGGCCAGTCACAACTTGACAAAATAAATTGAACCCACAAAGTACAGTCACACTGCTCACAAAAACCACAGCAAAAGTGACCCCTCTCTGGTCTCTAGGGTGCTGCCAACTTGCCAACAGGCAAGTGCACACAGCAGCAGCACCCAAATGTTAAGTATACTTGGTACTGGTGGCAACCCCCTGCATTGCTCCTAGTATATGGACAGACTACGCCAGGGGAAGTGGAACTAGGCAGATCCCTCCGGCCACCATGGTGCCAAGCAATGCAAGCAGCAGGCAGCAGTGGCACTGGTAATGCTTATCTTTAAAAAAAAAGCATGGCATTGGTGTGGAACTGGTAACTTGGACAGCCCAGGCCAGGGGAAATGGACCAAGGCAGAGATCGCTCTGGCCTCTATGGTGCCAAGCAGCAGGCAGTAGCAGTGTGGCACCCAGTTATTATTATTTTTTTAAAGTCATGTTATGGAGGAAAAAACTAACCCCCATTCCCCAGCATTGCCCCTATGGACAGGACAGAGCAGGCTAAAGAACCATGCCCTGGCATACCACAAATCCCTCTCCCACAGTTGATTACTCACAGATTAGCAGCGTAGCACACAGCCAAATTCACTGGAGAATGGGAAATGGCTCTGTGTGAACTAGTAGCCACTTTTATTCCCCCCCCACCCCCTTCAAGGCTGAATGTTGCAAGCCAATCAAAACTTGCTATCTGGCTTACGATCACGCAACTGTCCCCTCCCATACCCCCTTCCTACCAAATATGGCACTAAGTTTCATTTCCAGAAAGCTAGCTCAACTCCAGACCAGACCAGCCCTTCCGAAGTTTTCTGAAGTTTTCCAGAGAATGACCTTGCTTTCTGGAACTTCAGGAACCACCGATTCTGAACCGAAGTCCAGAATACCCAGCAATTTCTGAAGTTTTCCGAAGACTTCGTTTTAGCACTAATTATATTACACAATAAAAAATAACAATAAAGTTGTGATTTTAAAATTTCCATGACTAAAATCTATGTTTGAGTTTGGACACATGCTTGAGTTCAATCTTCACTGGTGTCATAATCAGTTTCTAAATCACCGTATTCACATATGATATTGGGTGATTTCAGACATTACGTTTTAGGCATTCACCACAGTCAACCGCAGTCAAATGCTGGCAGTGGTGAAAGAGCCGTGCACGTCCGTTGGCGGGCATCCAGATGTTCACCACAGTCAAACGCAGCCCGGGGTGACTCTAACCACGCTTCGTGAGATTGGGGAAGGGGCGGTCCAGAAGTGTGGTGAAAGGTCAACATGGCAGGGGTGAAAGAAACGTAAGTTCTGAAGGGAAACCCCCGGCCACGGTGGAAGGAAATGACCACGGACCGTGGTGACGGCCGCGTAACCCCGGTGCCTTATGGGGCTCCCACCGTGGTCCTCGCCACCACATCATGTCCATTGGGTTCCCCAGGCCCGTGTTCACTCCGCTCGGCCCTGGGCAGTGGTGCCGCCCCTGTCACATTTGTTGGGGCCGTGCGGCTCACCACGGCCCACGGTGATGCAATTGACACTGGGGTGGGATTCACTGTGGTGAATCTCACCACATCACGACTGAAATCACCCATTGTCACATGTGTCTGGGTGTTCTTTGCATCTACACCTTTGTGTACATCTAAGTTGTATCTTGACACACTTGCACTTACTAGAGAATGAGCATTTTGATTTGATGCACTGACATGTGGTAAGTTCCATCAATTTGGAAATTGAGGTGGATTCTTGTGTCACTAGCTGTGGCTCAAATCTGTTTTCTGTACTTTCTGCATGTGTTCAATCCATCCTTTGGATGAAGCAATAAGTGTCCTAGTCACTAATGAAGATTTCTACACTGCACATTGGTAATTAGCTCTCTTTACGTGCTGCATAAGGCTGTCTTTACAAGGTGGTAAATGTCATTCTGCTTTGCTACCTTGCAGAACTGTTTGTATCTCAGTAGATTTAGTGCTCATTCTGTGAGTGCCTGTTGTGGACAATACGTTATATTTTTGTTATGTGCTTTTTAGATAGGGTATTGTAAAAACCTTTTTGGTTACACAATAAAGTTGGGTTTTTTTCCCCAGGAGATTTATGTCATAGTACATCCAGTTGGCTAGTACAGTCTGCAAACAAATTCTCCACAAACATCAAATATATCTTTTGTGACCTCATATGAGTCTCCAAGTTCCGATGATCTCTGGAGATTTTCATGGTAGATTCTCAGTACCTGCAAACACTTCTTCCCTTTACCCTTGAAATAACTGTTACTATCACAGCCCATAAGAGTATGAAATACCCAAAGTAACTGGCACATTGATTTGCCAAGTTTCTCAGCAATGGTGTGTATTGGTATGTATCTAGTAGGGATGGGACTCTGGGCAAAATTTAATTTTCGGTCAATTTTGGTTTTGGTTCTCATGAATTTTGGCTCTTTTTCGGTTTTGGTACTATTGGATCTTTAAAAAAAAATATTATTATTATTATTATTTATTATTTATACAAAATTTTTATCCCTCCCCTCCTGCCCACAGGGCAGCCCAGGGTGGGGAACAGCAAATATATAAAAAATAAAACAATAAAACAATTAAAACAGTTAAAATTCACAAAAATGCAGGGAAGAAAACTTCCCCACCCCCACCCCACGCCAAAGGTCTGGCAGAACAGCCAGGTCTTACATAAATGTCAAAATAACAGGAGAGTGGGGGCCAACTGAGCCTCCTCTGGAAGCAAATTCCATAGCACAGGGGCAGCCACCAAAAAAGGTCTAACATCGGTGGCCACCCGCCTCACCCGAGGAACCTCCAGAAAGGCTCCCATGGACGATCTCAAGGGTTGCATGGGCACATGGGGAGTGAGACGGTCCTTCAGATAAGTAGGGCCCAGGTTGTGAAGGACTTTAAAGGTTAAAACCAGCACCTTGAACCTTGCCTGGTGCTTTATAGGCAGCCAGCACAAAACCAGGAGCACTGGTGTCATGTGCTCCCTGCAGCCCACCCACATAAGGAGATGGAATCCTTACAGAATAGATATTTGAGAGTGTTATTAGCTGTACCAAGATGCACAGCGGCTGCAATAATTAATCTGGAGCTGGGGTGCTTGCCGCTGGCATTAAAATTGGACAGCTTGATGTTAATATTTTGGATAAAGACACATCATAAAGTGATGCATAAGATAGAAAGGCTATGTCTAGAGGAAAAGTATAGAGAAATTGAGTCGAAGAAATCATGGTGGACTGGGGTAAAACAGAAGCTAAACAACCTAGGGTTTTCTGACAGATATATTACAGCACTCCTCCTGAATTAGGGTATAAAAAAATAAAATCAAGAATAGTGGATAGGGATATGAGCAGCTTTGAGGAGATGCAGCAATTGTGCTTGTTTCATTGGTATAAATTTTGGATGCCTGAAAGAGAAGGGCCAAGATATATTAGGGAGATGATGCACCCAGATGAAAGGAAAACGTTTACAGCACTTAGACTGCAAACCATGAAAACAGAAATCTGGAGAGGTAGATTTCCTGGGATTCCTTTTGAAGAAAGGCTGTGTCCGTGCAGGTTGGGGAAAGTAGAAAATTTACTTAGGCAAATAAGAGTGCCCTTACAGAGATTGAGACAAGGACAGGAGGGGTGGTCAATAGAAAGACAATTGGTTTTTCTGCTGTCAAACAAGAAGGCTGAAATCATTGTAATTGTTTTTGGACCAATTAACATATTCTATTTTTAAATTTAGGGTGTTTAGGAGAGGTTTTGTCTTTGATACTGATATTTTTATTTCTATTTTATACTTTTTACCTGTATTGCTTGTGGTTTTTGTATTTTTGTTATGGCCTTTGGCTTCAACAATAAAAACTATTTGATTTCATAAATTATCTGCCCTCTTCTGCAGAGAGCAAGAGCAGACCAATCTTGTCCCCTGAAATAATAATAAGTCCCCAAGTCCACCAGGAAAGGTCCTTGCTCTTATGCAGAGACCAAGAGCAGACTAATCCTGTCCCCTGAAATAATAAAACCAAGTCCCAGGGCTACTATGAGCAGTCCCCACTCTTCTTAAAAGGAGTAAGACTAAACTAGACATGAATTTGAATACAATATCTCAGGGCTGTCATAAGGAGTCCTTGCTCTTCTGCAGGGAGGAAGAGCAGACCAGTCTTGTGTCCTATAATTATAATATCAAATCCCAGAACTTCTATAAAGAGTCCTCAGTCTTTTACAGAGAACACTTAAATAAATTAACTATTGATCAACGAGGAAAGGATGTTTATTCCTAGTAAGAGGTACCACATAGGCAAAACGCTTCCTAATATCAGAATAGATATTCCCTAAGTATTTTAGCTTCGGCTATTGCGTGAGCGGATGCCTGAATAAAGATTAGATGTGATTAGATGTTTGACCTCCCTAAGAATATTAGTTGGATTAATATAGGGGAGAGAAAACACTTCCTAATATCAGAATAGATATTAGGAAATGTTTTTTCTCCCCTATATTAATCCAACTAAAATTCTTTTCTAAGAAAAAAAAGCTAATTTTGCTGTGTCAATAAACTGATCGAGATGTAATTAACAGGCTGGCAGCATTTGTCTATAGGGCAGCTCATATTAGGAATAAATAGCCTTTCCTCATTGATCAATAGTTAATTTATTTAAATGTTCTCTGTAAAAGACTGAGGACTCTTTATTGAAGCCCTGGGATTTGTTATAATTTTAGGGGACAAGACTGGTCTGCTCTTCCTCCTGGCGGGGAATCAATAGGGTGATTCCGTGATGGGGCAAAGGCCGCCCCGTCACATCTGTAATCACCCCCAGTCTCCTACATGAAAAAGGGTAAGAGTGGTAGGGAGGAAATTGTAAAATGTAGAGATGAGAAATAATTCTTGATGGGAGAGCAGAAGTCCTTAAGCAGCAAGAAAATAATTTAACCCTGGCAATCAGCTCTTTTGGAAGATTTTGTTTCAACTAACATGTCTCCAACTCGGACCTGGCAACCATCATCCATGCTTTCATTACCTCTCGACTGGACTACTGTAACACACTCTATGTGGGGTTACCTTTGAAGACGGTTTGGAGGCTGCAGCTGGTGCAGAATGCAGCGGCTCATCTCCTAATGGGGACGGGTCGATGCGAGCACATTACACTTGTGCTCTGTTCTCTGCACTGGCTGTCTATAGTCTACCAGGCCCAATTCAAAGTGTTGGTAATGACCTTTAAAGCCCTAAATGGCTTGGGGCCTGCTTATCTGCGAGACTGCCGCAGGCCCCGGGTCATTTCGAGGCCCCTGCAGTCGGCCGGGGGCAACCACCTTGAGTTCCCCTGGGCATTCTGGGTGGCAACAGCGGGGAGGGCATTCTCGGTGGCTGCACCTAGCCTATGGAACTCCCTCCAGATGGAGGCCCATTTATCCCCGGACCTCCCCTTTTAATTAATTATTATATTATTAATTATTTTTATTATTTTTATTATTATTATTATTATTATTAGCATTAGCATTCGTATAGCACCAGCAATGTACCTGACTCTTTACAAAGAATAAGATCTGCCTCCTCTTGGACTCTCATACTCTCCCACCCCATAACACATGAGCCAAACACATAAGGATATGTAACACATGTACCTGCAAACTCCCAATTTACTGTAACCAAGCCAAGAACATGTGCCTGTAAGACCTGGTTGTTGCGCCAGATCTTCGGGGAAGGAGGGTAGGTGGGGGGAGGGATTGGGATGTTATTTTTATTGCCTTTATCATTTAGCCTTTTTAGTAATTTTAATATTATAATACTTTGTTTTATGTATTTTAGTATATTTTTATATGTTGTTGCTGCTCTGAGCTGCCATTGTGTGGGAGGATGTGGGGTAAAAATGTAATAAGTAAATAAATAAATAAATAAATTCCTGTTCCCACCTCCTGAGTTCACAGTTTCAGTGCTTGAGGGTAGGGACTGCCAGATCTAGATAGGGTACAAATAAAAAATACCCATGGGCCAGATTTTGTCCTTCCAAAGAGGTTCCCCACTGCAGCTGTCTTATGCATGAATGAATGCCGTATGCTTCCTCATAAGAGTTGCAGAATACAAGCTTGTGCAATTTTGTTTGCAATTTCAGGTAGGTTATTGTTGACCCAAATGACATTTGTCACAACGTTCAAGCAACCGAGTTTTCAAAATTCCAGTTGTTTCATTCCTTTCTGTCAGTAACAATGAGAATGGGTAGGGAAAAAACTGGAACAGAGCAAGCTGACCAAAAACAAACCACCAAAACAAAAACACACCGCCAAAACACCGCCCCCAAGTAATCAAAGGAAGATCAATTGTATACTCTTTGACACCCATTTCATTTGCTTCATTTCAAATAAGTCAGATCCAACAGGTTTGCCTGTTTCAGCCAGTACTCAGAAATCATTGTTCCATTTAACATCAGATAAGAAGAAAGAAAGGAGAAAGACTAGGAATAATTGTCAGCAGTTGACAATTATTTGGCATATGGTCTATGTTTCTGTGCCACTCAGGTGATACATTATGAGATCTGAGAAGCGTGACAGATGCCTCACCTGGGACACGATGAAGGAAAGCTTAACTATTGAAACAAATTAGATGATAAGCTAGATTCATCATCATGAAGATCACTGAACCAAAATGAGCATTCAGGAATGGTTCAGCACATCATAATTTCCCCAATAAGCAAAGAGAGCTCCAGTTAACAAAAACAGCCAAAAAACAGAACAAGCAAAAGCTGGTAAGATTGGGAGATGCTTAAACAGACCAGTTGTGGGAATGTTTGTTGCTTTCTCACTGGAATAAATTAATTGAGGTAAATAAGGAAGGAATGCAGTTATCTCTTGCTGCGATTATCCACTTGGTCCCTCTAAAAGTGAGAAGCTGTTAGCTTATGTGTTGCAGAGATTAGATTTCAATTTGGAATGCCAGGGCAAGAGGCCATATGGATGCAGAGGGGTGTGCATGTCATTTTTGTTATTACAGTAATGATAATGAACATTGTTGTTTTCATTATTGTTACTACAATAACAATAACAAAAGCAACAAATAATAATAATGAAAATAAAAAGGGAAACAAATTTTTGTTTTTGAAATAAAGGGAAAAAACTGAAAAATGTATTTCCAGCTATACCCTTACTGTTTCTTATTCAAATGTGATGAAACTTGAGGATACTGTACCCCTAATGGAGGGCACTGTGTGTACTAATTATCAAAATGATTAGATAAAGGGAATAAATTTTAGAAGCAATTGAAAGTTGTGATTTTAAGAAAAGCTCCATGCACATTCATGGCTACAACAACTTTATCTTCTGTCGAATTTTCATGAAACCTGTGAATATTATGTCGTTTCACAAGTTTAACATTCTTTACAATTCTCAGAAAGATTGGACAAAGGGTCCTGATGGTATAAGACATTAACTTGAAAATACATTTCCAGCTGTAACATTTTTATATTCAATCCTGTTTACAAGACATTTGGGTTCTGATGGTATAAGACATTAACTTGAAAATACATTTCGAGATGTAACATTTTTATATCTCATCCTGTTTACAACACACTTGGCAGGAATGTATCACATACCTTCCCCGTCACCTCTGCCAAACTACAGGTCAATTTGATAAAGGGACCCAATTTTATAAGCAATTGAAGTTGTCCCCTTGAAGACCATTATTAAGATAAATAGCAGCACATGTAGTGCCAGTCAGAGGCAGGCACCTAGCATAACAGGGGGAGGGAGGCTGTAGGAGGAAGAATGTGGAGCAACCCAAAAGATTGACAGACACATTTACTGGCCAATTATTGCATGCTTCCAGCTTTACAGGACCAATCGGTAGTGACTTCAAAGCAGGCATAGAGGATGGACCCCAGTCAGGCATAGAAGGAACGTAACTGGGACTTTGGGGATAGCATCCCATCAATCAGGAGATGGGATGAGTGAACAGAACCGAGTTCAGAAATTCGGTTTGGTTCAGTTCGAAAATCGAGTTCAGTTTGGAAGTTCAGTTTGGTCGACCGAACTATTCGAGTTCGGTCCGAACTCCGGACTTCCAAACAGAGTTCGGAAAATCAAACCCCATTGAACTAAATGGAATATTATCTTATAGGGATGGGCGAACAGAACCAAGTTCGGAAATTTGGTTCGGTTCGGTTCAAAAATTGAGTTCGGTTCGGATGTTTGGTTTGGTTGACTGAACTGGTCGAGTTGGTCCGAACTCCGAACTTCTGAACCGCGTTCGCCCATCCCTACAGGAGACATAGTTTACACATCCAGACTGGCCAATTATCATCACAATCACATCCTGCAGCACTGTGACAGAGGACATAAGAAAATCTCTATTGGCTCTTTCCTATGACTTCCCAGTAACAAGCGGGGGAGAGATGTTGAGATGGTCACAGCACAGAATGAGGATATTTGGTTGACATTTCTGATGGCCAATTGGCATCACAAACTGATCTTATACCACAGTGGGCATTTTTACACACACCTTAAAATTCCAGATTTTTCAATCTTCTGGGTTTACAAGTCCAGAAGTAAGTTTTGGATGCATTTTTCACACACACGCTGCCCTGAGGCAGTTCCTGTATGCATTCTTCACACAAACACTGCCCTGAGGCAGCCTAAAGTACCCTCAGCTGTAGACATGACAGGCTGCCATAGAAACCAAGTGACCACAGCTGCCTGGAGCAAAGCAGTTTACCAGGAGAACTTTTTACACACAAAAGTTCTTAGAGAAGTTCTATGCAAAAGTTCAAAGAGCCAGATGTTTAAGATCTGGGTGAGTTATTTAGAGTGATTTAGACACAGAAAGTTCAGGATGTAACAGCAAACATACCGGAGAAATGTCTGTGTAAAAACACCCAGTGACATGTAAGAGAATCCCTGGCATAGGCTCCGTCTCTGCATATGCTGTGAGGGCATACAAAATTGGGACCCTTTATCACATCTTTCTGATATTTGGCAGAGATGATCATGAAAGGGTGATTTCAGATGTTACGGGCGCTCGATTCACCACAGTGGATTCCCAGCGGTGGCGAACCGGCTAACCACCCCCCGTGGGCAAGAGAGGCCACTAACAGATGTGACGGGAGCGGGACCACGACAGGGAATCGGACCGGCAGACCACGGCCCAGGGCAGTGCAACAGACATTACACCAATCCCGGGCTGTGGTCAAAGCACCCGGAAAGCACTGGGGCGGCTCGTCCCGGCTGCTGCTGTGTGCCCTTTAAATTTCCCTCCCCGGCCTGTGTTGTTGCTTGTTACCTGGCAGTGATGCTGCGTGCCTTGTCCCCAGCTGGGAATCATGTTGCTTGATTCTGGCCAGTGGTTGCCATTCAGTCGTTACTTTTTTTTGTTTCCCTTTGGGAATCACTTTGACCACGCTTTCGGAGATGATCCAGGCCGGAGCTCCGGAAGCATAGTTATTTTTGACCCCTCGTGGGGATTGACTGTGGTGAACATCTGGCGCCCCCAAACCATGTTCAGGGCACTTTGGTCGCGCTGCAGGATTGACCGTGGTTCACTGTGGTTGACTGTGATCTTGTAACATCTGAAAATACCCAAAGTATGAGATACAGCTCTGGAAAATTATACACTGGGTGGACTACAAAGTCATTATAGTCAGACATACATTATAAGATAATTGGTTATACCACCAGGACCCTTTATCCAATCCTTCTTAAAGTTGAAAGAGGGTGATTTCAGACGTTATGGGCGGGCGGTTCACCACAGTGGATTCCCGGTGGGGGCGAACAAATCAACCACCCCCCGGGGCCAATAAAAGCCCCGAACAGACGTGATGGGACCAGGACCATGGCAGGGAATCAGGCCGCCAGATCACGGACCGGGGCAGTGCAACAGACGTTACGTCGATTCCCAGCCGTGGTGAGCACACCAAGAATCCCCCAGGAAGGGGCGGGACACAGACATGGCCGCCTGAGGGCAAGCAAAGCCAAAAGGCACAAAAGGGAACACCCACACAAGGGAAACGGGAATGGAGGGGGGAGAGGGAGAACAGGTGCACAGGTACCACACACAGCAGTCACACACACACACGCACACACACACACACACACAACGGGGACTCGGGGGCACCCACAGCACCAGCACATGCCTGCCCAATCCCACACAACCACAACCACACACACAGACACGGAGGATAGGAAAGAAAGGGAAGGGGGGACACGGGCAACCGGACACCATGCAAGGCAGGCCGGGCACTGGTGGGGTGGGGTGGGCTGCAGTACCAGGAAGAGGGGAGGAATGGGCACAGGGGCAGGGCGGGACACCGCCACCAGGTGCATCCCACCCCACAGCAGAACAGTCCCCACGGGCACCCCCACAGCAAACACACAGTCCCAGAAAGGGGGGGCCCTGCAGCTCGGGCGAATGCCACAGCGGGCGGCCAGATGTCACAGCGAACCAGCCAGGAAGGGCCAAGAAGGCACATGCAGGCAAGGCAGCCCACTGAGGGCCAAATGAACGGCAGCCAGGAGAGGCAGTCCAGCACAGCAGGTCCAAGGATGGGTGGCCCCATCAGTGAAGGAGCTCGGGAGGGGCAGTCCTTGGGCCCCGGACCCCCGGGGCACACAAGCAACCCAGGAGGGGGAAGAGCGGCCCAGAGGGGGCCCAGTTACACAGCCAGAGCAGCAGCACAGAGGGACGCAGGCATCGTGGCAGCAAGGCAGATACATCAGGGTGGAGACAGGCAACAGGGTCAGGCCCACGGGCAGGTCCCGAAGCCCACATGGCCCAGGGTGGGGACAGGCAACAGGGTCAGGCCCACGGGCAGGTCCCGAAGCCCACATGGCCCAGGACACAAGGGGGCCACAGAGGGACCCAGGGGCTCACAGGCAGTCATTGGGGGAAGCCAGGGGCCCGGGCCCAGGGTGCCCGGCCCGATGAACCAGGTGGGGCCAATGGATCATGCCCCGGCGGTACCCCAGCATGGACATGTGGTGGGCGATCAGGTAGTAAGCCTCGAAGGGGTCATGCACAGACAGCCCCAACTGGACATCTGGATGGGACCATACCCACCCCAGTGCCAACATCTCCGCCGTGG
Source organism: Sphenodon punctatus (assembly GCA_003113815.1). Classification (NCBI taxonomy): domain Eukaryota; kingdom Metazoa; phylum Chordata; class Lepidosauria; order Sphenodontia; family Sphenodontidae; genus Sphenodon; species Sphenodon punctatus. Next base: position 1,341,686 of record QEPC01013609.1, read on the forward strand.
AAGGCTCCGTTACACAGCAGGCGGCAGCCAGGGGCCAATGAAGATGCCCCAACCCCAGCAGCCGGTGATACACGGCCACACGTGTGTGCTGGTACCCACGCGCCCCGTGAACGCTGCCAAAGAAGGACATGGCCAAGACTGGGCCCCCATCTGCAAGGCACTGCGAAAAGGCTGCCAGGCTGCATACCCACAGCGCACTCACTGTCTCAGACCCGGACCACGGCACATGCGAACACCTATTCACCAGGATGCGCCCATCAGGGAAGCAGACCAGCCCCAGGGTCTTGGAATGGAGCCAGCAATCTTGGGTGCTCGCTTTGTAGCTGAGGTAGTGGAGTCCAGAGCTCAGGCTCGTGAAGACAGATGAGTGGCTGTCCGGCCTGCCCAGGAGCATATGCACGGCAGGGCTACGCCACAGGTCACAGAGGGACACGGTCTCAGTGTAGGTCCAGATACGGGGGGCCCCATGGGGAACGGGAAGCGGGAGCCCCATGGATGGACAAGCAGCCATGGTCCAGCCGCCCGGGTCGAGTAGCACATAGCTCTGGGGGCCTCACACACCTTCCGGGGCCGAGGGGCCTCCCGGGGGTCCCAAGGACAGGGAAAGCGGCCATGGGCCGCAACATTGTAGCACAACAGACCGAGGCATGGAGTGCGGACCCAGCACAGCTGCACAACACAATAGCGCTCACATACCAGCTAATCAGCACTCCAAGGCCAAGGTGCCGCAAACACTAAGGGGGGGGGTTGTTTTTGGCAGATGGAATCCAGGCCCACAAGGCATGCACAGAGGACAGCGCCCATGCAGGGGGGGTGCCCCCCACTCTGGCCCACCCCCTGGGGTTCCTCCGACCGGTCCCTGCACGCTCGCGGTTGCCCAACCCCCCTGTCTCCCCCATACAGGACCAGGAGCCACTTTTCCATTTACACCTTTATTATCACCCATGTGTACAGTGACAGTCATTTCCTCATAACCGGTTGTGCCCTGCCACCACCTCTTCCCCCGCACACCACCCTACTCCTCCTACCCCTACCCCCATCCCCCCCGTCCCCTGGGACGGCCCCGTCCGTGCCTGGTCTGGGCCATGGAGCTCATAGAGCTCACCTCCCCCCCGCTGTTGGTGCTGGTAGACGTGTCCTGGGCCCCCTCCTGTTCCAGTTCGGGTGGCCCTGGTACGGTGGCCAGGGGGGTGAGGCCCCAGGGGGCCCCCCTGGTGGCTGCACCCTCTGGAGGCCAGCGGGCACAGGGAGGCGAATGTGTGGCCCTGAGGGTGTGGGGGCGGCTGGCGGGGCAGGCGAGGGAGCCGGTCCATGGAGGGGCCCACCATGGGTGCCTGGGCAGGCAGGGTGCCCGGGGGGGCCCCAGACATGACATAGGCACACATTGTGCCAGCATGCAGGAGCAACGAGGTCCCAATGTCGTGCGACCTGTTCATCTTGAGTGTGTGCTCCCGCACCATGGAATTGATGTCCTGCCTCAGCCCCCCGAGCAGCTCCTCCTGCCTGCTGTGTTCCCTGCGCTCCTGCCGCTGCTCCAGGTGCACCTCAGCCTGGAGCCTCCTGTCCCGCTCCTCCGCCCGCTCCAGGGACCGCTCGATGGCCGCCTCCATCCGGCCCATGGCCGCGATCATCCTCTCGCCCTGTTCCTCCGAGGCCTGGACTATCTCCTCTGCCTGCTCCTCCCTGCGCCTGCAGACCCATGCCCGGTGCTGCCTCATGTGCTCAGCTGGAGGCACAGGCCCAGGGGCAGCTGACTGCTGGGGTTGCCCTGTGGGTAGAGGAGGTTGCACTTCAGCAAGCTGTGGGCCCCTGGCCCTGAGCCAATACAGCCCAGGGGCTCTGCAGTCCCACTCACACGTGACCCGGCCCCTCCGCCCCCATGGACCCCTTCCATGTCCCCCTCCTCACCATGTCCGGGTAGCCCATCGATGAACCCTCGCGGGCCCTCCATACAGGACCTGCTGCCTCATCTGCTCCCTCAGCCTGCTGGGTGGGCTCCTCGGTGGCTGACTCCTTTGTCACCTGGGGGCTGTCCCGGGGTGGTCCGTGGCCTATGGGTGAAGGGGGGTATATTAGTGTGGTGGGGTGCTGTTGGGCGCCCTGTGGCTGGGCCCCCCTCCCGCCTGTCTTGGGGGCTCTGGGTCTCCAGCTGGGCCTCTTCCTGGCCCTTGCAGTCCCCCCAATTGAGCATGGCCCTGTGGGCACGAGGCCTCTCCCCCGTGGGGTGGGTACTTACCATCTGTGTCTGGCACGGAGTCATCCGAGGCCAGGCCCTCGGTGTGAGAGTGCTCCCCCGGGGACCCCCGGCTGTGTGTGGTTCGGGTCCCGGTTTCTGACTCTCCCTGTCTGGCCTGGCCTGTGTCACTCTCCTGGCTGCTGTCTGGGGGGGGGGGCTGTAGGATACGGAGCACCCGGGCCAGTCTTCCTGTGGGTCCGGGACCCTGGAGCTGGTGTCTACCAGGGGAGCGGCGAGGGGAGGGGGTACCTCCACATGTTCCCTGACCTGCTCCACCATGCTTACAACCAGTCGCAGGGCCACTATGGACCCCTTCTTGTGGAGGAAGAGGTCGAGGGCATCGTAGTATGGGGCTGTCCTGGCTCTGTGGCCAGACCTCCTGTTGTTGTCCCTGATTGCCTTGTACCCTCTCCTCAGCTCCTTTGCCTTTGAGCAGCACTGTGCCACTGTCCGGGGGTGCCCCGCCGCCTCCATGTCCCGCACTATGTCCCTGTAGACCTGCTCATTGCGCTGGTTAAGCGCGATCTCCAGTTGGTACTCCAGGGTCCCCCATATCCAAATGAAGTCCCTGGTCTGCTTGTGTCCCCACTGGCCACCTCGGTGGTATACCTTCCTCCATCCTCTCCATGCCGGTTATTCTCCCTCTTCCTCCTCCTCCAACCCTTCCTGCTGCACCTCCGGCCGGGCTGGCCCGGTTTGCTCCAGGGGGTTGCCCGCCCGAGCTGTTTTCCATGTCTGCGGGAGACAGGGGGTTGGGGGGGTCCCGGTTCATTAGAGGTCGGGACGGCCTCATGGGGTGCCCCCTCCGGGGGTGGCTGCCCATGCCCATGCCCCCCCTTTGCCACCTCTTTGGCCCCTGTTCCCCTTGCTCCCCATTACCCATTTCTGGGGTGCCTCCGCTGCCGCCGGCACAGCTGCTGTCCCTGGGGTGTCCTGTGCTGGCTGCTGCTGGTGCTCTCTCCCTACCACCACCTCCATGTTCAGCGTGACCCCCGCCTCCCCCACCCCCTCCTGTGCTGTCTCCCCCTCCACCACCNCCACCGCCTGTGCCCCTGCCTCCCCCGCCTCCTCCTCCTCCTCCTCGCACCTCACTCTTTCCTCCAACACCACTCTCTTCCTCCTCCTCCCTCCTCGCTCCATCCCGCCACGTTAGCCAGCAGTGTTTTTCCCTTTAAATCTCCCTCCGGTGAGTGTGTTGATGCCAGTTGCCTGGCAGCGCCGTTACGTGCATTTCCCATGCCTGGGGATCATTTCCTTTGATCCCGGGCGGTGTTTGGCATCCGGACATTATGTTTGGTTGATCACGGGTGGGGATCTCATTGACCACACGTCCACGGGAATTGGTGCGGGGAGCCCGGGAAGCGTGGTTGAAATTGACCCTGCATGGGTATTGAGTGTGGTGAACATCTGGCAGCCACCAAACAGACGTTCAGGGTGCCTTGGCCCCGCCACGGGGTTGAGCGTGGTTCACTGTGGTTGAGCATGATCTCGTAACGGCTGAAAACACCCAATGATAGAAAATATGGGAAGGCGTATAAACTTGCCAAGTTTCATCTACATTAAATGTGAGGCAAAGACGTTACAGCTAAGAATGCATATGAAGATTTTTGCAAAATAATATAGTTCTACCACTTATAAAATTGGATTACTTTATCCAACTTTTTATAATTTGGTACACTTAATACTTTCTATTAGAGCTAGAATCTCTCCTGGTTTCAGCCAAATATAATAAAAAACAAAATAGATATAGCCAGAAATGTGTTTTCCATTGAAACCAATGGAAAACAAAAATAAAAACAAAAACAAAAACAACAATTTTATATTTATGAAAACAAAAATGATATATTAAATAACAAAAATGAAAATGAAAAATGACATGGGCCCCTGGTGCACACCTCTGCAGTTTTCACTGAGTATCTGGTACTCAATTTGTTTTGCCATGTACCAAGTAACTGAGGATTTGACCCCAGTACTCGCTACTTGGCAACTTCTCGATTGAGGAATGCGGAGCATCAGGGGTCAGGGAAAATGTCAGGGGGCAGGAAAGAGAAAAGGGAAAAGGGAGACTGGATCGCAGAGGGGTCAGAAAACTCACCAGAAAGCAGAGGGAGCTGGCACACTGCTGTGGAGTGCTCTGGGAGCACAGAACAGTGGCTCCAGTCCACAGTGGCATGCTGACTCTTTCCACTTTCCAGTCAGTTTTCTGCTCCCTGCCCTCTCGCCCAGCCCCTTCCAAGAGGACAGCAAGCTCACTGGAAATCAGAGGGAGCGGGCACACTGCTGTGGAGTGAAACTGATTTTGTAATGCTCTTTGGGAGCATGCTCTCTAATACTCTCAGACAACATGAGAACAGCGGCTGTAGCTGGCTCTCTCGGAGCATACTGGATTAGATTTCCCAGCATGCTCGCAGAGAGCATTTGAACAGCGGTTCCACACCACAGTGGTGTGCCAGCACCCTTTGATTTCCAGTGAGCTTGCTGCCCACCTGCCCCCTTCCCTGACGCTTACCCTTCTCTGCCCCCTTCCCTCTTCCTTGCCCCTTGCTGCCCTTTTCCCCCTTCTGGAAGAGGGTGACACTGGGTGATTTCAGACATTACGCGGTCCCGATTCAGCACAGTGGATTCTCGGCGGGGGTGAACAGATTAACCACCCCCCCGTGGTCAAGGAAAGTTCCGAACAGACATGACGGGACCGGAATCACGGCAGGGAATTGGACCACCGGACCACGGCCCAGGGCAGCGCAACAGACATTATGCTGATCCCGGGCCGGGCCGTGGTCAAAGCACCCGGAAGGCGCCGGGGCAGCTCATCCTGGCTGCTGTCGTGTGCCCTTTAAATCTCCCTCCCCGTCCTGTGTTGTTGCTGGTTGCCTGGCAGTGACACTGCGTGCTTTGTCCCCGGCTGGGAATCATTGTCTTTGGTTCCGGACGGTGGTTGCTGTTCAGACATTACTCTTTTTTGTTTCCTGTTGGGAATCTCTTTGACCACGCTTTTGGAGATGGTCCAGGCTGGGGGTGATTTCAGATGTTACGAGATCACAGTGAACCATGGTGAATACCCACCTGTGGTCACTGTGCCTTGAACGTCTGTTTGGTGGCCACCAGATGTTCGCCACAGTCAATACCTACATGGGGTCATTTTCAACCACGCTTCCGGGGTTCCCCGGGGGACTTTTCCGGGAAGTGTGGTGAAAGTGATCCCTGGCGGGGACCAAAAAAAATATCACGTCTGGTCGGGTGCCACGGCCCGGGATCACCAGTGGGATCCCGGGCCGTGGCAATTTCGGCCAGACGCTACGGCTGCATTGTCCCTGCTGCCCGCCCGTCTCCCCAGAGGGCGGGCGATGGGGTGCATGGAGGGGGTGGGGCCGTGCGGCCGCACGTTGCACCGTGCAGCCCCGCCCCTTCCCAGATTCCCTGCCGGGATCCCCTGGCACATCTGTTAGGGCATGACGGGGTCATCCCGGCGGGGGATGATTTGGTTGTTTTTGGTACGGGGCCAAGCGGCCCTGTAACATCTGAAAACACCCTGGAGTTCCGGAAGCGTGGTTGATTTTGACCCCATGTGGGTATTGACTGTGGTGAACATCTGGCGGCCACCGAAAAGACATGCAGGCCGCTTTGGCCCCACCACGGAATTGACCGTGATTCACTGTGGTTGAGCGTGATCTCGTAATGTCTGAAATCACCCATTGATGGGTTATTTTACAGGTTTTTAAAATAACTTTGAAAACCGTTTCCATAACTTTTGAAGAAATGGACATTCTCACCAGATGTGGGCAAAGGAGTCTTATGAATTACATCCTCTCCAACATAGTTCAGAGGTATTTGAAAAAATCTTTTTGAGATGAGCAGGTGTTAAGTACCACTGAAACATAATCTTATAACAAATTTCATTAACTGACATACATATGGATGGTTTACTAGTTTGCTTCCAAGTAATGTGCCACGGCGTCGGAGAGTGATTTTCACCCAAAATCTTATTCCATTTTATCATATAATTACAAGACTGTTCTATTTCCAAATTTATTAAGATTTTGTAGATATTTGAGAGGAGTCCTTTATTGCTTATTTGTCATGATGGACTCCATCAGTGTGGCGCTATAGATCTAAACATCAAAGCTCTAGATCTCCCCCCCCCCCAGATGCAAGGATGTATTCTCTTAATTGAATGAGTAAAGAAAGTGGTTTATGTTGTACTGAAGCTTTAGAATGAGATCCTCTCTTCAGAAGAAGGCACCCTTATTGAAAAATTGACCAAACGTTTTGAAACCCTTTTCAGTCCAGTTTTTTAAAATAAGGGAATGCATAGATGGATTAAAGTCCAGATTTTTATATAAAGAGCTAGAGGAGCCTGATTTTGGGTTGCATTTGTATCCGTATCCACAAAGATATTGTAATACCAGGATGAGTGCCTGTGTACTTGGGTCTAGACCTGATTGAGGTAGTGATTACTGTTTCAAGGGGGATGGAAAATAGGGGTGTGCAAAAGGCATCCTGCCATTTTCATGTTCATTTACCAAAAAAAACCTTCATTTTTCAGGGTTTTCATAAAGAACCCTATCATTTCTGAGACTCAGTTTGAGAACCACTGCTCTACACACCTTTCCATGCACCAGATTTTCCTGGAATTGGGAAGGGCTAAGCCTCAGGCATAGATCTGTCTTTGTCAGGAGGACAGAATTCATATTTTGACTAGCCATGATGACAGTGCTATACATTGAACTCAATCCAAGGTAGATAGTTATGCACATCCACCAAATGTGCACCATACCTGCAACAAGTGTAGAATGTGTGCACACCATGTGTACCCCCATGCACAATGCATGTATACCATGCACATTGTGTGCATAGTCAGGTGTGCATGTGGTGCACATGTGTTGTGTGCATGCTTTGTGCTTTGCATATGTCAGGTTCATGTGTATAGTGTATGAAGATGTAGAGAAGATGCTTATCAGATATGCAGATGACACAAAACTAGGAGGGATAGCTAACACCATAGAAGACAGAAACAAGTTTCAAAATGATCTTGACAGGATGGAAAGCTGGGCCAAAACTAACAAAATGAAATTCAACAGAGATAAATCGAAAGTTCTGCATTTAGGTAGGAAAAATCAAATGCATAAATATATGATGGGGGATACCTAGCTTGGCAGCAGTACATGTGAAAAGAATTTTGGGGTTTTAGTTGATCACAGGCTGAACATGAGTCAGCAGTGTGATGCTGCTGCTAAAAAGGCTAACGCTATTTTAGGCTGCATTAACAGAAGAATCGTGTCCAGGTCACGAGAAGTAATCGTTTCACGCTATTCTGTACTGGTCAGACCACATCTGGAGAACTGTGTCCAGTTCTGGACACTGCATTTTAAGAAGGACATTGTCAAACTGGAATGGGTTCAGAGGAGAGCAACAAAGATGATCAAGGGTCTGGAAACCAAGTCCTATGAGGAAAGGTTGAAAGAGCTGGGTATGTTTAGCCTAGAGAAGGGAAGACATTATAGCTGTCTTCAAATATCTGAAGGGCTGTCACACAAAAAATGGAACAGCCCTGTTCTCTGTAGCTCCTGAGGGCAGGACTAGAACCAATGGGTTTAAATTACAAGAAAGCCATTTTCGGCTAAACATTAGAAAGAACATCCTAATGGTAAGAACTATTAAACAGTGGAACAGACTGCCTAGGGTGGTAATGATCTCTCTTTTCTGGAGGATTTTTCAGAGGCTGGATGATCTGGCAGGGATGCTGTAGCTGTGGATTTCCTGCACTGAGCCGGGTGTTGGACTAGATGACCTCTGAGATTACTTCCAACTCTAGGATTCTATGATTCTATGTATGCACACACCTGGAATTGGCCTGATAATGGGAAGTGCCCTTCAGGCTCCTACGGGTGATCATCCTACACCTCAAAGTATCAATAACATTGCATTGAGCTTAACTTAGAGCTGTCATCTATAATTATTACACAATATTCCTGGATTTTAGAAGTGGGCGTGAGGAGAGGTCAGGCTATAAAATAAGAAAATCAACTCTTATGTAGTGCTGAAGCAAGATTTTGCAAAAACAAGAATTCCTATATAAAAAAAATCCCAGCTCCCCAAAGCATGTCAGTACAATCAAGAATCTCTTGGTACTCAGCAATATCTTGAGTGACATTTGGTTTCTCGGTTTCTCAACTTTCCACTTACCAGGATCCTGTTTATCACATTGCCATTTGCTGCTTTGCCATTGACTACTTTGTCATCAATTTCAAATCCCAGGAGCTACAGACACAGAACCACACTTCTTCTATCGTCTCTGCTTTCCATTTTCCCTTCTATTTCCTTGGGTGATTTCAGACGTTACGGGGCCCATTGGCCTCGTACCAAAATCAACCCGTTCGTTCCCCGCCGGGGTCACCCCGTCACGCCATATCAGATGTGCCGGGGGGATCCCGGTGGGGAACCCGGGAGGGGGCGGGGCCGCACGGCACAGCGTGTGGCTGCACGGCCCCGCCCCCTCCACGCACCCCGCCGCCCGCCCTCCAAGGAGACGGGCGGGCGGCGGGGCCAATGCGGCCGCCGCGGCCGGCCGAATGCGCCACAGCCCGGGATCCCGCCAGTGATCCCGGGCCGTGGCGAGCGGCCAGACGTTACCTTTTTTTGGTCCCTGCCGGGGGTCCGTTTGACCACACTTCCCAGGACATTCCCCCGGCTAGCCCGGGAAGCGCGGTTCAAATTGACCCCTTGTGCAGATTGACCGTGGTGAACATCTGGCGGCTGCCAAACAGACATTCGAGGCACAGTGACCACAGGTGGGTATTCACCGTGGTTCACTGTGATCTCGTAACGTCTGATAATACCCCTTGTCACTGATTGGCTGGCATGCAGATTCCTTTACAAATCTGCAATCCAGATGCAGATGGGTCAAAACAAATAGAACAACATACAACAACAATTTTGATTGGAGTCACTGAACTGGAGGCACTGTTTTTTAAACTGTTTGGCCAAGCAGGGGAGAGGAAAAGGTGGGCTATTTGCACAGTGCTTGGCTCAGAGATGCAGAAACAACAAACCCAGGACTAAATGGTAAACATAAATGGTAAATCAGGATGGTATGTGACAGTATTGCAAGAACTGAGAAATCTTATCACTATCGGGAAATCAATCACTGTTCCCTAGATGGCAAAATTACTTGCGAGTAAAACTTTTGTTGCTCGTTCGTTCATTTATTATTAAGGTACTGACTTTCGTCTTGACCATATACAATCAAAACAAAACATATATATACATATAAAATAATAATAAGTGAGATAAAATATACAAATACTAAATACAGTACACCACCACACTGATGTAGCATTATGTGGTATGTATCATATCATTGCCTGTATAATGCAAATGCATACTATAAAACATAGTAAAATATATAGAATGCACATAAGTCACCACTTCTTTAACATGGGGGATGCCCTGAATAATTTAGAGCAAAACAACATACTGTAGAGAGCTTACACTTAAAAGGTGTTAGCTGGGGTATAAGGATGTGGGAAAGGTCACCTTCAAAGTATTATGGGCTGTGCAAACAACATATAGCCCCATTATCTACTGTAGGTGTTCTCTCTCACCTTCACTGCCAAATAGGTGTAATTTGCAGTAGCCCATATTACCCCCTCATCCTTAGCTGTCAACAATTTCGAAACCTGAGTAAATATGGGAGATTCTGATCTCCCTCCTCCCAGACTGGTGCTAGCCACACTTCTCTCAGTACTTGATAATGACTACAGGTGAACAGGATGTGAGGCACATCCTCTACTTCATGGTGCGAGCAATGACACAAATGCTGCTCATATGGGGTCTGCTGGTACCGCCCTATTGTTACAGCTGTTTTTGTCAATTGCATGTGTAAGTAGGTATAAGCCCTACGCACACTTTGGTTAGTAATAATATCAAGATAGTGATCAAGCCCATGTGACTGCTTAACATGTTGGAACAGTGTCCATTCTGCCATTTGAGTGGTATCCCCCTGCCTTGCTGCATCGCCCAAGGCAGTGCTGATTATACGCTTTTGTTGCGTTAATGGCTTGCCTAATAAGAATTCCGAGGAGAGACCTGTCCCATTCAGCTGGTGGATGATTCCTTTAATCCATGGATAGGTAGGCATGTGCTTCTGATTTAGCTCCTCTTGCAGACATAGGAATGTTAAACAGCAGTCTGGGCGGGCATTTACTTTCGCCCAATAACACAAGTTCTTGAAATGCACTAAACTGGCAATTGAAGGGACCACTGTTTCGACCCTCATGCCTGCACCAGGGACTGCTTGAGGAACTCCCAGAATACTCCTCAAAAACCTATTCTGAACTATCTCCAATTTTTGTTCTCAGGTTCCAGCCTGGAATACTTCGGCTACATAAGAGAGTACACTCAGGACCCTGGCAGAAAAGACCTTCAAAAACAGGGACAAGGAAACATCCCTAGATTTATTTGCTAAAGCCAAAATACCTTTTGCCCCCGCACTTGCTTTCATCACCAGATATTTAATATACTGGTTCCAGTTATTTTGTCGAGAGTAACACATTCCAAGGTAGATGGTTCTAGAGTAGCTCCTCATTGCCTAGTTTCCAGGTACATTTAGGCTATTTTCTATTAGTTCTATTTTACTTGGGACTTCTTACAATTCACTTCCAACCCTTTTTCAATACAATAACTCCCAAACTGTGTGAGTTGTGCCACCAATCCCTTACGGGTCTGTGACAATATAACTACATCGTCTTCATATAGGAAAGCAGTAACCGGACGGTTAACAACCTTGGAAGGGTGCCCTTCTGCCAGGAGAAAACTCTCGACCAGGTCACACAAATAGATACTAAATAACAGGGGCGCCAGGACACAGCCCTGCCTTACCCCTCTGTTAATTGTTGTATAGTTGTCAGTAAGTGCATTATTGGGCAACCTTACCCACGCCTTATTATCAGTGTGTAGCTGTACGATCAGAGCCAGCAACTCCTCGTTAATGTCTAACGCCCACAGTCGACTCCATAACTTCGCCCTTGGCACAGAATCAAATGCCTGTCTCAGGTCCATGAAGGCAAGATAAATCTGCCCGGAATTTATTCTTGTGTATTTTTCTATGAGATGTGACAGCACAAAACAGTTGTCCATAACAGAGCAGTTTTTCTTAAAGCCATACTGTTACTCAGGTATGACTCTGGCCTCTGATACCCAAGTCTCCAAGTGTTCTTGCAAAATTTGTGCATATATTTTGCCTATAACCGGTATCAGACTAATGGGTCTATAACACCCTAGATCCCGCTGGTTCCCTTTTTTAAAAATGGGGACTATTATAGTTTCCCCCAACTCCTGCGGGATATCACCAGTCTTGTTGATCTATGTAAAAAAATTTGCCAACCCGGGAGCCCACCATTGGGGGCACAGTTGTAACATTTCCATAGGAATCCAATCTTTGCCTGTTGCCTTGTTTTTCTTCAGGGCTGCTATAAGATCTAAAATTTGTTCTTCTCTGACCTCCAAATTAAACCCTCCCCCTTCCATGGGTATTTTCAGACGTTACGAGATCACGCTCAAACACAGTGAACCACGCTCAACCCCGCGGCGGGGCCAAAGGGCCATGAACGTCTGTTTGGCACGCGCCAGATGTTCATCATGCTCAATACCCACATGGGGTCAATTTCAACCACGCTTCCCGGGCTAGCCGGGGGAATATCCCCGGAAGCGTGGTCAAACAGACCGCCACCGGGAACCAAGGAAAAGTAACGTCTGGATGCCAATCCCCGGGCGGAACCAAACGAAACGAGCCCCAGCCAGGGACAAGGCACGCAGCGTCGCTGCCGGGCAACCGGCAACAACACAACCACCGAAGGGAGATTTAAAGTGAAATCAGCAGCAAGCAAGCGTGGCGGGATGGAGCGAGGAGGGAGGCGGAAGAGAGCGGAGGCAGAGAAAGCGACAGTGGTGGGGCAGGAGGCGGAAAAGGTGGAGGCAGGGGCAGCGATGCAGGTGGAGGGGGCACAGGTGGAGGAGGGGGGCACAGGGGTGCACCCGACCAGGGAGGCGGCCCAAGCACAACACCCACAGCTGAAGCTGGGTCGCGATGCCCCGGGGACAGCAGCTGGAATGGGCCCGGAGGAGGCACCCATGAAAAGGGTAAGGGCAACCAAGGGGAGGGGACCAGGGGGAACAGGAGACCCCCCGGGGGGGCGGGGTGACCCCGGGGGACCGGGAGGGGGGCAGGGGTGCCCCGCGAGGGGGCCCCACCGGCACCCACTCAACCACTCCCCCCCTCCCCTCCCCCCAGACACGGAAAACGGCCCGGGTGGACAAGCCCCAGGAGGAGCCCGGCCCTGCGCGCCTGGAGGCGCACCCGGAGGATGAGCAGGAGCAGGAGGAGCAGGACCAGGAGGAGGAACAGCAGTGAGGGCACCGGAGGAAGGTTTACCACAGAGGGGGCCAGTGGGGCCTACAGGAGACCCGGGACTTCATCTGGATCTGTGGGACCCTGTGAGGGTTTATAGGGGAAGTGCGGAAGGGAGGCCCACAGACCTGGTACCGCACACGCTCTAACCCCCTCACGGGACTCCTGCAAGGAAGGAGGCTCACCCTCTGCTGCAAAAGGAATCCCCTCAGGTTGACGGTTGGCCCTATTGGTTCCCAAGGGAATGAGGCCGTCTCATCATTGGGGTGGAATCAGTACAAGTGTGAGCAGCCTTCTGCCCTATTGCAGGGGGACAAGGTCCCTGCCCGTAAACATGCACCCCACCCACACCGTGCAAGAATGGGTTACACCATGTGAGGATCCTGTGTGGGACTAGGGGAAGCACCATTGCAAGGAGACCAAGGGGTTTAGGTTGTTGCCAGACGGGGAAGGGAAGAAGGGAAGGGTTCCACGGGAAGACAGACAGGGGGGTGCACTGCACCCACAACACCTCGCTCCCCACCCCACACACACTCACCGCACACACACTCCACTCACTCTCCTCTCACTCTCCTTCCACACACCGTTCGCCAAATACACACTCCTTCACACTGGTCTGCGCTCCGCTCTCCACACCACTCTCCAGGGGCCAGCTTCACAGTGAACTGATCGCCGGCAGGGAAGCATGGCCCTCCTTCATCTTAAGAGGGCTGAGCTCTGCCCCTTCTTTGCGTCTGTAGGCGCGTTGAGCATCGCGGCGCCAGAGCGGGCCCCGCCTCCTCCTTCCCCAGCGGCTTAGCCTCTCTTTGGGGATCGCTCTCGGGCTCTGTTGGCTGCCCTAGCTGCTCCAGGGACTCTTGCTGCGCTCCCTCCTCGTCACTCTTGTCTGTGTCCCGAGTCCGGGCTACAGACTCTGCCGGCTGTGATTTCTCCAGTTCGGAGAGCCTCTGCTCCGCCATGCTATTTACCCTGTGGGGGGTGTCCCGCGTGGTGGGCGGACCCCGATCCTAACAGCACACACCCCCAGGATCCTCATTTGCGATAGTGACATTGCGGGGGTTTGGGTTTGGATGGGTGTCGGAAGTGAAACATACGAACCAACAGAGGGGCGTGGATGGAGGAAGCCGGTTCCCATGAATGGTCTGTGACTCCATATCCTTTCCAGTCTACAAGATAAAAGAGCTTGCCCCTCACTAATTTGGAGTCCAAAAGAGTGCGAACTTCATATTCCGGTTCCCCCTGGATCTCGCACACTGGTCCCAGGGGCGATGCTGCAGGGAACAGCAAGGGGTGGTACGGTTTAAGTAGTGATACATGGAACACGGGGTGGATTCGCAATGAAGGAGGGAGTGTGACGCGGTATACTACAGGGTTAATTTGTTGCTCTATAGCGAAGGGGCCCATGTAACTGTTGTCCAATTTCGAAGAAGGACGAAGGGATGGGTAGTGGCGTCGGTCTACCCAAACTTTATCACCCACTTGATAATGTGGGGCCAGTCCTCGATGCCGGTCGGCTGTCTTTTTATATTGTTGGTGGGCTACTTGCAACATCTTTCGTGCATGGGCCTGACAGCGATGTAGGTTTTGGATCATAGCACCCACAGCGGGTACCTTTGTCGCTGGTTCTTCAGGTAACGTAAGCCGGGGGTGGAATCCATGGGACACGTGAAACAGGGACGTCCCTAGGGCCGCGTGCGGGACATTATTAAAGGCAAATTCAGCGAGGGCGAGGTAGGATACCCAATCTTCCTGCAAATAGTCTACATAACAGCGGAGGTACTGTTCGAGAGACTGGTTTGTCCGCTCCACCTGTCCATTAGCTTGTGGCCAATAGGCCGTGGTAGGAGCAAGACGGATTCCCACAGCGGTGAACAGAGCGCGCCAGAATCGAGCAATAAACTGAGAACCCCGATCAGATACGATGGTGCAGGGAAGGCCGTGATGTTTGACCACATGCTGCAGAAAAAGTCGGGCTGTTTGGCACGCCGAGGGCAGCCCTTTACAAGGGATGAAGTGCCCCATCTTTGTGAATTGGTCTACGATCACAAGGATAGCAGTATGGCCTTGCGATGGAGGTAATTCTACGATAAAATCTATGTTAATCCTCTGCCATGGCCCTTGTGGGATAGGGGCCAGTTGTAATAATCCGACCGGCTTTCTTCGAGGCACCTTAGTGCGACAAGTGGAACAGCCACGCACATAGCTTTTGACATCTTGTTTCATAGTGGGCCACCAAAAGTGCCTTTGTAGCAACTGGAGGGTGCACTTTTGCCCAGGATGTCTGGCCAGGGGGGCGTCATGGTGGGCCCACAGGACCTTTTGACATGCAAGGCGGGGCATGGCAATCACCCCTTGGTGTATAGGTAACCCCGTGGGGTGCGATTCAGCTAACTCCCGCGTCATCGGGTCCTGTGCGGCCCACACCTTTAATTGTTGCATCGTAAGGCCCCCGGCCAGGAAGGTCCTCTGATTGAGGATAGCTTCCCCTCATGAATCAAGTTCTGTAGGAGTCTCGTGACAGCGTGACAGAGCATCTGCAACTGTGTTCAACTTCCCGGGTCGGTAAATGACTCGAAAGTCGAAATGTGCGAAGAAAAGTGCCCACCTTGCATGCCGGGCGTTCTGTATTCGGGCAGTTTGGAGGAAAACCAAATTCTTATGGTCTGTAATCACTTGGACCGGGTGTCGGGCTCCTTCGAGGAAGTGCCGCCATACCTCAAAGGCGGTGCGTATAGCCAACAACTCCCGATCTAATATGGTATAGTTCCTCTCAGCCGCTGTTAGCTGGCGGGAGTAGAATGCACAGGGCAATGGCGTTTGCTCCGACTCCCCAGGTTGGGAGAGCACGGCTCCTAGTGCCACACTCGATGCATCTGTCTCTACAATGAAGGGTTTTGCAAGGTCTGGATGTTGAAGAATGGGGGCAACGGTGAAGGTGGCCTTTAACTGCTCGAAGGCTTTCTGTTGTAGTGAGCCCCACACATAGGGGTGCCCCTTTTTTAAAAGGCTAGTCAAAGGCGCGGTTAGGTCTGCATACCGGGGAATGTACTGTCTGTAATAATTCGCACTCCCCAAAAAGCGTTGAAGGGGTTTAACAGCTTGCGGAGCGGGCCATGCTTGAATCGCTTCCACCTTTGCAGGGTCCATGTTAATGCCTTGTGCAGAAATTACAAACCCCAAAAAGGGAACTTCCGTCTGGTGGAAGATACATTTCTCCTGCTTACAGTACAAATGATACTGGCGTAAACGTTGCAAGACTGTTCTCACATGTCGAATGTGCTGTTGGGGGTCCTGGGAGAACACAAGAATGTCGTCCAGATAGGCGATGACGAACTGATCAAGAATATCCCGAAATATGTCATTAATTAGGTGTTGAAAGACCACCGGTGCATTGGCAAGGCCATAGGGCATGACGCGGTATTCAAAATGTCCATACCTTGTACGAAAGGCAGTTTTCCATTCATCCCCTTCCTTTACGCGGAGTAAATTGTACGCTCCACGCAAATCGAGTTTTGTGAAAATGGTGGCTCCTTGGAGCCTGTTGAGGAGTTCTGGGATCAGGGGGAGAGGATATCTGTTTTTTATGGTGATGGCGTTGAGGCCCCTATAATCAATGCACGGTCTTAACCCCCCGTCTTTTTTAGGCACAAAAAATAGGGGGGCGTCTCCTGGAGGGGAGACAGGAGGTCCAGGGCAGTGCAGCAGGTCCAATGTTGCACACCCCTGGAAGGAAGCTGGGGGGGCCAGTCGGGGGTCCTAGAACTAGGAGATCACATGGGCACACAGGCGGGGGGGCTGGGTCACAGAAGGGGGCACAGGCAAATGAGGATGGTCATCAGCACCCTGGGGAGCCGGGGGGCTGATCAGTGCACTGGAGGCAGACAATGGAGGGGAACAGTGTGGGCAGATGGGGGGGCCACAGGTAGGGACAGCAACACCCCAGGAAGCAGGCAGCACAGCCGGGACAGCAAGGAGGGAGCAGGCAGAGGGCCATGGCAGCAGGGCGGAGCCAGGAGCCCGCACAGGGGCCAGGAACAGGGGTCTGGGAGGCACAGGGGGACTCACAGCCAGCTTCTGGGGGCCATGAAGGGCCCAGGGGATGGGTGCCCCACCTAGTGAACAAGGTGGGGCCAATGAAGCATGCCCCGGCAGTACCCCTGCATGGACATGTGGTGGGTGCTCAGGTAGTAAGCCTTGAAGGGATCCTACATGGAGAGACCCAGATGCACATTGGAACGGGACCACACATCAGACAGCGCTGCCAGCTCCACCACAGTGGGCTCAGACACACAGCAGTCAGCAGTAGGGGACCATGGAAGCTGACCCAGCTCCAACAGCCGGTCATACACCGCCCCACGGGAGTGCTGGTACCCACGGACCCCGTGAACGCAGCCAAAGTAGGACACGGCCAGGGCAGGGCCCCCCTCCGCCAGACAGACCTCAAAGGTGGACAGGCTGCACACAGACAGGGCAGACACGGTCTCTGCCGCAGACCAAGCCACATGCGAGCACCTCATCTCTGGGATGCGTCCATTGGGAAAGGGAACCAGCCCCAGCATCTCAGCATGCAGCCGGCAATCCCGGGCTCTCACCTCATAGCCCAGCACACCAGGGAGAATAACACCACAGACAGGGGGGCCCACATTCCCTCCAGGGGCAGGAGGGGGCTCAGGGGGCACCAAGGCCGGCCAAGAAAGCCACAGACCATAACAATATATGGCAACAGAGCAAGGTGTGCGGTGCAGACCCAGCACAGCTGCAGGAACTGAGCACACAGACAGGACAGCCGACACACTAATCAGGCCGGCAAGGATACGATGTTGCCAACAGGGAGAGGTGGGAGGTAATGACAGGAGACATGCAGCTGTGGCCTGCACGCTTGGGCGCACGCCGGACTGTGCGCACGGCTCCTGGCAGGGACAGCAGGTGCGCTCAATACCGCGCACCCGCCGCCCCAGGCCGCCCGCCTTTCAGGAGCCGGCACAGGCAGCTGGGGGGGAGGCACCGCCCATCTCAGCCTATATCAGAGCTGCCAGTGGCCCCCCATGGGTCACCTCACCATGGATCGGGACAGGTTGGGTGCATGCAGGATGCTCCTTGTGCTCTGTGATGAGAGGTACTGCACCCACATCGATCAGCTGTGCATCCAGACCGCTGAGGTGCACCTGGGCTCCCGTCTGTGAGTTACCATGGCCTGGAGTGTTGCAGGGGCCCTCAGGGCTCACCAAGGCCACAGGCGCTTCCTGGCCCGGTTCAGGGCACAGTGGGTGTCCAGGGTGGACTTACAGGCCGTGAGCCGCAGCCAGACCAGGCCTGCGGCAATCCGTGAGGCAGCCGAGCACCTCCAATGGAGGAGGGAGACCATGAACTGGACCACCCTGCTCACTATGCCCATTGCCCGGTGGCTATGGGTCATGGAGCGAGCCCAGGGCTGATGGTCCCGGGTGCTGGCTCAGTAGGAAAAGGCAGCCTGGAGGGCACACTTCCAGATGGACAAGTTCACCCTACTGCGGCTCGAGGAGCTGCTCATGCCCTGGCTTGAGCGTCAGCACACCCCTATGAGCACCCCCATCCCCATGGTCCAGTGGGTGGCCATCAGGGTCTGGACCATGGCAATGCCTGACTCCTGCCGGTCAGTCTCGCAGCACTTCGGTGTCGGGGTGAACACCGTGGCCTGTATCCTCCAGGATGTCTGTGAGGCTTTGGAGGGCATACTCCTGGACAGGGCGATCCAGCTGGTGAATCAGGGGTCCATGATGGCTGTCTTTAAGTCTGGTGGGTTCCTGAACTGCATGGGTGCCCACATCGAGATCCTCTGCCCCTCCGCAGAGGAGGCCACGGAGTATGTCTACAGGTACAGGTATCACTCCCTGCAGCTGCAGGCGGTCATGGACCACCGAGGGAGGTTCATAGACATCTTCACAGGCAACTCCAGGTGCAGCCATGATGCCCGGATCATGACCATATCCCCCTTTTATGCCCGGATGTACTGGGGGGAATTTGAAGACATGGGGATGGCCCGGATGGATGGGGTGCTCATGCACCCCTGTATCCTGGGGGACCCAACCTACCCCCTCACCTGGTGGCTGATGAAGGTATACCTGGTCACCTGGACCCTGGCAGAGGCACTGTACAATACCCACCTGTGTGCCAGCAGGACCATGATCGAGCGGGCGTTCGGGGCCCTCAAACAGCGCTGGAGGAGCCTTGCTGGCCAGCAGCTAGACTACATGGTGGAGACCTCGATCCTGGTGATTGGTGCCTGCTGTGTACTGCACAACGTGTGCGAGACCAATGGGGCCACCCTCGAATACCCCATGCCTACCTGCCCTCCCGGCCCTGTGCCTCTGTACATGAACGGGGACAACCCGAGGGAGTACTGTTACGCCAAACGCATCTGTGCCACCCTGGCCAGGCACATCAGTCGGGAGGACACCGCCCCCCGGGATCCCTGGGGATTCCCTGGCTGAGCTCCTATACAGGTATGGTCCACCCCACCCCCACCTGTGGGCCCCTGAACAGACCACAGGAGGTGGCAGTGTCATCTGAGCGTTTATTATATCACCCACTTACCCATGTCCCAACCACCACCACCACCGCCCCCTCAAACCACCCTCCCCCTTTCCCCTCATCCCCCCCAGCCTCCGTGTTTCCTGGGGTGCACCCTCGAGCTCCCTGGCATGGAGCTGCGGGATCTGCCCTCCCCCCACTGTCCATGTCCCCAACAGTGTCCTGGGAGGCCTCGGTGTCTGGAGGGGCAGGCAGCAGTGGGAGGGAGGGAGGACCCAGAACCCAAGGGGCCCACCTGGGAGGCTGCTCCCTCCGGAGGCCGGTGGGGACCTGGAGATGGATGCAGGACCCCTGCTGGCATGGAGGTCTCTGGGGCAGTTGGGGAGGTGGTGGGGGCACCGAGGGGCCCAGCATGGGGCCCTGGGCAGGCAGGGTGCCCAGAATGGTGGCTACCATCACATAGGCACATATAGTGCCCGCATGCAAGAGCAGGGAGGTCCCAATGTCTTGGGACCTGTCCATCTTGTCGGAATGCTCCCGCATCATTCCCGCAATGGCCTCTTCCAGCCACTCAAACGCCTCCATCTGCCTGCTGTGCTCCTGGCACTCCCGCCTCTGCTCCAGGTGCACCTCTGTCTGGAGTCTCTGGTCCCTTACCTCTGCCCACTCCAGGGAGCACTATGGCTGCCTCCATTTGGTCCACAGCCACAATCATCCGCTCTGCCTGTTCTCTGGTGGTCCGGACAAGGTCCTCCACCTGGTCCTCCTGCCAGCGCCATACCCATGTCCGGTGCTCCCTCAGCAACTAGGCTGGGGGCATGGGTCTGGGTTGCTGTGGCCCCTCCGGCTGTCCTGTAGGGTACATGGTGGTTAGTTGTTTGCCACTCCGGGCGCCAGCCCCCCTTGGCACCCACCCCCCTCTTTCCTGCCCCTCCAGGCCCCCCATCCTGTCATGTGTGTCCTAGGTCCTCCACCCAGCCTCCCCGAGGACCCCCACCCACCCAGCCTCCCTGACGGCCCCCCCCACCCTGCCTGTGTGCCTTACCTGGGTCCTCTGGCTGCTGCCTTGGCTGCTGTGCACCGGCCTCCTTGCCCACCTGCCTCTTGTGCTGGGGCATTCTGTGCCCCGTGGGGTATGGGGGGTAGATGGTGGAGGGCTTACAGATTGCCCAGGTGGCCCCCCATGGCCCCCGATCTATGTCGCAGTCTGGCAGGCCTGGGTGGGGTCTGCCCCCTTGTGGACCGTCCGCAACCCCCCTTGGCCCAGGTCCATCCCCCCATCCCATCTGCCTGCTTGCCCTCAATGTCTGTCTCTGATCCCTCTGAGGCCAGCCCCTACGTGTTGCTGTGCTCCCCGTGACCACTGGCTGAGGGTGATGAGGGTGCTGGCCTCGGAATCCAACTGTCTGGCCATGGGTTGGGGTCTCTCTTGGCTGCTGTTGGTGGGGGCCCTGCTGGTCTCCAAGGTCCCAGGGCAATCCTCCTGGGGCTCTGGGGCTCTGGTGTGGGTGCCTTTTTGTGGGGCGGCGAGGGGAGGGGGTACCTTGGCCCGTTCCCTGCCCTGGACCACAGTGCTTCCCATGAGCCGTGGGGCAACTATTGATCCCTTCATATGGAGGATGCGGTCCAGGGCATCATAGAAGGGGGTGGTCCGGAATCCGTGTCCGGACCGCTGGTTGTTGTCCCGTATTGCCTTGTACCCCCTCTTCAGCTCTTTGGCCTTGGAGTGGCACTGGGCGATGGTCCGGTGATGCCCCGCCGCCTCCATTTCCCCACTATGTCCCTGAACACGTGCTCATTTCTCTGATTGAGCACTAGCTCCAGCTGGTGCTCCAGGGTCCCCCAGATGCGGATAAAGTCACGGGTCTCCCGGAGCCCCCACTGACCCCCTTGGTGGTATGGCCTTCTCCCCCTTCTCCCCTCCAGTTCCTCCTCATCCTCCACCACCTCCTGCTCCTGTTCCTCCTCCTCCGCCTGGGCAGGGCCCGTCTCCTCCGGAGGCTCAGGCTCCCGGGACCATTTGCGTGTCTGCAGAACAGAAGTGGGGGGGGGTTTGGGTGTTCGGGTGTTGGTCTGTCCCGGTCCCGCATCCCTCCCCCATCCCCCTCACCTTCCAGTCGGGTGGCCATTCCCCCGGCCCCCCCATTGTGCCCCTGTGCTGCCAGGTCTGCTCCCCTTCATTCCCTTTACCCGTTTTCGGGGTGCCTCCTCCCCCGGTCCGGTTGATGTCCCCGGCATGGCCTGTCCTGGCTGCTGCTGCTGCTGCTGCTGTCCCTGCACCTCCTGCATGTGCAGCACGACCACCTCCTCCTCTGCCCGCGCCTCCACCTCCTCCTCCCTCGCTCTCTCGCCCACCGCTCTCCTCTTCCTTCCACCTCGCTCCATCCCGCCATGTTTCCCTGCTGCTGTGTGCCCTTTAAATCTCCCTCCATGGCCTGTGTTGTTGCTGGTTTCCTGGCAGCGCTGTTGCGTGCTTTGTCCCTGGCTGGGAATCATTTTTTTTTATTCCGGCCCGTTATTGCCGTCCAGAAGTTACTTTTTTTTTGTTTCCCGTTGGGAATCTCTTTGACCACGCTTTCGGAGATGGTCCGGGCTGGAGTTCCGGAAGTGTGGTTGATTTTGACCCCATGTGGGTATTGACTGTGGTGAACATCTGGCGGCTGCCGAACAGACATTCAGGGCTGTTTGGCCCCACCGCAGGATTGGTGAAGGGACTGTGGTTCACTGTGGTTGACTGTGACATTGTAACATCTGAAAATACCCACAGACTATAGACTGCTTCCAGATGACCCAAAGAAAATATTACAAAGCAAGATGCAGTTTATCTTGCAAGAGGGCCTCCTGGAAAAATCCATCACAGATAAAGAATTCAAATTTCTTTATGAGACTATGCCACGTACACCTGTTTTGTATGGCTTGCCAAAAATCCACAAGGGCTCATCCACCTTGGAGTTTTGCCCCATTGTTTCTGGAATAAAATATTTATTAGAACCCCTATCAAAATTTGTGGTTTATTATTTGAAACCATTTATTCCAGAGGTCTTATCATATATTAAGGACTCTACACATTTCATCTCTATTTTAACGGACATGGGTCTCTCTAATATACGACCTATATTGGTCACAATGGATATAAAAGCACTATATATGAATATCCCACATATGGAGGCTTTGGCAGTTATGGGGAAATACTTTTATAAGTGGGCTGTCCAAACTCCACCAACTCCTTTCCTCATGGAGCTTGGCAAATTGATGCTCACCGATAATTATTTTGAGTTTTGTAATTAATTTTTTCTACAAATTAAAGGTGTGAGCATGGGTAGCAACCTGTCTCCAGAACTTGCTATCATATACATGCACTATTGGGAAACCAAATATATTTATAATCAAGAGACGAATCCTTACTTTGAATGCATTTTTCTTTGGCGCAGGTACATTGATGACATTTTTGTCATCTGGCAAGGTAGCATGACAACACTTTTGGAATTCCAGCAATGGATAAATAGACAACATGCCACAATAAAGTTCACTATGCAGTCAAGTGAATCTAAGATTAATTTTCTGGACCTTTGAGTGCATGTGAAGGGATCTGAGCTGTATACTTCCACATATGTTAAACCCACTGATCAGAACACATACTTGCTTTATGATAGCCACCATCCCCGCCATTTAGTTAGAAATATTCCAAACAGTCAATTTAGAAGGATCAGGAGAAACCGCTCTAAGGAACAAGACTTCATTTTAGAAGCAGAACAAATGTGTAGAGATTTTGCGGACAGGGGTCACCCACCTTGGATAATTAGATACAATTTAGAGAAAGCCACAGCAGTATCAAAAACAACCATTTTGTAAGGTGCCCAATTGGAAAATTTGAAAGAGGAGAGCAGACTGGTGTGTGTCACTACTTTTAATAATTACAGTAAATACATCAGGAATATTGTTTTGAAGTATTGGAGCACACTAGACCATGTTGATGGATGTTTGGACTCACCGCCTTTTGCATATTAGAGGGGGAAAAACCTCAGTGACCATATAGTTAGAGCAAGACTGCCACCATTATTACAAAGAACAATAGATAAAAAGGGAATAGTGGGAAATTTTCCTTGTGGCCATTGTGTAAATTCCATCTATTGTAAAAAAGTAAAGTCTTTTCAGTTTCTTGATAGCAAGACCTTTGAGATCAGGGACTTCATCAATTGCAGTACCTCTGGAGTTATTTATAGCATCCAGTATCCATGCAGGAAAATCTATATTGGGAAAACCTCTAGATCTTTAAAAATTAGAATTACTGAGCATAAAAGTAAATTGAAAACCCGTACAGTCTCTGCTCCTCTAGTAGAACGTTATAATTCATATCATTAAGACACAAATGAATTTGTCTTTTGGGGCACAGAGAAATTGAAGTCACCTGTTGACCCAAAGGATCTTATGGTAAGAGAAAACTTGTGGATTTTTACTCTTGATACTATCCAACCACGTGGACTCAATGAGCTCACAGATTACTAACCCATTGAGACTTCAGAGTATTCCAGCCTGGTTACTCAGTGTGGATAGCGTAGGCAGTTGCCTTTACTATATTTAGTTGGGGTCTGCCACAATTCTTCATTTGTAGGTTTTTGTTTCTTTTTGTTTTTGTTTTTATTAGTTATTTTTAAGTATTTATTTTTGCATTAGGTTTTGATTTGTTAGTTAATTCATACCCTTATTTAGGAATTGCTCATGCATTCCATATGTAACTGTGGGTTTGGGATGTTTCTTAACTGGTAGGCATTTAAACAGTAGCATACCAGATCTGATTTAGTTATTCATGGTTGGGGCGGCCTTTTCACCCACCTGAGGTGGGTTAGCCATTTAAGATAAAACCCAATGTGGAGATTCTAAGCAGCAAGCTCTAGGCAGCCATTTAGAGATACCCCTAGTAGAATAGGAAGCAAGAGGCGTAAGCAAATTGTCACATGAAAAAGAGGAGAAATATAATAGATAGATAGTGGCATTAAACAATTGCTACACGGTTGAACAAAGGGTGAGTGACCTAAAACTATAGATTTATTGTAACCGTGGAGCTTCATTGGGCTGAATTTAAATTTGAAAAACAGCATGGCTTTATAGATTTAAACTCTATTTAGGCTGCCTGTATTGCTTTTATCCACAGGGTGATTCAGCCCCGTGGCCTAATATTGTGACACCATGGCAAGTACTCTTTAAGGTTTTCTGTACTCCCTGGAACAAGCAGGATCTTTACCTCTGATGAAGCTTGTATTAGTGAAACATCAGAAAAGATACCTTCAATGCAGTTCTGGAACTTTATTTCCTGCTCTATATATTTTTGGAAAAACCATAGACCTTGAACCTACACATTCAGTGAAGCTGTTCCACTTTATGCCCTACCCCAGCTGTTTGGGGAGGGGCTAGTTACTTTTCGGCTTCATTTTTTTCCTGCATGTTTGTATCAGGTTATCCCTACTATTTGTCATGATTGTATTATTTGATATGCCTGCTCTTGGACATCAGTAAATTTGCTGTTTATTTATATTTGCGGTTTGCATTTGCTATTGTGCTTGCTTGCACCAATTACTCAATCGTGATTTATTTGCTGTGGAGTTTATTTGATCTTGTGTAGAGTTGTGGTTGGATTTTTTTGTTAATTATTACTCTGTACCATTATACCTTTTGTGACCACGTTCTATATTGTACAGAGCCATAATGAAAACCTCTTCATCTGTAACTGCTGCATTTCTTTTTTTGCCAGTTGGAGAGTGTTCAAACAGGTGTGTGTGTGGGGGGCTCCATGTATATGGCCAGTGGTGGGTGTGCCCTCCATTTGGGGTAAAATACCAAGTTTGATCAAAATCATGCTCACCTCGTTCTCACCCGCATGCACACTCGCACTCGTACTGTCACAATCCAGTCTCGCACCATGTCTATCAAGCTCTAGCCACGCAAAAGGGCCAGTTTCACAGCGTTGCTGATCTCCGCCAACACTGTGCTCCCTGGCCCTTCCTTATATGTTGGTAGCCCCGTCCTTCTGTGCGCACACCTGCGTGGAGTGGTTTGGTGCATTGGAGGGCCCTGCCCCTCCACCCCCCCCCTGCGGTTCCTGTTAGGGATCCTCCCCTGCCATCACGGCTGGGCATGGGGCTGGTGTCCTTGCTTCCATCTCCATTCCTGTGGATGGGGTGCTACCCCCCCCCCGGGCTGTCCCCAGCAGTCCAAAGCACTGTTCAGCTGCAGCACTGACCCCCACAGGGCTGGCTGAACCAGCGGCGATAGCAGCTCCTAACAGCATCCCCCCCCTAAGCTCCCCCCGCCCGGGAAAGGAACAGGCCTGGTTTTAGGGGAAAGCAGGCATGAAACCAGTGAACAAGCTGTGGGGCATGTATGGCGGTCGCTGGTTCCCAGGAATGATCAGCAATGTCATACCCCTTCAAATCTACTAAATAATAAAGCCTACCGTGTGACAACTTAGAATCCAGAATTGCGTAGATTTCATATTTGACCTCAGCTGGCACTTTGGAGACTGGGGGAGCTGGTGTTGGTTCTGGAAATAAGGGAGAAGGACAAGGTTTCAATAAGGAGACGTGGAACACTGGATTACATCGGACCTGTGGTGGGAGGGTGCCACAGTAGGTGATGGGGTTCACCTGTTGGGCAATAGGAAAGGGTTCAAAATATTTGTTATCGAGTTTTTCTGAAGGATAGAAAGAGGGGTAGCTGTGCTGATCTATCCACATGAGGTCGCCCACTTGGTACTGTGGTGCGGGTTAGCGATGTCGATTGGCCGAGCGTTTGTATTGTTGGCATGCAGCTTGAAGCATAGGAAGCGCATGGGCATGGTTGCATTGGAGTTGCTGAAGCATGGCGCCAGCAGCTGGAACTTCTACTGCTGCAGGTATGTTGCGAAAGACCAGGCGAGGGTGATATAAAAGGGGGAGAATCCAAGAGAAGCGCTAGGTACATTGTTAAATGTGAACTCAGCAACGGGTAACTGTGTGACCCAATCATCTTGTAAATAATCGCTATAGCAGTGAAGATATTGTTCAATTGCTTGGTTCGTACATTCTGCCTGTCCATTGCCTTGGGGGTGATGCACTGTGGTTGGGGCAAGTTTCATGCCTACGGCCATAAACAAAACACACCAAAAGTGCACAATGAATTGAGATCCTCGATTGGTAACAATCACCTGGGGTAGTCCATGTAACTTGATGATGTGTTGGATGACTATTTGTTCCGTTTGTTGTGCCATGGGTAACCCCTTACAGGGAATTAAGTGGCCCAACTTCATGAATTGATCCACACTACAAGTATGGT
The DNA here is from genome assembly GCA_003113815.1 of Sphenodon punctatus. Classification (NCBI taxonomy): domain Eukaryota; kingdom Metazoa; phylum Chordata; class Lepidosauria; order Sphenodontia; family Sphenodontidae; genus Sphenodon; species Sphenodon punctatus. The sequence continues at coordinate 1,368,145 of QEPC01013609.1, forward strand.
ATTTTTGCCTTGCGATGGGCGACGTTCTACTATAAAGTCCATATTGACTCATTGCCAGGGTCCTTTGGGCTGGGGAGATAGTTGCAGTAGCCCTATTGGGTGCCGGCAAGTAGTCTTAGTACTGTGGAACAAAACAAGTCTTCAGTCTGTTTAGGAGTTTGTCTGTCAGAGAACACTTGATTAACAAGCAATTGCAAGGAGAGACTTTTCAGTAGCACAGATTGCCTCTGGCTAGCTAGAAAAGAAAAAAGATCTCTGTTGGTTACAATAATTTGGCATATTTATAACACTCTACGAAGACCTGGATTGTTTCACTTCCTTATCAGTTATACAAAGAAGAAGAGACAAGATTTATAAAAGGAAGCATTTTGTGGTCTGTCTGCGACATTCAGTTCAAAGATTTTTTTCTTAGCTCAGCATATTTCTCTCACCCGTTTGTGATGTACTTCCTTCTTGACCAAAGTTAAGTTAAGGCCTACTAGAATTTACGTCCACATTCCCCCCTTTTGTACTTCAGTACAACTTAGCCTTAAATTTCAATATTCATAAGTCCTTGTACAGCATCATACTCTTCTTTATCCATTATTTTAAAATCCTGATACATCTCCATTACCTGGTGCTGCTGCTCCAGTATCAGTAGGTTATGCTTTATTCTCTGAGCAGTACAGCTCATGCAGCTTTTAACAAGCAAAATTAAACATTGTGCACATACAAAAATACCAATAACAATTCCAAAAATGAGCAGTAAAAAGTACAAGATCTTTGTTCCCCAACTCCCTAACCATGATGTTAACCAGGACCACAAACTCCAGTCATTTGATTCATGCAGTTTTGCCATTGCAGTCCTGATGTGTTGGGCATTTACAGAAATTGTGCCATCATTGTCTGGTACATAGGTGCACCATTCCCCTTGTATCAAAGAACAGACCCCACCCTTGCTGGCCAAAGTGAAATCTAGGGCCATTCAGTTTACAGAACCATTTGCCTGATGCCACTTACTTTGGTGGCTATGGATTCAAAGGTATCAGCTGTGGTGTTAGCCACTTCTTCTAAGATGGTTGACACTTGATGCAGGTCAAAAACCATTTTGGCAAGGCTAAGAAGTGGGAAGTTTAGCAAAAGTGAGGCATCAACCCAAGCGTCAGATTGTTTTTGCAATTGGAAATGGGCTTGATGGGCCTCAAGTGGGGACAAAGTGGGTGTTAGTCTAATGGCATCCAATATGGACCTGATGAAACAGGAACCCTCCTACCAAGGGGCCAAACTTTTATGTGCCTTATAGCCACAAATAAAATAATGACCAACAAGGGCAAAACGTTCCTAGCGGTAGGAAATGGAACTCATCATTAGCTGGAACCCATAATAACTAGTATTCAAGGGAAAGGGAAAATAACCGTTATAGGGGGTCCCATTTAAGGCCACATAACCAGTGGAATTAATGGTGAAAGTATAATTACAGCTACTATATCTGACCTTTATAGTACCCCCGTGGTTGGTCTTTCTCCACATGGACTCATTGGACTTAAAGCAATATTCTCCTTGAATTTCACCTGCAAGTTGGATGTATTCTGTTCTGTTCCTACCTGCATGTGCCCAGGTCTGGTTCCTGTCAGGGAATGGTATAGTGGTTCCCTGTACTATTTGGGTAGAGCTAAGCAGAATAGGAAACATGGGTATTTCTCCTTGGGCGTGCAGAGGAACATGGGTGCAAATCCAACAATTAAATGCATTTAGATCTTTGCAAAGTTGCTCAATCACTTGCAGGTGAAAATATTTACAAATGGTCCCCATGGTGGGGGATGCGCTGCCCTCTTGGTTTTTACAGGCTTGCCAACATTATGAGCTTGGCAAATCGGGCAGGTTTGACAATAATGCTGGGCTTCAGTAGGAAAATTTGGAGCATACCAATCTCGGTTAACAGCATCAATCATCCCCCCTTTGCTCAAGTGAGCCACACTGTGGTGCACGTGAGCAAGGTAAGGGAAAAAGATCATAGGTGCCACCAGGCAGCTGTCTGGGGAGAGTCACAGATGATCAGGATGTGACACCCTGCCAATCTCCAAGAGTCTTTTTCAGTTTCTGGAGCCTGATCTTGGAGGAGGGCAACATTAGGAAGAGTTGCCATAGGAGACTGGCAAGTGGGAGTAATGGGAAACATGTAGCCTGAGACACAGAAAGGGCCACTGCCTTGGCAGTTGCATCTGCCAGGACATTTTCACGGGTAACTTCATCATGAGGAACTATGTGAGTTTGGCATTTAACAATAGCAACAGCTGAGGGTAATTGGAGAGCATCCAATAATGCAGCAACATAAGAGCCATTTTAAATTTGTGAACCACTTGAAGTGAGAAACCCTCATTGTTTCCAAAGTTGTCCATAGTCATATACAACACCAAAAGCATACCAAGAGTCAGTAAAAATATTAACAGAGTTCCCTTTTGCCAATATAAAGGCACTAGTCAAGGCAAAAAGTTCTGCAACTTGAGCTGAATTCACAGAAGGAAGGGGATTACTTTCAATTACTTTGTGCTGGGAACAAACTGCATAACCCGCAACAAGGTTGCCGATTACATCTCGCTGGCAGGACCCATCAACATAAAAGACTAAGTCGGGATTTTGTAATGGAATGTCTTTGAGATCAATTTGGGGAATAGTGATGTGAGCAGTTAAAGCCAAACAATCATGGGGTTCACCATCAAAGGGAGTCAGTAGTAAAGAGGCAGGATTTAAAATCGGACACCGAGTAAGTGTAATGTGGGTTGCAGATAACAAAAGAATTTCATATTTTGTCAAACAAGCATTTGATAAGTGCTGCGTTTTGGTTTTTAACAACAAAGCTGCCACTGCATGGGGAATAGCAACAGTAAGTGGGGATCCAAGAACCAAGGTATCTGAGGCTTCTACAAGAAGGACTGCAGCTGCTACCGAATGGAGACAAGGTGGAAACCCAGTGGCAACTGAATCTAGGGCAGTACTATAGTAAGAAACTGGTCTTTGTTTGTCCCCATGTGTTTGTGTGAGGACTCCCAATGCAAGCCCATCTTTTTCATGACAATAAAGAGTAAAAGGTTTTGAATAATCTGGTAACCCAAGAGCAGGGGTGGAAGAAAGTGCTTGTTTCAAAGTAGTGAAAGCTTGTTCAACCTCGGCAGACCACGGGAGGGGTTCAGGAGTTTCCAACTGGGTGAGTTCCTGCAGAGGTTTAACAATCGAGACATAGCCCAAAATCCATTAGCGGCAATAGCCTGTCATGCCCCAAAAGGTTCTCATTTGTGATATAGTAATTGGTTTAGGAACTTTCAAAATAGATTGGACCCTGTCCTTGGAGGGATAACATTCCCCAGCAGAAATGTCATGTCCCAAATAATGAACGCAGGGCAAACAAAGTTGCAATTTCTCTTTAGAGGCTTTATGTCCCTTGTGAGCGAAGGCAGAAGCAAGGTCAACAAATCTTTTTGACAGACTTCCAAAGATGGGGAAGCGAGGAGTAAATCATCTACATATTGAACCAATGTAGACCCAGCTGTGAAATCAATATTATCTAAATCCTTTTTTAATATTTGCGAGAATAAAGAAGGGGATTCAGTATACCCTTGGGGTAACCTGGTCCAAGTGTATTGAAGTCCTTGGTAAGTGAAAGCAAAAAGAAACTGCCTGTGAGAGTGAATTGGAATAGAAAAGAAAGCAGAACACAAATCTACCACAGTGAAATACTTGGAAGAGGGCGGGATACAAGACAAAATAATAGCAGGATTAGGAACAACAGGGAAAGTGGGTAAAACAACAGATGTGACAGTTCTTAAATCTTGCACAAACCGATACACATTTTTCCCTGGCTTTTTAACAGGAAGGATTGGAGTATTGCATGGGCTGTGGGTGTTTATAATAATACCTTGTTTTAGTAAAGAATCAATGATAGGACGGATACCCTCCTCTGCTTCTGGGTGTAAAGGGTATTGTGGGGCCTTGGGCAAAAGTTTATAGGGGTTTAGTTTAATTAGGATGGGTGAAGCCATTTTGACTTGACAGACTTCATTGGCATGTTGGGACAAAAGGGAAGGTGATACCAAAGAAAGAATCTCTTGTTGGGCAGTAGAAATTTGTTCTGCTGATGAATATTGAGGGTCTGATGCTTCAAACAAGGTTGCTAAGACAGTGAGTTCATTTTCAACAGGAATATCAAGATAAACTCCATTAGGAGATCATTAAATTGTGCAACCAAGTTTACAAAGTAAATCTCTACCCAATAAATTTACTGGAGAAGAGGGATTTAGCAAAAAGGCATGTTGATCAGAGATAGGACCAAAAGTAACAGACAAAGGCTGTGAAACAGGGTGGGGTACCACCTGGTTAGAAATTCCTACAGCATTTATAACTTCAGTAGACAAAGGACTAAAAGGGAAGTCCTGGGCTTTTAGGGTGTATTTACTCGCACCTGTATCTATGAGACATTCAGTTGGTTTACCATCAATTTCACAAGAAACAAAGGGGCCAGTTTGATCAACTGGTATAAGAGGTAAATTGATGAAGTCACCATCCCTCTGGCTCTGTCAGTAGGGACCTTGATTGGGGAAAGAGGAGGGGGTTGTTGGGTGGGGAGGCGACAGGGAGGATTCAAATTTCTGGTTCGTCTGGCCAGAACGTCTCGGACATTGTGACTTCCAATGACCAATTCGTCCACAATAGTGGCAGGGAGAGTTTTGGGGAGTCAAAAGTTCCTTGTTCCTGCCCCTGACCCATCCTCTGAATCCTCCTATTTGTTGGCCTCTACCTCATCCCCTATAAGAGTCAAAATGCTGTATCTGGATAGCCATAAACCTGGTCTCAGAGGCTTACTTTTTCTTGTCTTGGCAGGACACACGGTGGTTAGCAATAGTGATAAGTTCGGCAAAGGCGTGGATTGCCAACTGATGGCAACAGACCGGAGTTGTTCCTGAACTTTTTGGAGGAGACCCTGTACAAAAGCTGCTGCTGCTGCTGCTGCTTGTGGAGCATTAGTGGCCGCATCCTCAATGCCTGAATGTTTATCAAACTCAGTTTTCAGGCAATCCATATAGTCTGCGGGGTTTTCTCCTTTGTTTTGTTTACAAGTATGAATTTTAGCCCAATCAGTTTTCTTAGGGCATACATGGGGAATGGGTTCAAGTAACTCATCTCAGGCGGCAGGTAAGTTAGCTAAAGAAGGTTCCGTCTGGGGCCATCGGGCTGATTCCTTAAAGCATTGTTCTACTTCTGCAGGGAGGGCAGCTCGAAGAAGCTGATTTAGGTCTGCCCAATTTGGATTATAACAGTCTTTGACAACTCTTAAATCATCCTTAAATTTAAAGGGCTCGTCTCTAATATTGGGAAATGTTTTTACAAAGTTTCTGAGTCCAGTTGGCGCCCATGGAGCATGCACAATCGCAGTGTTCCTGTCTGCACCAGGCATTTGCCTGAGTGGGGCTTGGAGAATGGTATTTGCCATGTGGTGGCGAGTTTGGTTAGATACCAGTCCACCAGGTGAAAGGTTTCCGGTCCATGATGTGATCTGCATGGTGGATCCAGGGACAGGAGCAGGCTGAGGGGCTGGAAGTGCCACTAAGTCAATAAGATTGTCCACAGGAGGATCTATTTCTGGTGGTGGTTCCTCATGGGGGTCATAAGGAGGTGGAATTTCCCCGAAGTTAAGGAGGTCCTGGGAACTCATCTTCTGATTCTGGAGTTTTTAATTTAGTTAGTTGGGGATATAATTTTGCAGGAGGATGATCTTTGGTTTTCTGCTTAACTTCTTGTAACTGGGATTTTAATTTTTCTTGGGAGTCTAAGATTCCACACCCGGGATTCATTTACACTTTTGGAAGTTTCGTCATACCAATAAAAAATGTATCCCATTAAGTTTGTGGTATGTTAGAACCTCTTGACTCTAAGGCTCCGTGGAGATGCACAATTTTATCTAGGTCAAACATGTCAATGAAAGGAAACTGTTTAGTTAGATTCTCTCTGGTATACCAATTACATTTATCCCAAAATCTTCATGTCTTCTGGCCATAATGTGTGTACATGTACAATGATGGAGTACCTTTTGATAGGGTGGGAACATCCTTTGAACCACCACCACCCATTTTCCTCAGTCCACACATGGAAATCACACAGGAAAGGCTTATTAAGGGGTCCTCTTAACTATAGGGGATGTTTGAAGGAAGTGCTGAGACACTATCCAACAACATCTCCAACTACAGTCAAGGGCTCATTTCCATGGAAGGGGAAAGGAAAAATTCTTCACATTCATACCCACTGTTCATGAGGTTCCACCAAGCCCCCTTGATTTCAGAGGCATCACTATGAATGATCCTGGAGTGGCTGGACTCTGCTTAAGTCTCAAACTTGGTCAGTGGTTTTTTCTCAATTCACACTTTCCAGCAATAAAATTCCTCTGGTCAGTCAATAGCTTACCCTCTCTAGTGTGTCTGACGGACTCCTCAATTCAAAGTTTGAATTGCATCAAGCATCTGGTTTTCCCAGCCCACAACCCCAGTAGAGATTTCAAAAGGTATCTTAGCTTTGAGTGGCACGCCGGGGTTCGGGGGAGATGATCCATGACAAACAGACTCCAGCTGGCCTCTTAGTAATCCAAGTCACAGCACCAGAAATTGTGGAAGAAAACAAGTCTTCAGTCTGTTTAGGAGTTTGTCTGTCAGAGAACACTTTATTAACAAGCAATTGCAAGGAGAGACTTTTCACTAGCAGAGATTGCCTCTGGCTAGCTGGAAAAGAAAAAAGATCTCTGTTGGTTACAGTAGTTTGGCATATTTATAGCACTCTGCAAAGGCCTGGATTTTTTCACTTCCTTATCAGTTATACAAAGAAGAAGAGACAAGATTTATAAAGGGAAGCATTTTGTGGTCTGTCTGCAACATTCAGTTCAAGGATTTTTTCTTAGCTCAGCATATTTCTCTCACCCATTTGTGATGTACTTCCTTCTAGACCTAAGTTAAGGCCTACTAGACTTTACTTCCACCGTATGGTTACAGATTTTATAGCCTTGTACGTAGGCCTTGGTGTCCTTGCGTATGGTAAGGCCACCAAAAATGCCATTGTAGGAGCTGTAATGTACGGCGTTGACCTGGGTGTCCTGCTAGGGGGGCATTGTGGTGGGCCCATAGAATCTCCTGTCGGGCCATTCAGGGGATGATCATCGCCTTCTGGTGGACCTGGAATCCTATGCCCATGGGAGCAGGGGGGAGTTTTTGCATGTCTGGGTCCCTTTTGGCTAGATTGTGGAGTTGGGTGAGGGTGATGGCAGTGGCCACAAATACCTTTTTATCTAACAGAAGGTCTCCTCGGGGTGCAGGATAACATTGTGAGAGCGCGTCCGCGAGGGTGTTGTGGCACCCTGGTCGATACACCACCTTGAAGGAGAAGCGGGCATGTCAGGCATTCATTATCCGAGCTGTTTGTAAAAAGATGAGATTTGTATGGTCAGTTATTACCTGTACTGGATGCTGTGCTCCCTCCAGGTAGTGCCTCCATGTGTCAAAAGCCGCCTTAATGGCTAATAATTCTCTGTCAAGGATGGTGTAGTTTCGTTCAGCTGATGTTAACTGGCAGGAGTAAAAAGCACACGGTAAGGTTCCTTTAGTGTCGGTAGTGGTTTGAGACAGTACAGCACCAATAGCTACGTTGGATGTGTCTGTTTCCACAATTAACGGAAGAGCAGTGTTGGGGTGCTGTAGTATTGGGGCTTGGGTAAATGCTCTTTTTAGTGTATCAAATGCTTTCTGTTGGTCTGGAGACCATATATAGGGCTCCCCTTTTTTCAATAGTTTAGTTAAAGGGGCTGTGAGTGCAGTCTAATTGGGGAGATATTGCCTTTAGTAGTTGGCACTCCCTAAAAATTGCTGCAGGGGTTTTACCGCATGTGGAGGGGGCCATACTGTAATAGCCTGTACCTTCGAGGGTTCCATCTGGATGCCCTGTGTGGACACTATAAACTAGGAGTGGGACTACCTGATCATCGGTATCCAATACTGCCGGTATTTTGGTGTACCAGCAGTATTGGATTATTCCGGTATATTGGGTCCAGTACCGGATCCCCCTGTGCTGGATATTTTTACATTGTGGCCATTCAAATGAATGGCCACAATGTTAAAAAAAAAAAAAACCACAACCCCACCCCCCAAACACCTTCCCTCTCCAATTCCAGGCTGCGCAGGTGGAAGGGGGGACACCCCCCACCCACCCTGCTCAGCCTGGATTTAAAAAAAAATACAAATTTCCCCTAAGTCCCTAGTGCA
>QEPC01013613.1:6973-35536 GCA_003113815.1 Sphenodon punctatus
CCCCCCCCTTCCAGCTCTGGATCCCTGGCCTCAATGCTGAGTCATATGCCCTCTTAGATCAGCTTGTCTGGTAGATATGCCCTTTTCTCCCTGTACCCCAGCCTTCTGTTTCCTCCCTCCTTGTTCCCTCTGGCTTCGCACCCCAGAGCCTGACAAGAACATGATTGCAGCCATTAATCATGGTAGCTATAATCATGTTCGCTACGGCGCACACCTCTTGAACCTTGTGGTTCAGGGTGCCTTGAGTGGAATCCAGGGCTTGGAGGCACTCCTTGAAACTGCCCGGAAGCTTGCCGGATACTTCCATTGGTCAGTTTCAGCCAGCTGGGTGCTGTGAGAGAAGCAGGAGGAGTTGGGATTCCACCTTCTGGATACTGCAATGTCTCCTGGAGCAGAAGGAGGTGCTGCATGCCCTTTGATTGTCACGTAGCATTGGAGCAGCACCACTGACCGGGGAGGGATGGACAGTGGTGGAGCAGCTTATGCAGGTTCTAGAGCCATTTCACCACACAACCCAAGTCTCATGGAATGCGGGCTCTGTGTGTGTGGAGGAGGGTGGGGGTTAGTGGAGGCTCTGGGTTACCACAGCCCCAGCTTCTTGGGAGGAGTGCAAGAGGGTGAAGGAGGGGGGGGTCTGTGTGTGATGAGGAGGGGGTGTCATGGGATGCTCGGGGTCACCTTTCCACCCCAGTCCCCCTCCCATACATAGCATGGCACACACTGAAGTGGAACGCCCTAGCAGGGCCCTTTTCCACACTCACTGAAGTGGAGCACCCCAGCAGGGCCCTTTCCACCCCAGCCCCCCTCCATAAATAAAGCGGAGGGCCCCAGCAGTGCAGAACCCTTTCCACCTCAGCCTCCCTCCCATACATAGAGTGGAGTGCCCCATCAGGGCCATTTCCACCCCAGCCCCCTTTCCATACATAACATGGCACACACTGGAGTGGAGCACCCCAGCAGGGCCCGTTCCACCACAGCTATTTAAGGAGCTGCTCCTCCAGTGAGCCCATGCTTGCTCCAGCCCACCTGGGCACACCACCACCCTGGAAGACCCCCTTCTTTGCCCTCATACAACACCCCTCAAGAAGAATTCCACCTGGAGGGAGGGTAGAACCTCTTCATGAGGGTGAGGCCCCACACAGGACACTCGGTCCCACCCACCCACAAAACTGCAAAACTTTGCCCACCCCCACCCCCATTAAAAGTGCAGAGGGCATTGGGAGGGCGGAACCTCTTCTTGGAGGTGGGGATGGCCCCACAAGACACACCCACACCCCATCCCCCTCACAAGGACCAAGTCTGCTCCTCCAGCACAAGCCAGTGGCAACTCTGCAACAGCAGGCAAAACATTTCCCACCCCCAAAAAGAGGTGCAGAAGGCATTGGGAGGGCAGAACTCTTTTGTGGGGTGGGGGCATGCCCACAGTCTCACTCTTCCTCTTCCCCCTAAACTCCAGCCCAGCCCCCCTCAGCCATTGGATGGGTCCCCACCACCACTGCACCTCCAGACATGGTGGGACATCAGCCTACAGTGTCGTTGTAGAGGCTGGCCTACTGTGGCTTGATATCCCACTGCATTTGGAGGCCTCCAGATCTGAAGTGCAGACTTCAACAGTGACATGGAATGGTCACAGAGATGGTCCTGGACCTCAATGGCAACAGAAGAATGCAATATTTTACTGCCAGCCACCCCCCACCAGTGCACTTCACGATGCATTAGGCTTTTCTGACTTTAGTGGGTGTTTCTGCTGAGCCTCTGAAGTCACTAGGCCCTCTGTGTCTGGAGCCTAGACCGTGGAAAACTACAGGAAGTCCAGAAGAGATCATGAAAAAAAGAGTGCTCCGGTCGGATAACATTAGGTAAGTGATGACATGAGGATTGGGAAGGTCTGGAACCTCTTTTTTGGAGAAAAATCCACAAAGGGGCTAAATTAGATCTTCATTCTCTATGTCCAAAATAAAATTCAAACATCTCAGCAGCAGTAACACCTAACTTGCTGTTTTTGTTTTCTTTTCTCCTCTGAGATCTCGTCAGATTCCATGCCTCACATCACTTTCCCTGTGGATGTTGCAGAAAGTAGAAAAAGCCGGGCAGAAGAGAAAGCTGCAGACAACAACAACAATGGAGTCCCCTGTTCCCCACTGAAAATCCATCTTTCCCCTTCCTCTTCTCGTGAACCAAAGAAAACCCTTTCCCCTCCTCTTTCTCCTCTATCCTGTCCTTCTCTTCCTTTTCATCTCTTCTGATTCGGCTTGTCACAGGACTGGGAGCTAATTCAGTCCTCCCAGTTCTTCAAGTCTAAAGGAAGGCTTGTGTCCTGAAGCCTACACCTTCAGGTAGGTAGGTATTTATTGGTTAAGCAAGACCAATGGTCATAGCCAGTAAAAAGTAATAATTAATAATTAATACATAATTAATAAAGAGTAAATAAAATAAGATAAATAACCTTCAGAAGACTACAGGTGGCCAAGGAGGGCACGAGAATCGAGGATTCAGACGTTCAGGATAAAGGTAGTCACTGGCCATGTGACCTACTTTTGGGGTCTGGTTGGGGGAAAGACAGTGCATGGGACCACAGAAGTCTCTCTATCCCCCCAGTAGCAGAGCTTAACACAGCTGCAAGGAGTACCTCAGGGTTAATGTCCCTCCCTCCAATGTTAACGCTGTGAACTACACTTGCTGGGCTGCTGGTTTAGGCCCTGCCTCAGGGGGGATGGAGAGTCTCTTACTGGGGGTCCCATCCACTGCCTGTACCCATGGTTGGGGTTATGGTCAAATGGGGAGAGAGAGGGTTTATTTGTGGGTCTCACTAAATTTGGGATTGATTGACACTGTGTTCATTGTGTGGCATTGGAACTGTTGGCATTGCCAACATGTGGTTGTGGGTGATTTGAGGGGATCCTGGAACACCAAAATGGCAAAAACAAAAAACAGTTAGCTTTTGGCATTATTTGCTATAGGGGGTCATTTTAGGGGTAGTAATGGATTTGGCTATGATTAAATATTTAAACACTGTTAGTAAGGTAGGTTTGTAACTCTTGTCAGTAGAAATATGTGGATCATCATGGGGATCCCATGGAGTGGGACACAATAGGTTTTGAATCTAGTTGTTGGCATCTATGTAATAAAGTGCGTGTACTTTTAATAAATTTTTTAATATAAATAAATAAATACTTGTGTTAGTCATTTTTGGGGTTGCACAGAATTTTGGATGTTTGCCAATGATGTTGGCATTGGCAATGTGGAGGTATGGCATCGCATGAGTATCCCCTGGCAGTTGACAGAAAAAAAAGTTCTTGTTTGGTTCTGTCTTACTCTTTTGTGTGCTGTGAAAAAAAGTAATAAAATTATTGTGTGTCAAACAAATGTAAAGTGGCACTGTGCCACTGGCTGGTGGTGGCTCAGTGCTGCTATGGATTGGCTAATATACAGTTGGTCGTTGACTCGGAGTCATCACTTACTTGCAAACTAAACTACGTGCTTGACTGATGTGCCACTGTGTGAGTGTCCTCCACTGGCAGTTGTTGTGATCTGATTTCTGATTGATTTGATTTGATGATGACTTTGAGTGCTGTGGAAAAATCCCCTATTTTTAATGGGGAAAAAAATGTGGTACTGTCGGTGCTGCCTGCCCCTGGCACTGGATGCTGGGGCTACTGTAGTCTGGTGGTTAGCAGTTAAGGAAAGAAGTGAATCTATCATTGAATCTTTACAAGAGACATGTTGTCTTTATTACAGGTATTTTGGTTTTTTTCTCCCATTGATTTAAATGGGAAAACTTCCCCATTGATTTCAATGGGAAAAAAAATCCGATACCGGTAATACCAGTTTACTCCCATAATCCAAGAACCGGTATCTGATAAAACCAGAATCTGATATTTTTCCCCAAGTCCCACCCCTAATTTAGGGGTCATTTTAGAGACATTGGAGCTCACCTTCTCTTCCACCCTCTTTAGCTGGCACTGTGAGTCTAAAGAGCCACCTGATTGGGGTGGAAAGTAGTTTTCCTTCTATTTGTGATTGGCTGAACAGTTTGGGGGGGTTTCACCTTCTCCACAGGGTTGGGAACCATGTCAGTACTTTGTCAAAGGCAGGTTGGTACAGTGCCAAATTTGTAGCACCCCTTGCAGATAATTTGTAGCACCCCTTGCAGAGATTCCACAGCCTAGTAAGTATAAGGAGTCCAGAAAAACAGTTGACAGCAATAGCTGTGCAACTCATTTTTGTTTTCTTTAATTACTAGAACAAATAATGGTTCATTCGTTTGAGTAATTAAAATATGAAAACGACAGGCCAGGGTAATAAATATGGATGAAAATGAAGAGATAAGGCATCCATTTTCAACAACAAAAAAAATAATAATAATTAATAAATAATTAATTTCCACAAATGAAAAACCTACTAATTAAGTAAACAGAAAAAGCACTTATACATTTCCCCAACAAAAAACCTCCAATAAAATGAACAGTAAAAGCACTTATAAATTCAACCATGCCACACAACATCATGAAATTATAAGTTAAGATGCACAAAGTCAAACCCATTAACCCGACATTTAACACCCCAAGTTACCACCTTCCCCGTGTTAACCCCCCTTTGAATGGACTAACTCTGTTCCCATCACTAACACTGCTTCCCACGAACATGAACAGCCAACTGCGCCTTAACATCCATGATTTTGTACAGGGACATCTGAAATATCTCATGGGGTCATTTGTAAAGTGAAATGTTGAACTGTCGAATCCATGTTATTTTTATGCATCTGAATTGTGTTACTTATTATGTTGTGTTTTCAATTGTGAACATATTGTGAACCTGGGCTTTTAAGGTTGGGTGTTAAGTTGTAATGCATAATCAGGTACTACATTTTAAGGCCTAGAAAGAGTTTGTCAGCAGAATGTAAGTGGTGTCCTACTTAGATTGTACATGGGTGTATACATTGGGGTGTTTTTTTCTTACATATATAATGGGCATAATGAGAATATAATGGATATTTTGTGTTTTCCAAAATATACCCCAAATATAATGGGTATATTTTCTCTTGCAAGAAAGCATGGGTGTTAAGGTGCAGTTGGCTATTCGTGTTCATGGGAAGCAGGGTTAGTGATGGGAGGAGGGTTAGTCCATTCAAAGGGGGGTTAACACAGGGAAGGGGGTAACTTGGGGTGTTAAATCTCTGATTAATGGGTTTGACTTTGTGCATCTTAACTTATAATTTCATGGTGTTGTGTGGCGTGGTTGAAATTACAAGTACCTTTACTGTTCACTTTATTGGATGTTTTTTGACGGGGAAATTTATAAGTGCCTTTTCTGTTTACTTAATTAGTAGGTTTTTTATTTGTGGAAATTATCTGTGCCTTAACTATTATCTTAAACTGGAGGTTTTTAATTTAAAGAATCTTGTGGTTTGGCATTCCTGTAGAAACGCTCTTTGGTGTAGAAACAGTCTACAACAGTCTACATGTAATTTAGAGTAAGATAACTATACTATAACGTGGATACTTGTGTCTCACAACCATAAAAATGTTCTGAGACACTCTAAGTTATGTGGCACAAGTTCCCTCCACCAAAAAGGATTTGAATTTAAACATGCACACGATTGAGGAGAAAGTTCTTAGGGGTTTAAACTGCTTTTGAACTACTCTCAGATTGCTCTTGTTTGCTTATTCTCTAATTAGAAAATAAGAAGCAGGAACTAGAATGATGGGATGTGAGTGTGAAACTTATTTCCACTAAGCAACACTCTCTCCTTAAACAACACACTCTGCTTACACTCCCCTCGCACTAGATGTGTCACAGCTAAGCTTAAGGGTAACACTAACTGCGCAATGCCTTGCTTAACGGCAAGTGTGAAGGACTGTGTCTGATATCACAAAGAAAGAGTTATTAGTTCACAGGTTAATTGTGCACTGAGTGTGGAAGTACTTACCTTCTGCCAGTTATTTTCATTGGGTATTACACGGTTCTAGTATTTTGAGAAATACTAGAAATACTATTTCTTTCTGATTCTAGAAAGAAATAGTATCACCTAATTTGTCTTTCATGACAACCTACCATCCATCATCCAACCTACTCCCCACTGTGTCTACTTTGTCCCGTTTTTATTATACTACCTTCCACCAGCAAAATGTCATTTCACCTTTTGTCCAGCATACATTTTCTCTTTCCTTCACTTCCTATAACTCCTTTTTTGTCATTCCGCCCGGCCCCATTTCTCCTCTATTCCCTTTTCCTTCTATTGTCGTTCCCCGTTAATCTCATTTTTGAAAAATGTAGTCTGAGTGGAGGGAAGGAAACCTCAGGTCTGGGGGCCAGATGCAGTCCACGGCTACTTTTTATTTAGTCTCTTTCCAATGCCTGGATCTGGCCCTAGATCCAGTTCCTACCCCTAAGCACTGAAAGACTGAACTCAGGGGAAGGAAGCACAGATGAGGACATGCACACAAGGAGAGGGAATGGCAGAGATCTACTACAGAAGACCTACTGAATGTTATTCATACCCTATGAATGGCATTGTACATGCCCCCTGTTACACAGACACATGCATGTGACTCCCTTCCTGCATGTACAGGGCACTAGGGGGAGGTGGAGAGAGAAACATGTCATTGCAAAGACAGAGCTTGCCATGCTCAAAAACATCCTTTTGGGCACAAGGAGATGGGGATTGTTGGCCCTGGCTGGGATGTGTGTGTGCTGATTTGCTAAACCCCTGATGTTTAGCGAACACAGCTCTTTTCTGCATCTTGCGTAGTTTGCAGTGAAGAACAAACTGCACAGCAAGATGGTATCACATTTCCCGTGTATGATCTGAATATGCTGCCTGGATGAAGACTTCCAACCACACTTTGTATCTGAGCAATCCAACCCGTTAAGCAGATTTCTTCTGCCCAGTTCTTACTGTTAGGAAGTTTACCCTGATACTTAACCAAAATCTCCCTTCCTGGAACTTGAGCCCACTATTTCCAAACCTGTCCTCTGTAGCAATGCAGAACAGTTCCTTAACATCTTAGTGACCGCCCTTTAGTTATTTGAAGACTGCTATCATGTCTGCCATTAGTCTCTCTTTGCTAAACTAAACATACCCCCCACCCCAGCTCACAGCAGGATTGAGCTTTTCTCCTTTTTCCACTACCAGCAAGAGAGAAGCAAAGGGGAAGGGGAGAAAGTGCATTCCAAAACCTGAAAACCCAGCTCATCAATACAGACTAGGTTGTGAACTAACCTTTCCTTAGAATAGGTTGACAGCACCTATTTTGCTACAGAAATTGTACACAACAGCTCTGCTTATTGGGTAGGTAGGTACAGTCCAATGAGCCTGTAACACACCTTTCACAAAGAGGCAGCAAAAGGAGTTAATGCTCTTTTTAACATTTTATCATTAAATGCCAGGAAATAAGTTACTATCCATATAGATGCTGAACTGTAGTTATTTCTTAAAGTCTCCTTTATATCCAAGCTGTTGGTTCAAAGTATTTTTCTCTGCCTAGTATTAAAGCAGCAGTCCAATGAACCAATCCAGAATAAAAGGCAGTAATTCACTTTGGGGACTCTGTTGATATTTCCATGGTATTGAATGAAACTGCTTTACATCTTATAATGTCAGCCATTCCTGTCAAGTGAATTACTGCCTTGCAGCAGACTTGTATATCTACCAATCAGTGTGTTTCAGAACAGTTAATGTTAATTCAGTTGAACCTGTAGAATTGCTTTGCAGTCTTCTGGAAGCCAGTAACACTTGAGAGAACAATCTGAGCCAACACAATGATTTGGAAATCTATATCTTACTTAGGCTGCACTATACTGGTTAATGGGATTTCAACTTGCATCTTTTTCTCTAACATGGACATATGGTTGACCCAAATGACTTTGCAGCTTCTGCTGCACCTCCAAGCACAGATGTGTGCATACACACATGCTCAACCTAGGAGCACACAGAAACACATTGTTCCCAGAAAACACACCCCTTCATATCTTGTCTCTCTCCACAGATGTAGCACCGTATTTTAAATAGCTTCTTGTTTGTGTGAACCAGTCTGGTAAAGGCTTTCATCACTGTGGAAGCTGTGGAAGCATTTCTCATGGCAGCAAAACCTTGGCTTTAAATGTTATGCGTTTCCTTGGCGGAGTCAGGAAAACAGGAGGATACATTTGCATCCTTGTGAAATTTAAAATCCCACCCCCCAAAGATATTGGAATTGCCTGAATTTGCTGTAGGAATAGAAAAAGGTTTGAAAGTCGTGGGAAGAAGCAGGGCTTGGCAGCTGCAATATAAATTTCCTCTCACTGTTCACCTCAAATATCATTTTTATAAACACTTGGCATCTCATGTCATGATGCCTTCTCCTCCTGTTCTCCCCCACACTCACTCAGTCCTCCTCCCCCAGCTCACTAAAGTCCCCTATCCCCCCAGCACACACACACTCACTCAGTCCTCCCTCGCCCCAGCACACACACAAGCACACAGTAACTCAGTCCCTTCCCCACACATGCACACACAGTCAGTCAGTCCCCCACACAGCACACATACACAAACTCCACTTTAACAGTCACTCAGCCCCCCCTCCACCTTACACAAGCACACATTCACTTAGTCCCTCCACATGATGTCTCTGCCTCACGTTTCATTCAGCAGCAATATTTAGGACATGGTAATACTTCTGGTTTAACATGTCTCTCTCTTCTCCCATCCCCCCAGTGCGCGCACACATTCTCCCCTCCCACCAGCGCGCGCACACAGACTCTTCTCCCCTCCCCCCAGTGTGTGCACATGCGCACACACACACACACACACACTCACTCAGCCCCTCTGGGCCACGCGCACGCACACACGCACACGCACACACACACACACACACACACACAAACACCCTACTCACTGTTTCTGATGACAGAGGAAGAGGAAGAGCTGGTGGTGGTGGTAGTGCCACCACTCTACTTCACTCCATGCCACCACCAGTGTAATTTTGAAAGGTCCCACGGCGGTGCACGTAAGTGCATTGTGGGACCTAGGCCATGCCAGGATATGTAGTTCCAGCATGCTGGATAGGGAATATGGTGCTGGCCCTAGTACAATGAGTGCACCACCGCAGGCCCTTTAAACAGCGTAGTGGCAGTGAAGTATGCATCCTGGTGCTGGCGGCTGCACTGCGGAGTGAAGTAGAGTGGTGGCCTCAAAAGCAGCGGCCCCAGCTCATGCAGGCGAGTGGATCTACAGGTAGGCGGCCACCTGTAGTTTACTACAGAGTTTACTCTGGAGGTAGGGATAAGGGCGGGCAGCAGCTTTAGTTTCTCCCACCCCCAGATCCCTGCTCAGACAGAGATCAGTCAGACTAGGGGTTCAAGAGGCAGACAGGCCAGGCAGACAGGAAGTCGGGTTGGGGGGAGGGGGTAGCATAAGATTGTGTCCCCCAACCCACTCTTCTGTCCAGAATACTGCCAAGGTAGCTCAAGTGGTGGCTTAAGCCTGACTGTTTCAACGTTCTATTCATTGGATAAAATGTGCCCTAAAACACCCAGAAAGGTAGTAAATGCTGTGCTTCAGTTTTAATAATATTATTCAAAAGCATTCCTCAGCCACACACTTGAATCTTCTATGAACAGCACAACCCCTCTCCCTGCTCCATCTAGCAGCTAAAGTCCCAGGTTCCAAACAATCGCTAAGAACAACCCCCGCCCCCAAATCAGCCTCCTTTTGGAAATGTTATATCTCAGCCATTTCTCATTGGATCTTATTGATTTTTGGAGAGCACGACCCTCTCACCCAAGTGATCCCCCACAACACATCACAGAGTGCTACAGTAACCCATCACAGTTTTGGAGGAAATAGAATGTTTGGGGTTTATAATGAAGAGTGCCCTGTGCCTTAACTATACAGACACTCCTGTGCCTGTATAAGAAAAAAAAAAACATGTGCTTGCGCAAAATGGTCACCAAGGTCATTCTGCACATACACGCCCTTTTGCAAAGTGGCACCAGCAGTTTCAGTGCCATTTTGGAAAAGGGCAGCTGGTCTGCAATTACATGATGGCCATTTGTGCATGTGGATACCAGCTGCCCTTTTCCAAAATGGTACTGATACTGCCAGTGCCAATTTGGGAAAGTGCTGCACATGCACAGAATGACTTGGGAAACATTTTGTGCATGCACAGTGATTTATTTTTATTTTTAATGAAATTAACCAAAAACTCTCCTGGAAAAACCAAAACCAAATGTTTTTTTTAAAAAACAACAGCAACCCCCCCCTGAAAATGAAGGGAGGTTGTAAACAAACAAAAGAATAAATGATGTGCCTTCTATATGCTACTAGACAACAAAACCCATCCCTTTTGAGTAGGGATGTGCGAACAGAACTGAGTTCGGAAATTCGGTTTGGTACAAAAATTGTGTTCGGTTTGGAACTTCGGTTCGGTTGACTGAACTAGTTGAGTTCGGTCAAATTCCGAACCGAATTTGTACATTCAAACCCAGTTAAAACACTGTTTTTGGCCTTCCTACCTGGTTCGGATTCGACCGAACAGTTCGGTCGAATTCGAGTTTAGTTCGGACGTTCGGTTCGGTTGACTGAACTATCGAGTTTGGTCAGAACTCTGAACTTCTGGACCGCATTCGCACATCCCTACCTTTGAGTGGGACAGCATCCTCCACAGAATTGCACACCAGAGACGAGATTGGATCTGCAGCTTTCCTTAGACTGAGTGGCCTGGGAGAGGAGTGAAACAGTTTCCTTCCTCCCTCCACAGCTTAATACGGATATCTCTGCTGGATGAGAAACCAGAGGGGTGGAATGAAGCAATACCCTTAGCAAATGTTCTGGGCTGCAGTAGATCCCCTGGCAAACATGATAGGGGCTCTGCTCTGTTTCTGGCAATGGTTTTCTCCTTAGTTTGATACCTGTTACGTTTGATTATTGTTTGTTAATACGTTTATTAATAAGGGTTGCTGCCTATTCCCCCCAAATCCTTTTCTGCTGTTCTGTCTCATCAGTGTGTGTGTGCGTGTGTGTGTGTGTGTGGGGGGGGGGGTGATGAATAAATTTGTGCTTTTTTACCCCAAACTAGCAAAACAAGTAAAAACAATTATTGTGCACACACAACAAAACAGAGTGACAAAAATACTGAAATAATTAAGAGGAAAAAATGACTGAAGAAGCTGAAATACCTAAATAACTGGAGTAACCAGCCAGAGTACCTAAATAAGCAGATCTGAAAATACCTATTTTGTTGTGGATAGTCGGAAGGCCAATCTTCAAATGTAAAATCTATTCATTTCAGTTCTAGATATAGATCTATGATGATGATTTGTCTAGTCCAAAAGCACATATGTTGCTGTTCCTAATGAGTGGGAGACAAGTCTTAGCTTTGCTGGTGGCTTGTGTTGGACCCTTTTAGAGTTGGATACATTTTCCAGACTTGTAACTGTCTTGCATTTTCTACTGCCTTTTAAGATCATTGCTCATTCAACAATCTGTTCTTCCTCCTCATCATTTTCACTATCTTGTGATTATCATTATTATTTTATTTATTTGTATTTTGGTCGTACTTAATAACCCCAGCTCAATTTAAGTCTCCAGTGGGCTAAATGCTGTACAAAAAAAAAGGTGGACTCTGCTTCAAAGATCTTAAAACCTTTATTAATGTGATCAATGGTTGACCCAACTTTATTATCATATCCATTATTGTATTTATTAGTCCCATACACAGTGTCATCACTAACATAATCAGCATTCTGTTTGTTAATAGCTGTTTGTTAATTACTTATTCCACAGGATCACACCTTACTAGCTCAGGGAGGAAAGGTGGGTTTGTGAGTATGTCCTATATAGTTTTTTTTCTTGGGGAGTGTGGTTTGTGTGAAAGGGTGAAATTGAACTAATCTATCACTGCCTCATCATGTGTTGCACACACCTCCCAATAAAGAGATGGACACCTCTTTCTTCAAATGATTGTCTATGTATTGTATAAAGAAATCAGTAATGTTGTTCAGCCTGTCTGATTATTGATCGCTGTGACTGATTAATGCAATAGGAGTGTGCAGAAGGCACTCCTACCATTTTTAGTTTTCATTTACAAAACCCCTGTCCGTTTCAGGGTTTTTTGTAAACGACCCTACCAACACGCCTGTGCTTTGAAGTCTGCACTGGCTGCCTATAGCTTTCCGGGCACAATTCAAGGTGCTGGTTTTGACCTTTAAAGTCCTAAATGGTCTGCATCCCATATATTTGAAAGACCACCTGTCCTACCATGTCCCTTTGTGGCCTCTAGGATCAGCTGAGGGTGCCCTCCTGCACGTTCCATCTATTACCCTTGTCTGTGGGGCAGGGATGCATGGGAGAGCATTCTTGGTTCCTACCCCCCATGTTGTGGAACTCCGTTCCCTGGCAGGTTTGCTTGAGACTGAGCCTGGCTTACTTTTGGTTGGAGGTGGTGCAAAATGTTTTTATTTGGAAAAGTATTTGGCTGGCAGGGATAGGTGGGGTTTGATTGGGGTTCTGGGTGGGGTTGCAGTGGAGCATGAGAATTTGAGGGGAGGATGTTTTTATTGTATGAATTTTAACATTTTTAAACTATTTTTTTGTTTGTTTGTGGATTGTGAGCCATCCTGAGCTCACAATTTGGGGAGTGTGTTTATTTTGCTAAAAATTAATTTTAAAAAATCACTATGTATGCTCGAATAGCCACCAGGCCTTTCTGCGCATGTGCGGCCCTTTTCCAAAAGGGTGCTTCCAGTGCATGGACAGATGGGATGCCCTTTTTCAAAATGGAAACTGCTGAGGCTATTTTGGAAAATGGTATGAATGTGGGGTAGGTTTTTTAATTTTACTTTATTTTCAATTTTAAAAATCACAACACATGTGCAAAATGACCACCTGGGCCATTGTGTGCATGGCACCCTTTTAAAAAATGGTGCTGGCTACTTCAGTATCATTTTGAAAAAGGGTACGTATATGCAGAATGGCCCCGGTGGCTATTTTGCGCATACATAGGCCCTTTTCACACAGACACTCTAACACTGACAAAAAGGGTGTTACATTTTATTATACATGTTGCAAGGCTGCAGGTGAGCTCTATGGATGCCCTGAAACATGTATAATAAAATGTAACACCCATTTTATCAGTGTTAGAGTGTCTGTGTGAAAAGGGCCATAGGTAGTTTTTTTAATTTTAATTTTATTTATTTTTAAATGAAAACAGATGAAAGCAAACACTTGCTTGTTCATCTGTTTTTGTAACATTAGTTACAAACATGAATGGGGCTTCATTCATTTTTGTAACTAATAGAAAACATTATGGATGCACAACCCTAGAATTCAAGCAAATTACAAATGAATAACAAATCACAAATGAAAATTCTAACCTCCTTGACACTCAATTGTCCTACTGGGATGAAAGGTAAGTATAATAAAGATAAATATGTGTATGTGTGTAAGTGAGAAAGAGAAATAGGGTTGTAACTTGATCTTTGGGAAACTTTGGAAATCGCAGAACATTACAGTATTCAGCTCGGAATGTCCGAAGTCCGAAGTTCCAAAGACCAAGGCCATTATTCAGAAACTTCAGAAACCACTTCATGCATGGGGGGCGGGGTGGGGTGGGGCTGGTGGACAGTTGAGCTTCTTCTGGAAATGAAACTTAGTGCCATATTTGGTAGGATGGGGGTATGAGAGAGGTCAGTTAAATGATGGAAAGTGAGATGGCAAGTTTTGATTGGCTGCTCAAGCCAGATGGCAAGCTTTTGATTGGCTGGCAGGGTACAATCAAAGTGGCGGCAGCCATTTTTTCCATTCTCTTTGGTGAATTTGGCTGTAGTGTGTACTACACTGCTGCTGGATGTGTAAGTAATCAGCTGGGGTGGGGAGGGGTGCCTGTCCTGACCTGTCCTGACCTGTCCTGTCCTGTCCTGTCCTTGTTTGGCCTGTCCTGTCCATAGGGCCAATGCTGGGGGGTGGGGTTTATGTTTACCTTTACCATGCCATACAGGTTGTTTTTTAAAAATAAATAATTAATAATAATTGGGTGCCACATTGCTTCTAGTTCTGCCTGCTGCTTGGTCAGCACTTGGCACCATGAGGCCAGAGGGAACTCTCTGCCTGGTTCCACTTCCTCTTGCCTGGTCTGTTCAAGTTACCAGTGCCACAGTACCAATGCCATGCCAAGCGGGTGCTCGTGTGTGTGTGTTCACGCACGTGTGTGTGTGTGAGAGAGAGAATTCTGGTTTCTTAATTTTGTGACTGCTGCGGCCTGGGATTGCTCTCTTTTGGTGGCATTTATTTCTCCAGGGGTGTGCAATTCATTTTTGTTATTATAATAACGAAAACAAAAAATTTCATTTTATTTATTGTAACAACAAAAATGACAAATAATAATTTTGCAAACAAAAATGAAAACAAATTTTTGTTCTTGAAATAATGGGGAAAAAATAAACAAAAAAAGTATTTCCAGATATAATTTTTTTGTTTCTTACTCAATTCTGATTAAACTTAGGGAACTTGGAGGGGCATAGCTATGCTGCCTCCACTTATTTAAAGTGGTTCCCTGTCCCATGGTGTTTTTCACCCTTTGAGACCCTAACTGTCTGCTTTCTGATTATTATTTTTTAGGGTTGGGAATTGAATGGAAGGGTTTCTTTGCTTGAATTTTTACCTGCATTTTAAAAATGGCCTTTTTGCAGTTTGGTGGGATGTGGCAGGCTTTTCTGAAATAAGGCCATACCACATATCTTGAAGGAGAAATGGAACCCTATGCTGCTGCTTTTATGGTGTGCTAAAGGACGTCAAATAATAGTGTTGGGTTAAGATGGTTTGCTTTGCTTGCTCCGTGTATGTATGATGCAATGCAGCTATCTTCTGCCTACTGTTGGCTAGGCTCCACCTACCATTGGCTCTGCCTACCATTGGCTGGACTCCGCCCACTTCTGGCCTGTGACCACCAGCCCTAGAATCCACCAGACACCACTGTTCAGCAGTAGCAGCAATGCTTAAAATAATAACGATAACCAAACTAAGGGATTTCCCAGCAGGAAACCAAGGTTGAATTCTATGAATGAATGCCTAATATAGATTCAAGCAGAAAATAAGATTTCAACTAGCTTCTGTATTCCTAAATTACAGTACCGTGATAAAGTGGTGCCTCAAAAAACAGAATAAAAGCAGCCAAAAAAGAGGGGGGGGGATAAATAGAAAGGGGAGGGAAATCTGAGTGTTTCCGTCCCACCCCTACACTCAGCCAAGGTCCCCACATCCCGTTTAGAGTTGCTTCCAAGATCAAAGAAAGAGCAGGGAAAGGGAATTCAAAATTAGTTTCTCTCACTACTCTCTATTGTTGTTGATCACTGGCTAATTTATCTCAAAATGGCATCTGCGTTGTGCTCACTTCAGTTTTTAATAAGCTGATGGGGAGGGACATTACAGACCATCACTCTATCCACTGTACACATCCCAGCCAATAGGGGATGTCCCCTCTCTTCCCCTTCCTCCCCAACTCCTGTCTTCCCCTCCTCTGTGGCTATTACTCCATGCACGGGAGAGTGCCGCCTGCCCTGCCTCCAGTTGGGACAAGCTCTTGCACATGCATACAAGTGCGAGGGATACAGCTCTGGCACTTGCATGCACATGCAAAAGCGTAGCCGGTCCCCTGGTATGTGTGCAGTACTCGTGCAATACACTCATGTGAGCAAGTGAAAGGGAACCAACAGAGCTTCTGTGGTGTGAATGTGTGCAAGTGCTGGGAAGCAAGCAGGGCTGAGGGTGCCCCTGGGAATCTAAAATTGGAGGGGGGGAAGACATCCAAATTTTGGATTCTTCCAAAAGGGGCATTTTCTACAAAATGTGTGTTTGCTTGAATCAAATTGCACTCCCTTACTGCTGACCTAATAGCCCACAGCATTACTAAATATTTCCATACTATAGGACAAAGAAATAGTAAACTTAATGACCTCCATAAAACAATAAAGTAGAATTTTGTAGAGCAAAATTCCTTAAATGGGCCATGTGAGAATGTTCAACAAGATGTGATTCCTACCTGAGATGTAAGTGGGGAATAGTGGTTAGTTGCACTAAGGTTTCTTGGCCTGGTAATACAATTGAAATGTTATTTTTGGGGTGAAACTTTTAACTTTCACTGGTTGTTCCTACTTCTAACTAGCTTTGACATGAAATTGCTCATTTGTAAACCCCATCAGTGGCTGATCAGTATATCTTAAATGCCACTGAGATTAACTAGATAGTAGGACTCAGTTACAAGTATATCAAGGGGTCTTGATCAGAGCAACTTTCTTCACTATAGTCTTTTTATATGTACTTCAAATCATATCCCCATTTATTTTATCAGAATATCAGTCATTTCCGATTTCTTCAGAATTTGGAACAATCTTTTATAGGAAATATAGTATTACTAGATATCGGGGCAGTTTCTCACTTGAAGCATTGGGACAAATTCCCCCAATGTCCCTCCGGCTTCCCCATTGCCCCACTGTCTGTCCTGTTGCCCACAGACTCGCTAATATCCAGCCTCCTGACTCCCACTCCCTGCTGCTTATCAGTGCTGGTGCATGACCAGGAGCAAACAGGGGAGGGACGGTGGTTAGAAGAGTCTCCCTGCTGCGCAGAACACTGGTCCAGTGCAGGAAGGCAGGAGACGTCTCCTCCTCCTGGCTCCTCCCTTCCTCCTGGAGCTGGGGCTGAGCTGGCTAGAGTCTCCCCATGCAACTACAAGACCTGCGTGGGGATATGCTCCCTCTTCTGCTCCTCTGGGTGGGCCAGAGGCAGGAGGGAGAGGTGTCACCTCCTCTAACCTCCCTAGATATTCTGATGGAAGCTTCAGGAGCTCTCTCTCTCTCCACCCCCCCTTACCAGAGGAGAGGGCAGAAAAGAGAGCTCTCTTGCCTGCCTCCCTCTTTACAAGAAGGGAGGGAAGGAGGGAGAGAGATTGAGAGAGAGCAAGAACAGAAGATTTGGCCAAGGTTGCAGGTTACTGAGGACAACTGGATTCCTGCTTTGGGTCAGAAATATTTTTTTAAAACTTTATTTTTATTGTAAAAAATTATAATTTTCTTTTAATATATTTTTTATCTTATTTTGGATTTTTTAGTGTTTTGGTTAATTTTGGTTGGGTTTTAAATATATTTTGGGATTTTTTAAATTCATTTTTTAAATCTGGGCATTTAAAACATATATATATATATATATTTTAAAAAAACACAAATTTATTTTTTGGAGTTTGGGTTATTTTTGTGGTTTTGGTATTTTAAAAATATTTTTGGATGCTTTTTACTTGGTTTGTGCACTGACCGCATATTTTTTTAAAATATATTTTTATCTTAGAATTTTAAAATAATTTGTGTTTGGATGTAATTTAGATATTGGATATTTGGAGTAGATATATTGTACATAGACTAAGTGCAGCAGGAGAATGTTTTTCTTAGATTGTAAGCCTCGCGGGTCAGGGACCCTGTCTACTTTCAACAGTTGTAAAGCACCAGATACATTACTTGTGCTATATAAATACTATGCTCAGGTGTCAGAATTCTTGTAAAATAGTATGCCTCGCCACAATAGCAGTGATAGCTAAACACTGGAAGGGGGCTGAGGAATTGTCAATGGAAGAGCTATATCGAAAGATATGGTTAATGTACACTATGGAAAGAATGCATGCGGATCTCCATGATGTAATGACTGCCTTTGAACAGACATGGACACCTGTGATAAGGGCTCTGGAATAAAAACAACAGACGAGAATCTGAATATTATTGGCTCCTAAGGCTAGGAATACACAGAGACTTGATTTTGAAATTGACTACAGATACACATCGAGAACTTTCTCTTCTCCTTTCCCCATGACCCCTGTTAAATAATGTTAACAATACTAATTGTAGTGCGACAGACCAAACGTCAACTATTATGTATTGCGGAGATGGAATGTAAATGGTCACTGTTTGTTTCTTCTATAAATTAATAAAAAAGTTTAAAAAAAATAAAAATAAAATAATTATTATTTATTTAAAAATGCAGCAGTGTGAATATTTCTAATATACTTGTTTTTCACATGACCTTATATTGCCTGATAGTGTTGCACTTTCTTGTGACAACCCCTTTTAATTTTGTTCCTCCTGTGTGAATTGATGCTTGAGAAAGTTGAACTTTGAATGTTTATAATGATTGGTTGGAATATTTTGGTGGCCTCATAGCAGAAAAAATCCCAGACAAAATACAGAAGCTTTTACAAAGAATTTATTTGTTCATTAAGAACATAATCCAGATAAACCGGTGCGCACACAGAAGAACAGCAGAGGGACCAGCAGGGGGCTAGCACCAGCAGAAAAAAACCCCAAGACATCACAAACACATAACCAGACAACATACAGCCTATCTAGGTACAGAAAACATTGTTATGTATTCAAGGCCCACCCCTCTCACTCCACCTAGAATTAATGCTGAGTGACATGTCAGCAGCATGACAAGCCTGCAGGGTCAGGGCCAGGATGTTGGACATGTTGTGGTTGGCGGATACGCAGTGGATATGGCAAACAGTCCACTGACTCTACCAACAGTGGTATGTTACATCGCGCTGCCATTTTATGGAGCATGCAGACTAGGGATGTGCTGAACGCGGTGCAGGGGTTCGGGGTTCAGCCCAAACTCGAGGTGTTTGGGCTGTCCACGAACACCCTGAACCTGAGATGCCCCCCGCCCATTCGGCTGGGGGCAGGGGGGAATCCAGTTTCCCCTCCCGCCAGGCTGCTCAGGTGGAAGGGGCGCCGGAGCTCACCTCCACGCCCCCCTGTGCAGCCTACTAATTTTTTTTTTTTTTAAAAAAACCACCACAGGGATTTCCCTACGTGGTGGTGCCGGGGCTCTGGCCCTGGGTCTCGCGGCGATAGTGGTGGCGGGGCTGGCTCTGGTGGCAATGCGGAGCGCTTCAGGCCTCTACTTCCAGGTCACTGCCGCACCGGTGGGTCTGCTGCCACCGCCAGGCCCAAAGCCGGAGCCTGACCTACCTGGTAGTGTTAGGGCTCTGGCACCACCAGGCCAGCTCTGGCAGTGCAGTGGAGTACTTCAGGCCTCTACTAGTCCTTCTGGGTCACCTGACCCGGTCACGTGACCCAGAAGTAGAGGCCTGAAGTGCTCTGCAGCACTGCTGGAGCTGACCCCACCACTGCTGCCATCACGGGACCTGGGGACAGAGCCCCAGCACCACCAGGGAGGGTGATCCCTGAGGTGGTTTTTTAAAAATAAAATAAAATTGTAGGCTGCGTAGGGTGCAGGGGGAGGTGAGCTCCGGTGCCCCTTCCACCTGCGCAGCCTGGAGGGTTTGACCAGAACTCGGGGTCTCCGGACTGTTCACAAACACCCTAAATCTGAACTGACCCCCACCAGAACTGGCCAAACAAAGTTTGGGTTCCAAACCAGTTCAGCCAGGGCAGGGGGAAGGGAGGAACCTGGTTTTCCCTCCCTCCTCCAGGCTGCACGGGTGGAAGAGGCACTCAGGAGCACCTTCCCCCCCCACCCTGCCCAGCCTCATAATTTTTTTTAACCATCCCACCCCAGGGATCACCCTACCTGGTGGTACCCGGGCTCTGGCCCCGGGTCTGCCTGCGGCAAGTCCGGCGCTGGGTCCGGAGGTGGTGGTGCTCTGGAGTGCTTTAGGCCACTACTAGGTCAAACCAGAAGGCCTAGTAGCAGCCTGAAGCACTCTGGAGCACCGCCGCCAGACCTGCCACCACTGCCGGTGCTGCTGCCGGACCCGGAGCCCAACCTACCTGGTGGTGCCTGGGCTCGGGCCCAGGTCTGGGTCCAGTGGTGGCAGAAGCAGCAGCGTCAGGTGCAGCGGTGCTCTGGAGCACTTCAGGCTGCTACTAGGCCTTCCGGTTTGATCCAGAAGGCCTAGCAGCAGCTTGGAGTGCTAGGGAGTGCCACCGCCTCCAGACCCACCGCTGGAACCACCACTGCCGGACCCGGGGCAGGAGCCCCGGCACCACCAGATAGGGCAATCCCTGGGGTGGAGGGGTTAATTTTTTAAAAAATGAGGCTGGGCGGGGGGGGGGAGGTGCTCCCCGGCATCCCTTCCACCCATGAAGCCTGGAGGGAGGAGGTCAAACTGGGCCTCCCCTCCGCCTGAACAGGTTTGCCCCCCCGAACCCATTTGGGCTGAACGGGCTGAACCAAATGGTTTTGGGTTCGGCCGAACCCTGAATGGGCTGAACACTGAACCCCCTGGTGTTCGCACATACCTAATCTTCAGATGGCTAAATGTGCGCTCAGTGAGGTTTGTGTTTTATGATGCGAGTGGTTGTAGGCAATATTCACATGTCACCATGGTTGCACATATGGAGTAAGCAGGTAGTGCCAAAGAGGATATCCCTGATCACATGTAGAGCAGTCAATGAGTGCATCAGATCAAGGCAGAATATCATGACATTTATAAATCCGATAGTGCTCAAAGGAAGCTTCAATCCACAGGCATCCTTCCTTCCTCACCTAATAGTCATCCACATCCATGTACCCATCCTTCGAGATCATGATGGAGATTTGATCCTTGAAACACATTTGCATGCTGGGCGTTGCCGGAGAACCGAGCACATACATGGGTGATTATGTCACAAGTGTTACAAACCACCTGAACATTAATACTGTGCTGCATCTTCCTATTCCAGTATAACTCCTCTGATGCTTGTGGCGGTTGTATGAGGATGTGTGTCCCATCCACAATTCCAACCACATTTGGAAAGCCGGCTATGTCCCGAAAAGCCACCTTGTTGCTAAGGAGCTCTGAATCTGTGAATGTGAAGACAATATGCTCGTCTGCATGCAGTATCCTGGCATTGAGAAAGTCTCTTAAGCACCACAATACCGAGAATTGAGGCAGGCAACAGGTATCACCTACCACATACTAGAAAGATCCTGTGGCCAGTGCACGCAAGGAAACGAGTACCTTCTGAAGAACGGGTATGTTATGGTGATCATTCCTCAGAGGGCAGAGATGTGGGCCAAACATCTGACATAGGGTGATTTCAGACGTTATGGGGGCCGTTGGCCCTGTACCGAAATCACCAAATTCATTCCCCGTCGGGATCACCCCATCACGCTGTATCAGACGTGTCGGGGGGGATCCTGGCGGGGAATCTGGGAGGGGGCAGGGCCACGTGGCATAACATGCGGCCGCACGGCCCCGCCCCCTCCATGCACCCCGACGCCTGCCCTCCGGGGAGACAGGCGGGCAGCGAGGCCACTGAGGCCACCGCGTCGGGCCAGATTCTCCACGGCCCGGGATCCCTCCGGTGATCCCGGGCCATGGCGCCCGACCAGACGAGACACTGGGGTTCACCCCAGCGTGGAATTACGTTCAGCACACGACGGCCGCCGGTCCCTCCGCTTCGGCCACTCACGTGGTGAATGTAATTCCATGTTGTGGTAACATCTGGGGGGAAACATCCGTTTCCCCCAACAGACGTGCCGAAATCACAGCCACCACGCGGAATTGAGCGTGGTTGACTGTGATCTCGTAACGTCTGAAAATACCCATAGATATCAGATGGAACCACGATGCATTCTAAATGGTAATGTACAGTCAGTACCAGACAGGGTAAGGGTGTCCATGTGACGATGTATGACTGGGTGACATTGCAACAGATGTCAACCCATCAGCATAACAATGATGGCAAATACAAGGAAAAGCAGGTCTGTGATAGGCATAGCTGCTCAAGTGTTCACCTCTTGTGGATCTGGGATAGATGTTCAATGGTGGAATTGCAGCCTGGGGAAGCTTCAACAGGGCGATGGAACTATTAGTAGGTACTAGACTCCCATGCAACATGTGACTTCACCAAAACAAATGTTGCACCTCGTTTGAGCAATCACCACTGCGTCAGTGTAAGCTATCTGGTAGGCAAGTGTTCACAGATGAAGACGGTAATTACCTAGTGTTGCACACCATACTGAACACTGCACTGGGTGCCATACGTATGCCCCAGTTGAGCTGACTATGCATGTATGCTCAATGAACGGGGCATAAGTGTACAAAAATGCACCGGTACAACCCCATCCTATGAGCCAACTTCTGGGTGTGGTAAAACCAAATTAAATGGGGTGACCACCTGGACACAGGGCACAGTATCTGGTTCTGTATGTGAGTGGAAGGTCATAGTGAGATGAGATGAGTGTTCTATGATTACCAGATACAGACAGCAATTCCAAAACGGTGGGTTCAGACACCAAGTACAACCCAGGTGACGTTCCAACACCGTGCACATCAAACTCGGACAGCGATGGCTGATACAAGAGTTCGGATCCCACTCCAGCAATTCCAAGTGATGGAGGGCTCACGGACACATCTGTAGTTCCCTCAACAAGTACATCCAACAGCTGTCTCCATCATAGGAAGCCCAACTGGGTCATGTATGAGGTACAGGTGCTAATCAAGGCAGCGACAAATGATCTCCTACACTCAATGGGTTGTGATGGATCTATGCAAGCAGTGAGCGCTAGAAAGGCATTCTGGCAGTCTGTCAGTGTGAACATCTCTGCCATTGGCTACCACCCACATTCAACAAAGGACTGCAAGCATAAGTGGCATGATTCACCTAGCGGGTGAAGACACGACTAGATGACCTTGAGATTGCTAAATATGGAACCACAAAACGTGTACCACCTCCATTAAAGAATTACCAATAGGAATTGACTATGGTTGTTATAATGACGGCTGTGAGCGGCTTCGACTCCAGTGTAGAATACAGCAGCGGTAAGTACAGCATGATATTGAAATAGTGCCTAAATGGGAATAAAAGGCTCATTTCGGGAGCACATTACTCCACGCTCCGCTCTCTGCACTGGCTGTTGATAGTCTTCTGGGTCCAATTCAAGGTGTTGGTTTTGACCATTAAAGTCCTAAACGGCCTGGACCCCTCCTATCTGTAGGACCACCTCACCCTCCAGATTCTGGACCAGCCTCTGTGGTCGGCTGGGGGTGCCCTACTTGAGGTCCCCCAGGTTTCCCGGGTGTTGGCCATGAGGAGGGCATTCTTGGTGGCCACTCCATGGCTGTGGAACTCCCTCGCACTAGATGTTCACCTGGCCTTAGACCTCCCCTTTTTCCAAAGACAGTGTAAGACCTGGCTGTTTCACTGGGCCTTTGCTAAGGGAGAGAGGGTGGGTGAGCTGGGTTAGGGTGGGGGTTTTATTGTTGTGATTTCTTTAATGTGGAGTTAAATGTTGATTTGTAAAAATGATATGTGTTTTAAAATGCTGTCAGTCTCACCGAGATCCTTGTGCAGGAGTGGGGGCATATAAATGCAAGGAAATATATCAAATAAATAAATAAATAAATAAATAAATAAATTTGTGGGGTGTACAACAAGCCTCTGGGCAATCAGTGGGTTGCCTCTCATGCCAAGGGATGTAAATGGTATGTCCATAGACGCTGTATAAGCCAATGATACCTATGTACATGAGTAACCCTCCCAGAAGTTAATCGCTAGCTGTCCATGGGCATGAGGAAAGTGGGATGCTACTATTGGCTGTACAGTCACCCATTGAACAAGATTCACTAATGCTTAACCTCACAGAACCTCTTGTAGAATATGCTGTTACACCCTAATGGGCATGGGTATCACCATACCACAGTACCAATTAGAGGTGCGCACCAGGAACCCATACCATTTTTTGTTTTCATTTTTTGGTTTTTGTTATTTAAATATTTCGGTTTTGTTCTTATAAATATCAAATTTTTGTTTTCACTTTCACTTTTGTTTTCATTTTCCTTTGGTTTCAATGGAAAACACATTTTAGATGGTAACTTTTAAAAATATATATATATTTGGATGGAACTTGGAGGGATTGTACCTCCAATGGAATGCATTAAGTGTACAAAATTCCAGAAATATTGGATAAAGGAATCTGATTTTATAAGCAGTTGAATTATGCTATTTTGCAAAAATCTGAATATACATTCCTGGCTGTAACTTCTTAGTCTCTTACATATTGTAGATGGAACTTGAAAAGTTTATACCACTCCCCATGATTACTACCTACACCAAATTTCAGAATAATTGGATAAAGATTCCTGGTGGAATAAGCAATTAACTTTTAAATGTATGTCTGACTGAAACATCTTTTTAGTCCAACCAGTGTACATGAACTTTGGCAGGGATGTATATCACACTTTCATAATGATTTATGATGAATATGAGAAATATGTCATAAAAGGTTCCAATTTTATATGCCTGCACAGCATATGTAGAGAATGAGTCTATGCCAGGGATTCTCTTACGTGTCACTGTGGTATAAAATCAACTTGTGATGCCAATTGGCCAGCAGAAATGTCAATCAAATATCCTCATTCCATGCTGTGACCATCCCAACCTTTCTCCCCCACTTGTTACTGTGAAATCGGAAGCCTCTGTTTAGGAAAGAGATTCTTTTATCTCTTATGTCTGTTGGGTGCTTCTCCCAAGCCACTGTGATTGGCCACTGTTGGAGACAGGATGCTGGGCTATATGGACCATTGGTATGACCCAGTATGGCACTTCTTATGTTCCCTGTCACAGTGCTGCAGGATGTGATTGCGATGATAATAACTCAGCATGGATGTGTAAACTATGTCTCCTGATTGCTGGGATGCTATCCCCAAAGTCCCAATTATGTCCTTTCTATGCCTGCCTTGAAGCTGCCACTGATTGGTGTAAATCTGGAAGCATGCAGAAATTGGCCAGTGAATGTGTCTGTCAGTCTGTTGGGTTGCTCCCCATCCTCCCTCCTACAGACACCCCCTCCCCTGCCATGCCAGCTGCCTGCTTCTGACTGGCACTGCATATGCTGCTTTTTATCTGAATAATAGTCTTCAAGGGGACAACTTCAATTGCTTATAGAATTGGGTCCCTTTATAAATTGTTCTGTAGTTTGACAGAGGGTGAAAACAGACATGACCTGTTAACCACCCTTTAACCATCCTTGGTGGTTATTTATGCATGTTGCAGGGCTGTATTTGTGCCCTATGCAGCCCTGAAACATGCATAAATGACCACCAAGGGTGGTTAAAGGGTGGTTAGCTTCATGTCTGTTTTCACCCAGAGATGACAGGGAAGGTGTATGATAAATATCTGCCAAATAACTTGTAAACAGGATGGAATTTATAAATATTAGAGCCAGAAAGGGGTATAATTTCCCCATGTTTCATCAGAATTGAATAAGAAACAAAAAAGTTATAGCCAGAAATACGTTTTTCAGAATTTTCCCATTATTTCAAAAACAAAAATTTGCTTTCATTTTCATTATTATTTGTCATTTTCATTTTTACGATAATGAAAATGATAATAAAAATATTTGTTTTTGTTATCATAATAACGAAAACAAAATGTACACTCCTAGTACTGACAAGAATGCTTGTATCTGCATGTATTGATGGTCTATCACAGGTCACTAATGGCCATGTAGCAGAACCTTTATTGTAATTTGCCTAATGATCTTACACTCACATTGCAGTTTCTGGTGCGTAGGAGTCCCAACTTGAGGACAATGCATCCAAGACACCTATATCCCTGGCGAGTGAGCACTGTAAGAAATTAAAGTCGGAGACAACGAGGGCTACTCTGACCACATCATCCAGAACCACGGACATAACAGGCCAGTTCACAATATATACTAACTGATAGTTACCTGTGCTGGCACAGCTATGGGCACTGCCACCACAGGCAGCTATGCTGCAGTAATGGATGCTAGATCCATGGTTAGGGGGGTTTCACCACACAGATGGCCTCAACAGGAGATGGCGGGATCATCAGTGTTACCCCCTCCACCGTCGGTCGATATACTGGTCCGCTTCCTGGAGTGTCTCGAATCCCTACAGCGTAAGTTGGGAGAAATGAGAGCTGGAGATACTAAGTCTGGCCCTTCTACCCCGTTACCTGTGGCCCTATCTTCTTATTCTTGTAAGCAATCATTTAATTGGCTCTCCTCAGGGGGAGGAGGGGCTAAGCAGGTTGAGGCACATGAGGGGTTAGAATGTTGCAGTTCTACACCAAATAGTAGGGCCACCTGGGGGCAGCTGCCTAGGGAGGATTGCCATGGGGTGGGAGGGTCGGTTTCTTGTTCTCTTCAGACCCCGCCTGGTCCCCAGTCGTTGTCTGAGAGGACTCCATTGCTGGAAACAATGCAAGCTTCACCTGTAATAAGTTCTGCACCCCAGGCGGAGGCTGGGATGGACCCCCAGGCGGATTTTCAGCCTGATTGCCCTGGGGAGCCCATACTGGCTCTGGTAGAGCCCTCATGATCAGTTCCTCCCTCTATTTCGGGGAGAGTGCTAAGACAGCGTACTAGACTCCCCCAGGGGCAGTGACGGGAGGCCCGGGTGGTTGCACCACTCTCTTTGATATCCTGGAACATCTCGGGGTGGAGGGTGCACCAATTGGACCCGGAATTTTATAATCTTGCTTTATGTGATATTGCTTTGCTCCAGGAAACTTGGTCAGTGGAACCTCCCTTTAAGGGCTGTTGAAGGGGGTTTGATATGTATTGGCTAGATGCAACACCTTCTAGCGCGCAGGGATGCCGAAGTGGCGGTCTGGTGTTACTTGTAGGATCTAAACTGCTAGTAAAGACCCAGCAAATAGGTTCTATCAAGGCCAATTTTGCTCTTTTCCATTGTCATTTTCCCTCTGGTTGGGAATTACTGATAGGTATTGTTTATATACCCCCGGAATATTCTCCCTCTTATCACCAAGATATTTGGAGTCTCTTAGTGGATTTGGTAAATGAGGCTGTGTTACAGTTTCCAGATGCTTGTTTAT
The DNA here is from genome assembly GCA_003113815.1 of Sphenodon punctatus. Lineage (NCBI taxonomy): Eukaryota > Metazoa > Chordata > Lepidosauria > Sphenodontia > Sphenodontidae > Sphenodon > Sphenodon punctatus. The sequence goes on from QEPC01013613.1 coordinate 33,746, forward strand.
TGGTGGGTGGTGACTTTAATGCTAGGTTGGGTGATTCTGCAACTTTACAGCCTCGACCCTGCTTGGAGGAATCATCAGATAGCAGCTTATTTATCCCATTATTATTAACAGAAGAACTGAGGATGACCTGGAGGGAAATTTTACGTTTCACTTCTTCCAGGGGTCCATTGTTTTGGATTTTTTGTTAATTCCCCCTCCTTTATTTTACCTAGTACAGAAGTTCCCGGTTGAGTCACTGGGGGTGTCAAATCATCTCCCACTAATGCTGAGCTTGGGAGTTCCTGGGAAATGTTTGGTTGATTATGGCCCATTAGAGTCTTTAAACACTGAAACACCCACTTTATATCATGTTAAGTGGTCAGAAAGCTTACAAGAGGATGTCACTAGATTATTGGAGTCCCCCCAGGCAGTTGTTTTATGTGATGGTATGGTGGCGCAGGGAGCAGACACCATTTTCAATTTTGACCCCTGCCCTTACCTATAGGGCCTCTTGTAACAAACGAGATTTTTTTTCTCGCCGCCCTTCTAGCTGGTTTGATACCGACTGCCATAAGACACGGGTGCAATTACGTCATACAGCTAGGGATCTGAGGCACAACCCTAGTCAAATTGTAAGAGCTAAAATGGTCTTAGTGCGGAAAAATTATTGCAATTTGTCATCATCAAAACTATGCGATTTGCAAAAGGCGGCATGGGCTACTCTAATTAGTGCAGCCAAAGATAAAGACTCACAAAAATTCTGGGCAATTATTCATCAATCCCAGAGGGTGGGAGGTCACCATGGGGAAATTTTGTTACGACCTGAGATCTGGCAATTCTTTTACAAATTCCTTTTTGCTAAACCCAAGGTGGGAGATTTGGAGTTATGTTTTTCACCTATCAATAGGTTTCAGGGTTGGCCCCCGGTCTCAGTGGAAGAGGTGGTCTCACTTATTGGTGAGTTTAAAAATGGCAAGGCCCCAGGCCCGGATTTTATAGCACCTGAACTGTTGAAGAGCGATCCAGTTCGTTGGGCAGGGCTGTTAGCCCCCCTGTTCTCTTATATCAATGAGATGGGTAGCCTACCAGCTTCCTGGTTGACTAGTATTATAGTCTCCATTTATAAAAAAGGGGACCCCAGGATCCTGGGAAACTACCGGCCAATTAGCCTCCTTTCTGTGGTAGTCAAATTATATCCTAGATTTTTGTTGAGTAAACTTCAGGCATGGTTGGAGAGGCAGGAGATAATTGAGCCGGAAAAGATTGGTTTCCGGAAGGGAATGGCGACCACGGACCATATCTTCATTCTGTCAGCCTTGATAAAAAAAACTTGTCTCTGCACGAAGGAAACTGTATCTCTGCTTTTTTGACCTGGAAAAGGCTTTTGACTCGATCAGTAGAGAACGACTTTGGTCCAAGCTGCAGGTGCTAAACATAGATCCAAGATTGCTATATTTGATGGTTAAATTACATACGGGGAACTCCCTGCAGGTATGGGTAAATAGGCAAGGTGCCCTCACTGACCCAGTTCAGGTGAGGGTGGGAGTGAGATGGAGTGTCTTTTAGCTTCGGCCCTCTTCAATCTCTGCCTAAATGATTCCATCAGTTTTATGAAGGGATTTGATACACATGCCCCCTAAGGTAGGCGAACGTTGCGTGTCACTCTTATTATATGCATACAATTCGGTGGTGATTTCGCAAACTCAGGTGGGCCTGAGGCGAGCAATGACAAACTTTGGAGCCTACTGCCAGGCTGAGATGTTGAATATCAACTTTAATAAGACTAAGATGTTGGTTGTAGGGGCAGGGGGG
>QEPC01013613.1:45554-105231 GCA_003113815.1 Sphenodon punctatus
TCTATTGACTCTTTCCTAAACAGATGCTTCTGACTTCCCAGAAACAAGTGGGGGAGATATGTTGGGATGGTCCCAGCACAGAATGAGGATATTTGGTTGACATTTCTGTTGGCCAATTCGCATCACAAACCGATCTTATACCACAGTGACATAAGAGAATCCCAGGCATAGTCCCCTTCTCTACATATGGTTTACAGGCATATAAAATTGGGACCATTTATAATAACTTTCTGATATTTGTCAGAAATGATCATGAAAATGAAATACATAGTTCTGCCAAATTTTATGTATACTGGTTGGACTACAAAGATGTTATAGTCAGACATACATTTACATGTTAATTGCTTATACCACCAAGACCCTTTTTTCAATCCTTCTGAAATTTGGCAAACTTAGTTAGTATGGGAAGGGGTATAAACCAAATAAGTTTCACCTACATTAGATATGAGGCAAAGAAGTTACAGCTAAGAATGTATATGTAGAATATTGCAAAATACAATAATCCAACTGCTTCTAAAATTGGATTCCTTTATCCAATTGTTTCGAAATATGGTGCACTTAATGCATTCTATTGGAGGTATAGGCTTCCCAGTTTTCAGCCATATATATTAAAAACCAAAAATGTTACAGCTGATAATGTGTTTTCCATTGAAACCAATGGAAATTCAATTCCAAACTCACCGAACGCATCCAAACTGAACATTCAAATTCGAGTTCTGTTCAAATGTTTGGTTCAGCTAACTGAACTATTTGAGTTCAGTCCAAACTCTGAACTTCCGAATTCAAGTTCGGTTCGACCGAACTATTCGAGTTCGATTCGACCGAACTATTCGAGTTCGGTCCGAACTTCAAACTTCCGAACCGCGTTCACCCATCCCTATCTGCGAAGTCTCACCCGGTGGAGCTGTTTTGGGTGGTGCGGGGGCTGGTCAGTCCAGCCTCCCTCCGCTTGGATGGGGACTTGTCCTAGGCCCACTGTGAGGAGTTTGTCAACTACTTCACAGACAAGATTGCTTGGATTCAGACCGACTTTGACGTTGGATTAGGGGCAGTAGGGGAAGAGCGCGAGGTGACAGAAGTTCTGTCTGGTCCAGCTTTGTGGGGGGAGTTTCAGGAAGTGAGGCCGGATGATGCTGCAGATGTCTTGGGGTCTGTGAGGGCCACCTGTTGAGAACTTGATCCATGCCTGTCCTGGTTGGTGAAAGCCTCCAGGGAGACGTTGGGGACAGTGCTGGCGAGGGTAGTGAACACATTCTTGCAGCAGGGGAGACTGTTGCCTTGCCTCAAGGAGGCTGTGGTGTGCCCCCTGCTGAAGAAACCATCTTTGGATGTGGATGCACTCACAGGTTACCGACCTGTCTCTAACCTTCCCTTTCTAGGGAAGGTTATTGAGCGGGCAGTGGCACTCCAGCTCCAGTTGCATCTGGATAGCATCGATTTCCTAGACCCTTTTCAATCGGGGTTCCATCCCGGCTATGGCACTGAGACGGCGTTGGTGGCCTTGGTAGATGACCTTCGCCGATGGATGCAGGATGTTCAACATTTCTCATCCTGCTAGATCTCTCAGCCGACTTTGATACTGTGGACCATGGGCTGCTATTGAGATGGCTGCGTGACTTGGGGGGTCTGGATGGGACTGTTCTTGAATGGTTCCGCTCATTCCTCTCGAGGTGAAGCCAGCGGGTGGTGTTGGGGGATGAGACATCGTGCCCCCGTGCCTTATCATGTGGCATTCTTCAGGGTTCTATTCTGTCTCCGTTATTATTTAATGTATATATGCAGCCCTTGGGGGAGGTCGTGAGAGGGTTTGGGGTGCGGTGTCACCAGTATGCTGATGATACTCAGCTGTACCTCTCTTTTTCAACTGACCCGGACCCTAGTGTCTCGTTGCTATCCCAATGTTTGGAGGCCGTGGCGGAATGGATGCGGCAGAGCAGACTGAAGCTCAACCCCAATAAGACAGAGGTGATGTTGGTGGGGAGAGCGTGGGAGGTTGTGGCCCCCCTGGTTGGAAGGGTTCGCCCTCCTATAGCTCAGCAGGTCCGAAGTCTGGGGGTGATATTGGACACAGACATCCACCTGGAGTGGCAGGTGGAGGCAGTCACTAAGGCTGCGTTCCACCAGTTGTATCTGGTGCATAGGCTGTGTCCGTTCATCTCCGGTCCGGACCTGGCCTCCCTCATCCATGCTTTCGTCACCTTGAGGCTGGACTACTGTAACGCGCTCTACGTGGGGCTGCCCTTGTTCCTGATTTGGAGGCTGCAGCTAGTTCAGAATGCGGCGGTTCATCTCCTGATGGGAACGTGCCGCCGGGAGCATATTACACCTGTGCTCCGAGCTCTGCACTGGTTGCCAATAGTGTGCCGAGCCAGGTTCAAGGTTTTGGTATTGATCTATAAAGCCCTTCACGGTCTGAGTCCCTCATGCCTCAGGGACTGCCTCGCCCTTCATGCCCCAGAATGGCTCCTTTGGTCTGCCGGGGGTGCCTTCCTGGAGGTCCCCCGTGTTAAGCAGGGGGCCACAATGGAGAGGGTATTCTCGGTGGTCGGGCCGCGCCTTTGGAACTCCATTCCGGAGGAAGCTCGCCTGGCCCCCAGTCTGTTGACATTCTGGTGAAGTTGTAAAACCTGGCTGTTGGCCCAGGCCTTTTGGGAGGGTGGGGTAAGGTGGGGTTTTTTAGCTCCCCCACGTTATTTATTTTTAATTTATTATTGTTTAAATGAAGGTCCTGAGCCCTGTTTTAATAATTGTATGGTTATTGATGGTTTTATGGATGTTATTTTATTGTTGGAAGCTGCCCCGGGCTGCTTGCAGGAGGGGTGTGGTACAAATTTATAAAATAAATAAATAAATAAATAAAATAAATAAATTATCATCACAATTGCATCCTGCAGCACTGTGAAAAAGGACATAAAAGAATCTCTATTGGCTTTTTCCTAGTAAACAGATGCTTCCAACTTCCCAGTAAAAAGTGGGGAAGAGAATATGGGGTGGCCACATCACAAAATAAGGATATTTGGTCAACATTTTTGCTGAACAATTGGTATCACAAACAGATCTTATACCACAGTGACACGTAAGAGAATCCCTGCATAGGCTCATTCTCTGCATATGCTGTGAAGGCTTATAAAATTGGGATCCTTTATCACATCTTTCTGATATTTGGAATAAATAATCCTGAAGGTGTGATTTAGCAGTGCCAAATTTCATGTACTCGGGTTGGACTATAAAGATGTTCCAGTCAGACATACTTATACCTTATTCATTGCTTATACCACCAGGTCCCTTTATCCATTCCTTCTGAAAGTTAGCATAGACACTCATATTGGGGAGGGGTATTAAGTTGCCAAGTTCCATCCACATTAGATTGGAGACAAACTAAACCCAGGAATTTATATACAGATTTTTGCAAAATAACATAATTTACCCGCTTATAAAATAAGATTCCATTATTCAGTCTTTCTGAAATTTGGTACACTTAATGCCTTTTTGTTGGAGGTATAATCTTGCCATGTTTAATCCAAATACAATGACAATAAAAAAGTTACAGCTGAAAATGAGTTTTCCATTGACACCAATGGAAATAGAAAATGAAAGCAAAAACGAAAACAAAATTGTGATATTTATTAAAACAAAAATGAAATATTTAAATTTAAAAAATGAAACACAAAAAATAATAATGACATGGATCCCTGGTGTACACCTCTATCATTTTTTCCCAGGAACCAATTGCAGTATCCATTTATGGTGTTCATTTTTGGATTGCACATAATCTTGTTTCTTGCATTTTCCTTGTATTTTGGTGTTTCTTTCTTTGAATGCCATATGGTGGATGCTGCACGTCCTCTTCTGAACTGTGCATGTCTCTTAGCCCTCTGTAAAACTCTATGCAGCATTTACGGTGTGCCATTTAGGATTTCACATAATCCTTTTGGGTTTTGTAGAATTCCTATGCATTTTATTTGTGGCCTATGCTGTCTGTGTATACCAGATATTGTACAATTTGCTTGAATTTCACCTTAATTAAGGTACTGGAAATATCTATAATCTGGGCTAGCTGATATGGTACTTCTGTTTTCTCTGCTATGGTACTCCTGCCACTGAACACGTTGCCTGCTGGTGCTTATTGGAGACAGATCCATGCCCAATGGGCTTATAATCTAAGAAGGACAAGGGCAGGGGGAACACAGGGAGAGAGAGACACACACATACATATTCCCATTTTTTTTACAGATGGGGAACTGAGGCTGCAAAATTCCATATTAATTTCAAAATTATGATTGGCCACGCCTACCTTTGGCTTGGCCTCATCTACCATTGGCTTGGCTCCACCCACCGTTGGCTCCATCACCCCACCAACCTTAGAACCCACAAGCCGCCACTGCTAGATGTAGCACAATTCTTGTCGTCATTCTAAATTTCATTCTGACAAAGATTTTGTGTTTGAAATTGTTTTGTCTGTTTAGACTGGAATGGAAACCGGTTGAGGTGGTGTCAGTATTTTTCTCTGCAGTTAGCACCTGACACATAGCTACAGTTTAACAAACAATGTTTGCAAGCAAATTTTTTTGTACTAGTTACAGCATAGATCTTAAGCCCACAGGCTGTGTGTTGAAGATTTCCCTGTGGATTTAGAAAAGGAATAATTCCTTTCTTAATGCTCCTCTTGCACAACTCGAAAATCCATGCTGTGTGGTAGAATCTAAGAAGCCTTCTGTAGATCTGCTGTTAGTTAACAGGCTCCCAAATCTTGTCCCTTTGTTCCCATACAGTGGAGTTACACTGGCTCCACCACAGGCAATGTACACTTGTCCTACCACAGGCACGGCTTCCTACAAAGGAATGGGACTTTTAAACTTTTTACTGTTATCGGCCTGCTATCTCTTAAGAACAAGCAGAAAGTGGCTAAGCATGTGTGCCTGCAACTTCTTAATTTTGTTAATGCATCCATATCTCTTTCTTTGGCCCCCTCTCCCTTCTTTGTTGTTTCTTAGGTTGTAAACCTTTTGGCGTAGGGGTCTATCTCTAATTAATGATTGAAAAGTGTCAGATACATTGCTGCCACCATATAAATAATAACTAATAATAACAATATTAAAGATAACAGAGTGGCAATACCTTGAGCAGCAGCAAAGAGGAGAACTTAATTTTCAGAAGAAGGAAAAGTTCTTCTTCCATAGTAATTTTAATGTTACACAGCTGTCTTTAGCATCTTAACATAATGACCCTAGCCTGCCCCACTGCTGGGGGAAATAATTTGTTGATGTTCCCTTATTGTGGTTGGAGGAGGAAAGGCAGAGGGAAGCAAATTAAAGCTGGGGTGGTGGTGGAATTTGGGACCACTGTACCTGGCAGGAAGAACTTGGTGCAAAGGAGACATATGAGCCTTCTCCCCTGTGCCCTTTGAATGAATGAATGAATGAATGAATTTATTAGTATGCGTAGCCTTAGGCCATAGCATATAAACAATTATAGAATATCAAAATACAGTAAATTTACATTACACAAATTATTAAAATCCATCAATTTCCAAAGCCCAATAACATAGTAGTTCCTCAGCAAATATAATAGCCCACCCACAGGGAGGATTCATGAAAAACCTACAGGTCATATATAAATCAAGTCATTAACGTAAAAGGATATATACCGGGGAGTCTATTGAGAGAATAAACACACATAATCCACCCAGCCCTATAAATTAGAACTGGCTTAAGTTTGGACAGGTTTAAATGCCAAAATATTCCCCCTACAATGGATCATACGGATCAGAAAACTAGCCACATTTTGGATGACACTCCTATGTTGACTATCCAACAAAAAAGAAAGAATCGCTGATTCCGACTGACCTGGGAGTTTAACTAGATATTCTCCCAAGTACTGCTGCCTCAGGTGATCATAAAGATGGCACTAGAGCAGCATGTGCCCCACAGTTTCCACTGCTGCCATGTAGAATGGGCAAAGCCTGGTACCAAAAGGGGTGCCCGCCAAACACCCCTCCATAACCTGGGATGGCAACGCGTTACAACGGGCAGACAAAATTAAATTTTTGCCCCGAGCAGAAATTTGTGTCAAGAGATAATGAGCCATCTGCCCCTGGTCAGGAAAAAAATCAAGGTAGAGCGACATATGGGGAGAGGCAGCAACTATACCTATTTCCACTTGTCTATTTATATCCCGGGACCTAATTTTAATCTCCTTAGCAAGTGATGCCAGGGGTTTATGGACCAGATATTCTAGTGTCAGCCCCATACGTGCCAATAAGGCCTGGATTCTATCCTGCCAAGGATTACGATAACCATCTGCACCAATAGCATGCAACAGCTCAGGGGAATGGGGGTCTGTCATCTTACACCACAACCCAAGGGCCCGCTCAATAGCAGTTTGCTGCCAGCTAAGCTGGCCACATTCAGCTCTTAATGCAGCATATGGCGTACCCCTAGGTGCATGTAAGAGGGCCCGAAAAAACCCTGCCTGCACTGAGTTTAAAATATGGGCACAGAAAGGAGCCCAAATTTCGGCCTGTGCCCGGACTTTGGCGTTATGAGTCTGAATGGCAGATGAAACAGCTGACCTACCTACCCTGAGCAAAAAACCCCAGCAACGCTCGGGAGGGGCCCTTGGAAGCCAAAATGGCTCACTAGACGTGGTGTTTCCAAGTTGCTGACTGGTGGAACAAGAGGCCTAAATAACGAAAGTTAGAGACCTGCTGGAAGTTGTGCCCCATAATATCCCAATTGTAGATTTGCCTCTTGGTGGTGAAGACCACAACCCTAGATTTTTGAACACTGATGTTAAGTTTCATTTCCTTACAAAAGGACATGAAGGATGCCAACTGTCGCTTTAGCCCAACTTGTGTTTGGGACAGTAACACAATGTCGTCCACAAATAAGAATCCTCCTACCACTCTTTCTGCTATTTTTGGAGGAAAATACCTGGGGGTCACCATCAAGGATGCCACATCATTCATATAATAATTAAACAAGACTGGTGCCAACACACAGCCCTGTCGAATGCCTTTAGAGATAAAAGGTGGCATCAGGTGTCCCTGGCGATTTATCTTCACAGAGAGAGAGGACTTGGTATAGAGACAGCAAATTAGATATAGTAGGCACCTGTCAACAGTAGAGTCCGTAAACTTCCTCCAAAGACATGCCCTATCTATAGAGTCAAATGCTGCCTTCAGATCCAGGAAGGCAGCAAAAAAGGACCCATTGCGGGACTTATACTTACAAATAACGTGGTAAAGGGCCAGGCACAACTCACTGGTGGAACATCCCTGCTGAAAGCCAGCCTGCTCAATAAAAATGATCTTTTCCTCGACCAACCAATCAGTAAACTTATGTTAGAAAAACTTGGCATATATCTTTGCCACAACGCACAAGAGACTGATGGGCCTGTAATTGGCTGGATCACTGTTGGAGCCTTTTTTAAAGATGGGGATGACAATCGCTCTTCCCCACCCTGCTGGTATGGCCCCTATGTTGTTTATAGCTGTGAACAGTGCGGCCAATACAGGAAACCACCAGTCCCTGTGCGTCTTGAGGAACTCTACATGGATCAAATCACAACCTGTAGCTTTACCATTTTTAAAGGAATCAACCAACAGTTCTATTTCACCTATGGTAACTGGTATCCAACAAGGCCCAAGGTTGCTATTGTCCAGCGGGAACTCCCCACCGTCATTTTCTGGAGTGGAATTAAATAGGGATCGAAAATGGTCCATCCAGGTACTAGGTAGAATAGGTGAAACTACTAACACAGGTTTACGGGCAACACCACCATTGACTAGCCTCCAGAACTCCTTGCTGTCCTTCTCCTCTGCTGCTACCTGCAATCTGTCCCAACAATCTTGGTCAAATTGCCCTTTCTTAGATTTTATGAGATTCCTATACTCCAACTTGAGTACGTGAAAAGAGACTGGAAGCTTGGTCACAGATGACCTCCTATACTCTCTATAAAGGCTAGTCAATTTCACCTTGGCTACCTTGCATTCCTTGTCAAACCAGCCCTTGCCAGCGGGAGTGGAAAATTGCCTAGATTGTCCACGTGGTCCTGGTCGCAGGGTCTTAAGCAACTGACCACAGTTGTTAATTAATTGATTATATAGATCCACCGTAGTGTCTCTACTGGAGGCGAGGAGAGCTTCACGCAGGTGATGGCAACCAGGGTCTGAAATAATAGAGGCTGGGAACCATACAGGTATCCTGTCCCATTAGACAGAACTATGATATTCCAAATCATCCAGGTCAATATTACTGCCCGTGGGGTCATTGGGCAAAAAAGAAACTGTATCCAACTGTACCCAATGGGACATGGTCACTAACCAGGACTGCCACATAGAAGTCCAGTAAATAAGGAATGACAGGAGAAGAAACCAGAGCAAAATCGACAGTACTGGACCCAAGATGTCCCAAATAGGTAAGCTCCCCACTGCTATCACCAAAACCTGACCCATTGAGAACATGAAAGCTATTAGATGTAGTAAATTTAGTTAGTCTAATACCTGACGAGTTAATCCTAGGATCTTTAGATACCTTAGATGAAAGTCTGCCATATGGATCCTGTGGCAAGGGATCACAATATTGCAACAGATCCTGGTCACTTGCCCCTAGCCTTGCATTTAAATCACCTGCTAGAAGTAGTAGCCCCTCGGGATATTTATTTAAGCAGGACTCTACCAAGTCCTCCAGGTCAATCCAGCTTTAGGTATGCCTAAAGAAACCCACATTACATGGTGGGATATAAACAGAGATAACCACCCAGGTAAGTTCACTGATGGACAAAACCAGGGCCAAGGCTAAAGCAGGTATTTTAATAACCTCAAGTTCCTGGTACATAAGATTATTAGAAATGAGGCAGCCTATGCCGCCACACGGGCGTCCTCTGGTGTTATATGTAGTAGCAGGAAAATAATAGCCTTATACCCCTCAAGAACAAGGGGAGCTCTGGTCCAAGTTTTTTGGATACAGATGATCTGGAACTTCCCTATGTAAGCCAGGAAGTCAGGATCCATTTTATGCCTATCCCACCCCACCAGGTTCCAGGAGCATATGTTTAAATTCCCTGCTAAAGGACCTGGGGATAGTCAGGCAAGTGGAGCTGGAGAACCTCCATCAGGTCCAGATGGAACTAAAGGGCCCTCAATAGTTAGAGGTAAGGGCAGCTCTTGAGCCTGGACTGGGGAACTAGTTGAGTAATGGGGTCAGGCAGACTGGTTATATTATCTGCAACAGTATCCATTTGACCTATATTAGGGGCAGGAGATGACACAACATCAATTCCTTTTTGGATAGGAGGATTATAACTATCATTTCCCAAGTTGGCAAAAACCCTTGGACATTGTACAATAGGGGGCTTGGTCACCAAACCACTGGGTCCAGGCTGGACTTTTATCAAATTTAAGTTTAAATTTGAGTTACCCCCAGTTGGAAGGAAGTAGCTCGCATAGCCCCAACTACAGGCTGAGAAGCGCCCCCATCCTCCAAGGAATTAATGGAGGCATAGGTCCAACAATGCATCTCTCCCAGACCAGGGGCCTTCTGGGGTTCCTGGGAGATGATAGGCAACTTCAAAAGAGCGTGCCTGGGATAACCATCAGCTGATAGGAGCGTCCTGAGTATTGGGTGATGGTGAGGATATAACCTTAGGGTCACATGGAAGTAAGGCTGAGATAACTGGGTTGACATACAGCCTTGAGAGAGAAATCCCTCATGCGGCAAATAGATGTGCATACTTCCAGAGCTCATCCACTAATGATGGCGAGCCAAAATGAATCACCAACCAGTAAGAATGCGGAGATGATGGCAATGTATGATAATCAAGTACAGAATCCAAGGTGATTGGTATGCCTGTGATACGTGCCAGGTGCCGTTGGATACTAGACTTGGACAGCCAAAAAGGCAAACGCCCTGAAAGCAAGGGGGTGATTTTAACAACCAGCCCCTGCAAGTCCAACTGTAAAAGGGGTTGCTTATTGATTTTAGAAGGCCTAGGCCCAAGAGATGGTGTCTGGTTATAATTGTCATTTAACTAGACTTGGGTTCCTATTGAGGACCTAGCCCGGGGAGGATTCCCAATCTGGGAACTATTAGCTTGGGCTAATTTAGAGGTATCAATAATAATCCCCAATTGGAGTCTTTGAAGCTCGAGCTGCATGTTAATGGTCTCCAGTTGGACATAAAATTTGGAGAGCAAGTCACCCACTAAAAAACATTGGTTAGCCATTTGTTCCACAACACTGTCCCCATGATTATTATATACAGGGGAAGAACACCTCATAGGATCTTGTAGGAGATCTGATGGAGATATATCAGGACAAAGAGTAGATGGGTTATCAGCATTAACCAGCCGGTCCCCCTGGCTCTCTTCCTGCCCCAATAATTCCCCAAGACTGGCCTGAGGGTCAGTTCCATTCTGAGAAAATCCTACCTCGGGAGTCCACAGATAGTCCTTTAGGGACAATTGCTGAAGTCTAGATTGGGCTTGGGTAAGCATCCCCTCCTTCCCTCTTCTCCTGCCCATGATGAAGTCCATCTACACGGCCTCAAATGGACAGGCCTTGAGCTCGGTGCAGTTGGGTCACACAGCAACTTGGAGGGTTCCAGTGGACTAACGCAGTTGGGAGGTAGGGCTTCGCCAGGTGAAGGAACTGACAGGCAGGTGGAACAGCCCCGAGGACTCACTCCCCTCCGGCCCCGGCTCGTAGACTCGGTGGCACTTTTAAGGTGCTGGTAGGGATGTCAGCGCTGGGACAGTCTCGTGGGATGACACTCACGGTGCAGCTGGGTCACACAGCAACTTGGAGGGTTCCAGTGGGCTAGCACAGTTGGGAGGTGGGGCTTTGCCAGGTGAAGGGACTAACAGATGGGTGGAACAGCCCCGAGGACTCACTCCCCTCCGGCACTAGCACCCGACCGGCTGCTCGCTCTCTTCGGGCTTCAGAGGGTGGGACGTGCCACCAGCCTAGTCTTACACAACAGGCCGCCACATCCTCCTCCGTTCCAAAAACACTCAATCTGTACAAGCAGATGATCATCAAGAAGGTCGTCTTCATAGATCCAGCAGCACTGTAGCACACAGCCAAATTCACCAAAGAGCTGCAGAGATGAATTAGCCTTCTAATGGCTAAATAAGTCAAATAAGTCGCCCGGCGCTCGGTCATCACCTAAGGCCACGTGCACAAGGGTGCACCCTTGCAAGCACAGCCCTTAGGCGCACTGCCCTGGCGTGTGCCTATGGTGCCACGGTGCTCCAGGGCTGCTCTTGTAGTGTCCCGGGAGGGAAGTCGTGTCCAGTGCACGCGCACAGACCCCGCGGTGCGCTTCGCAGCTGCAGCAGCTAAATAATCAAGCCCGGCACCTGTCAACTGTATAGTTCCTGTAGGGATCCTCCGGGCAGGTCGGGTACTCTGGGGCTGTCAACTGCGTAGTCCCAGCGGGACTCCTCCACAAGGGGACGGGCACTCCAAGTTCAAAGGAATGTTTAAGCCTAATTATTTAAGCATATGAGTAGTCTCCTTGCACATCTGCTTTTAGATGTTAGCAGTGCCCTTTGTGAAGTGGAGTCTCCATCATGGGACTGCAGTCTCAGCCCCAGGATTTGGTGGGGGGCGGGGAGCAGTGTGCGCTCTCCCTGACCTGGAGTGGAGCAAGCACCCACCCACTCTCTTGGACAGGCACTGTGGGTACAGCTGTTTGCCAGGTTAGTATGGAATCAAGAAGGAAATTATCACACCTGCTTAGTCTGGCTCTTGGTAGCAGGATGTTTCTTTTTCACAATGCCTTACCCTACAGTTGCAGCCATTTAAACCAATAACGGTGTCCTTGCCTATTTCAATTGATACATCAACAAGGGTGTTTTCAGATGCCATCCAACGCATACGTGTTTCCCATGGCAGCACACCAACATTATATTGGGAATACAAGGAAGAGTGGGATGACAAAATTATTTTGTATGTTCCCAACAACAATTCCTTCAGGCATATCCTGTGGTAGATCTGTTTGTATGTCATGGAAGTTCTCTATAATATGATGACTTGTGCTGAAACTTGGTCCTCAGTTTTCCTTAAAAAACACCAAGAGCTGAGGTACTCAACTCAATTTTCTGAGTTCTGAAGTTTCAAGGAATAGGGATGGGTGAACAGGTCATGGTTCGGGTTCAGCTGTTCAGTTTGGTTTGCCCATTCAGTTTGGCTGTTCAATCCGTTCGCACATTCGGGTTCGGCCATTCGGTTCAGTCGTGTTCGGTTCGGTTCGGCTGTTCGGAAAAAGGCTCTCTGTGCAAGAAATGATGGCCCAAGACCCATGATGGTGGGTCTTGGGGCTAGAGTGGCAACTTAAAGATATTGGCCGCAGCCCTCCCTGCCTGTAACATGGCCCCAGAACACTGGCGGTGGGTCCTGGGGTTGGAGTGGCTGTTTCTTGATGCTTTAGAAAATTGGCTTTCTGTGCGAGGAATGATGGCCCCGGACCCATGACGCTGGGTCCTAGGGCTAGAGTGGCAGCTTCTGGATATTGGCCACAGCCCTCCCTGCCTGTAACTTGGCCCCAAAACCCTGGTGGCGGGTCCTGGGGCTGGAGTGGTAGTTTCTTGATGCGGTTGAATGAAGTCTCTTGGTGTGAGGAATGATGGCCCCAGACCCATGACAGTGGGTCCTGGGGATAAGGTGGCAGCTTTCAGATATTGGCCACAGTCCTCCCTGCCTGTAGCTTGACCCCAGAACCCTGGTGGTGGGTCCTGGGGCTGGAGTGGCTGTTTCTCAATACGGTTAAAAGACATCGCCTCTGTGCGAGGAATGATGGCTCCAGACCCATGATGGTGGGTCCTGGAGCTAGAAGAGTGGCAGCTTGTAGATACTGGCCACAACCTTCCCTGCCTGTAACTTGGCCCCAGAACCCTGGCAGCAGGTCTTGAGGCTGGAGTGGCTGTTTCTTGGTGTGGTTGAACGAAGTCTCTCAGTGCGAGGAAAGATGGCCCCAGACCCATGATGGTGGGTCCTGGGGCTAAGGTGGCAGCTTGTAGATATTGGCCACAGCCCTCCCTGCCAGTTACTTGGCCCCAGAACCCTGGAGGCGGGCCCTGGGGTCTGAGTAGCTGTTTCTTGATGTGGGTGAAAGACATCGCCACTGTGGAGGAATGATGGCCCCAGATCCATGATGGTGGGTCCTGGGGCTAGAGGAGTGGCAGCTTGTAGATATTGACCACAGCCCTCCCTGCCTGTAACTTTTCCCCGGAACCTTGATGGTGGGTCATGGGGCTGGAGTGGCTGTTTCTTGATGTGGTTGAAAGACATTGCCTCTGTGCGAGGAATGATGGCCCCAGCCCATGGTGGTGGGTCCTGGGGACAGAGTGGTAGCTTCTGGGTATTAGCCACAGCCTTCCCTGCCTGAAACTTTGCCCCAGAACCCTGGTGGTGGGTCCTGGGGCTGGAGTGGCTGTTTTTTGATGTGGTGGAACGACATCGTCTTTGTGTGAGGAATGATGGCCCCAGACCCATGATGGTGGGTCCAGGGGCTAAGGTGATGCTTGTAGGTATTGTCCACAGCTCTCCCTGCCTGTAACTTGGCCCCAGAACCCTGATGGTGGGTCATGGGGCTGGAGTGGCTGTTTCTTGGTGCGGTTGAATGAAGTCTCTTGGTGCGAGGAATGATTGCCCCAGACTCATGACAGTGGGTCCTGGGGCCAGAGTGGCAGCTCCTGGGTATTAGCCACAGCCTTCCCTGCCTGTAATGTGGCCCCAGAACCCTGACAGCAGGTCCTGGGGCTGGAGTGGCTGTTTCTGGATGCGGATGAAAGACATCGCCTCTGTGCGAGGAATGATGACCCCTAGACCCATGACACTGGGTCCTGGGGCTAGAAGAGTGGCAGCTTGTAGATATTGGCCACAGCCCTCCCTGCCTGTAACTTGGCCCCAGAACCCTGATGGTGGGTCCTGGGGCTGGAGTGGCTGTTTCTTGGTATGGTGGAATGACATCACCTCTGTGCGAGGAATGATAGTCCCCAGAACCCGTGGAACAGACAGCATGGCCAGCATTGGCACTAGCGACAGCAAACATTGGTTGCCAGGGTACAGAACCCTTGGCACAGATGGCATATAGGCCTGGCCTGGGGCCATTGGCACCAGCAGACAGTGGGTTGACAGGGTACAGAACCCTTGGCACAGACAGAATATAGGCGTGGGGGCCATTGACACTAGCAGCAGCTGACATTGGTTGCTGGAGCAGGCAGTCAGGTGGCGTGTCATGATCAGCAGTCCGGCACCAGCAGACTGAGGCAGGGTTCCAGCTTTGCAACCTGGGTGGGCGGGCAGGCAGGCAGCGTGGCATGAGAGGCAGTAGGGCAGGCGGGCTTTGCCAGGCTTTGAGCTAGGCAACCTTGGTGGGCAGACAGGCACCTTGCCATGGGAGGCAGGAAGGCAGACTGATGCATACTTTGAGCTTGGTGGCAATCTGGTTGGGCAGACAGGCAGCGTGGCATGGGAGGCAGTAGGGAAGGCAGGCTGGGACATTGGCAGCAGGGCACTCAGATAGGGTAGCAAAGAGTGTGCAGCGCGAGAGAGCGAGATCCAGTTAGCGTCACATAGGTGGGCTGAGATCTTGTAGCCATAGGCCAGCTGGCAGGCTTACAGTTTGTTTCCCAATGCCACCCTGCATCATGAGGTCAGTCAGATAAGGTGGCTGAGGCCGTCTAGTATGAGAGAGAGAGAGGGAGGCAGGGCGGGTGCCAGACATTGGGAGGGAGGGACCAGCACCTCAGTAGTATAGGAGCAGTAGCCCGAGCCCAGATTGAGGAGGAGGATGAGGAGCCCCATCCCAACTGCCCCTGGCATGGAATGGCATGTACCTCTGCACCACCACTCCTTGTCCAGGGGCACCTCAGGGAATCCCAGCAGCGGAAGTTTCACCTTTAGGAAAAACAACTACTTCACCAACTTGGCCCCCAGTCTCAGGTGGTGCGGGGAGCAAATGTCTCCTGCCACAGAGAACACCCGCTCGCTGGGGACACTGGTTGGTGGGTAGGACAATAATCCCCTGGCCACATTGGACAGGGCTGGCCATACGTCAGTCTTGCCGGCCCAGCCGGCCAAGGGATCGCTGCTGGGATAGATGCATGGCTCCTCGCCCAGGTAGGTATTGTCTGCTGCTGAGGCGCTGCCGTATTCCCTCTCGTAGCTCTCCCTGGGCACCACCGCCCCCACTTCCCTCAGCCATGCTGTCTGCCCTTTTGTGCTGGGCCCCATGCCCCCCAGAGTGGGTTGCACAGAGGAGGAGATTCTGGCAGTATGGGTGCTGCTGCTGCTGCTGATCCTGCTGCTGCTGTTTCTACCACTAGGCCTGGAGACAGGGATAGACCCTGCTGGCTGAAAGGGGAGGCTACTCCCACTCTCACCATCCCCAGGGGCATCATGCTGCTTCTGCTGCCACACACTGTCAAGAGTCCGCTCTCCCTTCCGGACCCTCCCCACAAGATCATCCTTCTAGAGGCCATTGAGGGATGACTTGCGTGCCATGCTGCCCTTGACCGTGGAGTCCAGCATTGTTCCCAAAACATATTGCCCCCACAGCAGGAGCTCGTCAAACCTCGTCTTCAGGCCTGTCTTGAGCTTCTGCACCAGCCCAAACACCAGCTTCTTGTCCCGAGGGTTGCAATCCTGCCCCTGCAGAATCTCCTCAAGACTCTGGTGGAGACTCTGGACCAGAGGGGTCACCTGGATGATTGTGGCTGTGGAGGAGCTGATGGTCTCTGTCACTTCCAGGAAGGGTCACAGAACAAAGAGCATCTGGGAGACGATCCCCCATTATGCCCCATTGAAGCCTGGAGGAGCCCCGCTGTCTGTGTCCAATTGTACCTGATGCAAGGTGACCTGCTGCTCCACAAGGTGCTCAAGCATCAGGAAGGTGGAATTCCACCTGGTGGAGACATCCTGCACCAGCTGGTGCACTGGGCGGCCTTGCTCTGCCTGCTTGGCCCTGAGGAATTAACTGCCCATCACGCTGAAATTAAAGAACCCAGCCAGCTCCCTCCCCCACTGGATCAGAGATCTTAGGGTGCCATCTCAAATCCCCTTATCCCCCAAGCCCAGAGCGTCCTTGACCACCAGGTGAAGGGTGTATGCAGCACAAAGGATGCTTGTGAAGCCCCCATCACACAGACTGCCTTGAGTATACTGGCCGCATTATCAGTCACCACACACCCCGGGGTGAACGGTGCACCTGGCGTGACCCACTCCTTCACCACAGCGTTCAGGGCTTCCTCTATGTTCCTGGAAGTGTGAGGGTAGTCCATGACTTCTGCATGAAGCAGGGCCCACCTATACCCTACTTCAGGACCCCTCATGCCACTGTCAAATGCCGACTCTGGGTCCTGCCACCAGTACGCTGTCACCACCAGGTACGTGTGCTGGGCATTCCAGCTGGACCACAGGTCAGTGGTGAAATGGACGGTGGCACCCCCAGCCCCTGCCAGCTGCTCCTTCACCCGCTCCTTCAAAGCCCCGTACAGGGCTGGCACCACCGTATGACTCAGGGTGGTGCGGGATGGCAGCTAAACTGTGGGGCCAGGAACCCCATCAGCTGCTTAAACCCGGTGTCCTCGACAATGGAGAAGGGCTGGTAATTGACAGCGATCATCTCACCCAACAGGCACATGGCTTTCTCTTGAAAGCCATGCCGCCCTCCAGCTGCCCCCATCCCAGTTCCTCCATTGTGGGCTGACGCTGCTGGCAAGGCTGCTGCTCCTGCTGCTGCCCCCTAGCAGCGATACTGCTCCTGCTTCTAGACGCAGCTACTGGAGCAGGACGGTTGCCCAATGATGGAGGCAGATGACTAGCCGCTTGGGTCGGGAACCTGCTACGATCCACTGACCCTGCCTCCCCACTTAGCAATGCAGCACTGTGACACAATTTCAGGTGCCTCGACATGGCATTTGTCCCCAGGTTGGTGAGCCCACGCTTCACCACCTTATTGCACAAAGTGCACTGCACCTCCCACAGATCATCTGCCTGCACCTTAAAATGCTCCCAGACCCATGATTTTTTAACCCCTCCTGCCTTCTGGCCCACACCGGGTGACACACTCCTAGGAGGGGCAGGACATGGTGGCACTGGCGACACAGCTCGTTGAGGGACAGCCTTCACCTCAGCAGCACCAGATACAGGGACCTCCTCCAGAGAAATCTCTGCATCACTGTCCCCATCCCCAAACAGAGTGATGGAGGCTGCTGGACTCCCCATGCTGCTCCCACTCTGAGCAGCACTCTCCCCCTGCCCCCTATAGCTGCTGCTGCTGTTGCTGCTGCTATGCTCCCTTCTTCCATTGCCTGGGGATCGGGCCCTGCCTCTAGCAGCTGGAGTGAGATCCATCAGTCCTGGACTGCTTTGGGGGATTGCGTCTATAATTATGGGGGATTTGGGGAACAATGGTGACCCCTGAGGAGCTTCAGGCACTGAGTCGCCTGCACCTGCAGCCAAAGATGAGACAGCCTCAGCCGCCTGCAATGCAGACATTACAGTGCCCTGCGTGGCAGTGGAGGACACTGCCAGGAGGTGACGCCTAACCCCCTGGCCCCTAGTGCCACTGGGAGCACTAGTGCCACTAGTGCTGGGAGAGGAAGACCCATAATCAGGCCTGCGCAGCTTGGGGCGTGGTGATGGGCTGCTGCTTCTGCCTTCTGGCACTCTGCTGGCACGGCCCCTGCCAGCTCTGCCACGTGCCTCATTGCCTGGCTTGCGGGCAGCAGACCAGCCTCGCCCTCTCCTACCTCCCTTCTCCATTTCTCCCATCAAAAGAATGCACAAATATTTTATAAAAACAATTTAAATTTTTTTAAAAAAATTTAATCTAATATTATATATATTTATATTATAAATCTACCTGCTATTAACTATCTAACTATTATAAAACCAATGGAACTAAATAACGGAATATCTAACACCTAGTCCTACAAACACACTCTAAAACTGAATCACTGATCTCTATAAACTATAACTAAGCTAACTCAACTAACTAATAACTAACTCCTACCTAACTACTATAATCTCTCTCTATAAATATACAATATTACACTGGGATGTGTGTGTGGGTGGTTGGGTGGGAACAGACAGCTCACAACAACACAGGGAGGGGTACAAAAACTGAAATAAAACCTAAATCAATCTAATCCTACTCCAATAAAATAAAAAACAGGGGAAGGGAATGAGGGATGGAATATGGAGGGAGAGGGAAAGGAAAGGAATGGATTCAATGGAGGGTAGGGAGAGAGAGAACACAGGGTTGGGTAAAAAATAAAAATAACAGCTAAATCTATTTAATATAATCTAAATAAATGAAAATATGAAGGTAAATGGGTTGGATGGGTGAAATAGGAGGAGGATGGCAATGGATTGAGGAGAACAAAACTGCTGGGAGAGGGAGCCTTCTGAAACGCCTGCTGTTCAGGAATAGTGACTAGTTCAGAAGGTGTTGGGAAGGGGGGAGGCAATCAATTTTGTTTCTTGCTGCACCCGTCTCACCTCAAGCCTCATTGGCTCCGTGCAGCCTTGCCCGTGGCCAATCTCAGACTGCGAAGCCAATGGTCTGAGACGAAAAGGGATGGTGATTCGGCAGGCTGGCTGCTACTCCAAGCCTCTCCACCCCTGGTGCCAGGAAGTCTGCTCCTCAGCTGAATCCCCCTCCCTGTCACGTTTGACCTTCCAATGACACTTTTTGCCACACGAACTCACCCGAACGTGATCCGAACTGACCAAACTGTTTGGTCATTTTGACGTTCAGATCTAGTTCAGTTCAGTCAGTTCGTGTTCGGATTCGGATTCGGGTTTGGTCATCCGAACAGACCGAGTTCGATCCGAACTCTGAACTTCCGAACCGCGTTCACCCATCCCTATCAAGGAATGTCTGCATGGTCACCACCCAGAGAGCCTCCCCACACACTCCACCTAAGTGGGCATCCTATGTCTGTTCCACTTAGTGGACATGGACACCCACCAACCCCAGCCATTCTTTGGTCCATCCTTGGACCAAAACCACTATGATGTAGGGTGTTCCAAGTAGGAAAACAAAATATTCCCAAGTATTTCTGATTACCAGTCCAGAGTGTTTGGGTCAGTCCTCAGAACCTCAGAGAATACTTGGGGTTTGCAGGTGCAGGGGGAGAGGGTAGCATGACCAGCAGTGTGGGGCAGGGAAGAGGGTGCTTCCATTCATATAAATTTAAAAATAAAAAATAAATTAAAATATTATTTAAAATCATTGCACATATGTAAATGGCAGCTGGACTGTTCTGCACATGCTTGCCTTTTCCCAAAATGGTGGCAGTAGCATTGCTGCTATTTTGGAAAAGGGCAACCTTTCTGCGCCTGCACAAAATGGTTACTGCATATGTGCAGACTGGTTTCCCTTTTCAAAAATGGTGGCAATACTACCACTGTAGCAGGAAGCAGTCCTTTAGGGCTGCTCCCCCTTTAAGAAGGTGGCTGACGGGATCTTCCGGAGGACTGAGCATGCCCAGGGGTATGGCAGAACCCCTTAGCTGGGGATCAGTCTGTGAGGGAAACAGGCTGAGACACCCTGGGACAGAGGGGGTGGGTTACTGGCCCTTTAAGGCTGAGTAGAGGAAGCCTGGCCATGCCCACTCTGCCTGTATATAAGGAGAGACAAGGCAGAGAGGAGGGAGTCTCTGCTAGGGCGCTGGAGGAGCAACATCTCCCTGAAGATGCCATCCTACTCTTCGCTCTCCAAGGTACTGAAGGTTGGAGAACCAGAGGGATCAGACAAGTGGGAGAGGCTGTGCCCTGGAGGGAGTCCCTTCCTCACTTGTTACTGGGAAGTTGGAAGTAGCTGTTTACTAGGAAACAGCCAATAGAGATTCTCTTATGTCCTCTGTCACAGTGCTGCAGGATGTGATTGTGATGATATTTGGCCAGCCTGGATGTGTAAACCATTTCTTCTGATTTCTGGGATGCTATCCTCAAAGTCACAGGCTGGGAAGGCTTGGCCAGAGCCTTGGGGCTTAGAGGCCTGGATGGATGGACTTCAGGGGTTGATCCTTCCCTCCTTCCCTTTGCCTCTAAGTTTCTGGAACGTGTTGTCTACTCCTGCTGCCTGGACCTCCTCTCTGGACCCTCTCCAATCTGGCTTCTGCCCCCTTCACTCCACTGAAACTGCCCTTGCCAAGATCACCAATGATCTACTTGTCACTTAATCTAAGCACCTCTACTCCATTCTTGTCCTCCTTGACCGCGCTGTTGCCTTCGACACTGTCGACCACTCACTCCTACTGGACTCGCTTCGCTCCTTGGGCTTCTGCAGCTCTGTCCTTGACTGGTTCTCCTCCTAACTCTCTGACTGCTCCTTTAATGTGTCTCTTCCCAATTCCAACTCTTCCTCCCTCCCCCTTTCAGTTGGGGTTCCCCAAGGCTCTGTTCTTGGCTCTCTTCTCTTCTCTATCTGCACCCCGTCCCTTGGAAAACTCATTGCCTCCCACGGCTTCCAATATCATCTCTACGCTGATGACACTCAGCTCTATCTCTCTACCCCTTCTCTCTTCCCTTCTGTTCACTCACGCCTTATCAACTGTCTCACTAACATCTCTGCCTGGATGTCCCAAAGCCAGATCAAGCTCAACATGGCCAAGATTGAACTCCTTATTTTCCTCCCTCCTCTTCCTCTCCCGCTTCCCTGTCCATCCGCATCAATGGAGTCACCATCCATCCTGTTCCCCAAGCCCATAGTTTGGGCTTCATCTTTGACACTCATCTTTCCTTTAAGCCTTACATTGACTCTGTTGCCAAGTCCTGCTGCTTCACCCTCCATAACATCGCTCGGTTCCGCCCCTTTCTCTCTATCTCCTCAGCCAAAACCCTTGTTCATGCCATGGTCATTTCTTGCCTTTACTACTGCAACTTTCTTCTCGCTGGCCTCCCTTACTCTCACCTGTCCCCCCTTATCACCATCCAAAACTCCACTGCCAAGGTCATCCACTCAGCCTGTTGCTTTGATCACGTGCAGCCTCTCCTCTCCTCTCTCCACTGGCTCCCCCTTCCCGAACGCATCCAGGTTAAACTCTTGGTATTCACCTATAAAACACTTCACAGCCAAGCTCCCCCCTACCTCTCAGCCCTAATCTCCTTACGCACTCCTGCATGTGCCCTCTGCTCCTCCTCTGTCCCCTCACTCACTCTCCCTCGTCTCCCCTGCTCCCCTAACCACCTTCTCTCTCGCTGCCCTCCATGCCTGGAACTCCCTCCCTACCCACATCCACACCTTCAAATCCCTCCTCAAAATCTACTTCTTCTGTGCCCTTTCCCATTGCCTGCTAGTTGTTTTTCCCCAAATACTTATGGTCTGCCCTCCTCTGCAGACTCCTGTCTAACTGTAACCAAGTCAAGCACGTGCACCTGAGACTTTGCAACTGCTTGTATGTTTGTTTGCTTCTCCCTTGTCTTCCCTTTGTCCCCTGTCCTTGTCACCCCCTCCTTGTCTTTTTAGATTGTAAGCTGTAGGCCGGGACCGCGTCTTTATCTTTGTTCTGTAAAGCAGGTACACGGCTGGTGCTATAATAATGTTGATGATAATAATAATAATAATAATAATAATAATAATAATAAATGTTCATCTGTGTTGCTCCTGAGCCTGGAGAGACTAACCTGGACCGGCAACCCCAGGTACATTGGACTCAGGTACTGTGACTAATGCCCTCTGGACTGTATGTTGTGTCCTAGAAGAGGGTACCCGCCTGTCTCAGGGGGGTTTTCATCTGAGACTCGGGCTGAAACAATGTAGTGGAGGGGTAAGCTAATTCCCCAGAGTGAGACCCTAGCACCCCATGTGGCCCTGGGAGACCCCCTGCTACAACCAGCACCATTGTAGAAAAGGGTGTGCATGTGCAGAATGGTCCAGCAGCCATTTTGTGCAAGCACAATTTTTATTTTTATTTTAAATTGTGTTTAATACCATTTTTTTTTAATGAAAATGAATAGGTTTTTAACAAAAACCTGAAAATGAATGGATTTTTTAAAACAAAAACAAAAACAAATGAGATCCCTTCTGCACACCCATAGTTTCCAGGTTCTTTTCAATTTATGTAAACTATCGTACTGGTTCTCTGTAAATATGCTAACCACTTGCTTGCACTGCTTTCTATACCTAAGGTAACCCCTCCCCTCCCAGCTTGCCATCTATAACAGGTTTGTCTCAGGTGAGTCTTAATGAGCATTTGCACTGACAGTCACTATCCACTTAAGGGTGCTTTCCAACATGACCAAATGTGCTGGGAAATGTCCGGGAGGCAAATCAGGTGAGGGATTTGTAACATGGAGATGTTAACCTGCACATTTTTGGTGGCAATCTTGCGAGGGATGCAAACTCTGATTAACCGTTTTACATCAGCTCTGAATTCCCCGCAGGATTACCGCCAAAAATACCCAGGTTAATATTTCCATGTTACAAACCCTGAGCCTGATTGACCTCTTTGAGATCTTCCTGGAGGCAAACTGGCACATGGGGACGTGCCGTCAGAGAGAGAAATCAAAGGGTTTCTTTTTTTCTAATTAGGCAAACGTATTTTTTTTAGAAATGTCATCAATGTTAATTATATTCTGTGCACTAATTATATTCTGTGCATCTATTTTCACCACTTGTGTTCTGGAATAAATTTATTCTTCCTTTCATTTTCATCCTCCATATATCCAAGCATACGTAAAATAAATCTCCCTGCTTCCAATGCACAAGTGTGCTTTTTTAATATTAACAGTTCCTAGATGATATATGAACTTGTAGCAATATCCATGGCAGAGCAATGTAACACCAGTGAGCCCAATTCACTAAATTTTTATGTTTCCTTTGTGCAACTTTACACTCGCCTAGCAAGACATGTATACACTCAGAGTGACTTATATTCAAATTGTATAAATCTCCACTCGTTGTCTATACAAACCTCCAAGCTAATTACATGCATTCTCATCAAATATGCATCTCCAGGGTGCATGAGCTACAAATAAGGCAGAACTGGCTGAAAAGAGATTAACTTAAGTAAGGAATAGTGCTCAGAAAGGAAAAATTCCGAAAATGTTTTCAAATGTGCCAGCTGTGAATTAAGGCAGTTAATGGCCACATTAAGCAACTATCCTCTTAACCCCTACTTCACCTCTAGTATCTCAAACCACACATTGTTTTTTCTTCAAAGAGAATAAATGGAAGATAACTAGAAAAAGGACTGGTTTAGGGCCAGAAAATACATCAGCCCACATTGAATTAGCTCTACTTAAAAACCAAGCCTTTGGCAATGGTACTAAAGCTTAACATTATATTGGAGATGGTAAAAGGATTCTTTCAAGCAGAGCATGAATTAGGGTGGTCTTATTTCTCCCATCCTGGCATCCTCGAGTACATAGCTTGGATTTTGACATGGGAGTGTGCAGACTGCATTACAAGGAGGGAAAATGTTCTTGCCTTCAGAAGTTCATGTACTTGGTTAAAACATTTTCTTATCAGAATTGTGATTATTACTTTCTAGACTTAGGCTTTCATTCACTCATCTGCGTCTTCAGACACCATAGGTTCTTATAAAACAAGATGGGCCCACACATGCCCATGCTGATCTGCTTCATGGGCTTTAGTGGGTGCCATCCATGTGAATGCTTTTGCGGGTGGTTGGGGGTGTGTGCGTGCTCCTGTGGCACACCCATCTTCACCCATTTCCATGCATAGTCCATGCATGGAGAAATTGGCTAGAACAGCAATTGCTCTGTGCATGGAGGTGGGTGGAGATGGGTATGCGCCCATGTACTGCCGCCACTGCCACCGCACTGGTATGCACATCCATCCCCGCCCCCCGCACCATGGACCATTTAAAAAGAACCATAGTCTTGCGATAAATGTCCTTTTCAAATGGGCCACAGTGTGTGTGTGTGTGTGAGAGGTGTGTGTGCGCGCCTAAGTGGGTGTGCAGCGCATGAGTGGTGGTTATGTGGGTGCACACCCATCTCCACCTATTTCCCACACATGGAGCAACTGCCATTTTTGCCGGTTGCTCTGTTCGTGGGGGATAGGTGGAGATGAGGGTTACGCGGAAGCGCACATGCATGCACCCCTCTGTGCACCCACTGCAGTGTTTACACAGGAGTTCCCCACACATGCACATGCAGGAACTCATGTGTGCATTGCGTGAGGGAATCTCATGTAAAAAGGGTCAAAGAAACTGAAGGAGAAAACCTGGAACATGTCCAATTTCTACAAGGTGGCAGTGTCTCCTTATGCCTCCCCGTAGCTATGGTCCTGCCCATCCCTCATCCTGCTACTCTGTATTTTATATTAATTCTTTTTTTTCCCATTGGATTGCCATTTTATCCCTCAAACTTGTAGTGTAGAAAAATAGTTTCTGTTCCTCTAGAAGACATTAAACCAACATCATTCCAATTTGATTTACCTTGTATGGGTTGTCCTATACGACACCTACCTTTCCTATACTAATAACTGATCAGATTTTTTTTTCCTTAGTGTCTACTAACTTCAGGCCTCATTGCAATTGATTCTGATTTAGCTGATTATATTGGCAAGTGCATAGTCTCATTGTCTGCACGCGGTCTTCTTTAGGGATGGGCGAACGCGGTTCGGTAGTTCAGAGTTCGGCCCGAACTTGGCCTGTTCGGACGACCGAACTCAAACACGAACCCGACCGCGAACATACTGAACAAACTGAACACCGAACGGCGAAATGACCAAACAGTTCAGATTGAGTTTTGGGTGAGTTCGGGTGGCAAAAAAGCATTCACTGGAAGGTCAAACATAACAGGGAGGTGTCAGTCACTGAGAAGCAGACTTCCAGGCACCAGGGGTGGAGAGGCTTGCAAGAAACAAAACTTATTATCTGCCTCCCCCCTTCCCAACACCTTCTGAGCTAGTCACTGTTCCTGAACAGCAGGCGTTGAGTAGGATTTTTAGATTGCTTTAAGTTTCATTTCAGTTTTGTACTGAAATGAAACTTAAACCATAAACTGAAACCTTGTGTTATGCACTGTACAGACTCATTGAGTATGTATGTATTTCACTACAGACTCCTCTTCTGTTTGTGATTTCCCCCCCCCATCCCATATATATGGGATGTATATATATCCATATATATCCAGATAGATAGATATGGATATTGATATGGATATGGGATGGGGGAGATAGATGGATAGACAGATAGATAGATAGATGTAGGAGTTAGCTTAGTGATAGAGATAGCGTTAGTGATTTAGTTTTAGTGTTTGTAGGAGTTTGTCTGTGTACTTATTAGATAATCCATTTAGTTCATAGCATTTAGAATAGTTAATAGCAGTT
Source organism: Sphenodon punctatus (assembly GCA_003113815.1). Lineage (NCBI taxonomy): Eukaryota > Metazoa > Chordata > Lepidosauria > Sphenodontia > Sphenodontidae > Sphenodon > Sphenodon punctatus. The sequence continues at coordinate 70,871 of QEPC01013613.1, forward strand.
AGATTTAGTGTAGATAGAGAGATATAATATTAGATAAAAAAATAAATTAAAAAACCCCATATAAAAACAAAATAAAAAACAAAAAAACACCCATAACAACATTTTCCGAATGGCCGAACCGAACAGCCTAACCGAATGGCCTGTTCAGACGACCGAACCGAACAGCCAAACCCGGCGAATTAGCTGAAGTGCCTAACTGAATGGCCGAACCGAACAGCCTAACTGAATGGCCTGTTCGGATGACCCAGCCTAACCCAGCGAACTAGCCGAAGTGCCGAACCGAATGGACGAACAGAACGCAGACGACCCGAACGGCCGAACCGAACGCATGAAACGAACGCAGACGAACCGAACGGCCGAACCCGAACAGCGATCTGTTTGCCCATTCCTAGTCTTCTTACATGCTTAAAAGTATACATTTATATGATCTGTTCATTCTGAACCTGAGTCTTCAAGCTTAGCTACAACTGAATCATTCAACTCTAGAATAAGCTGATTTCTTACCTTATTCTTCTGAGCTGCTCTGAATTTTATAGAAAAATTTCACAAAGAATGCCTGAACCTGAGATAGTACTCTTTGTGGCTAAACAACTTGGTAACAAATTCCACCTTCCAGACATCGTTTATGCTGACTTTCTGGCAGCTAAACTAATGACTTTGTGGATGGATTTGTCAGGCTGTTCCAAAGAGATTTATGTGGACTATGCTGCATTGTGCAGGTGAAAGAATGTGCATACCACAGGAAAAGAAAAAACAAAATAAAAGGTAAGCGTCTGAAGAGTAAATAATTGTGCCAAGCCATGACAGGAATGTTCCTACTTTCTTAAGGAACTATGTGGAAAAGAAACATTCAGTAGTCTCAAGCACAAATGGTATTCCTTGGTGAGGACGTACTGCTGCATTGTACCACGTTTGTATCCTACAGAAATTCAAAAAAATGTTTTAAAATATTGCAACAACCCAGTTGCAAGTTGCTTATCCAAATTTAACTTGGATGTACCTATTTGGGGGGCTTTCATATCTGACTTAACCCTGCATTCATATACTTGTTGAACTGAGCTGGATGAATTCTTATGCTTTGTATAATTATCGTGTGGTACTTGGAATACTAAGGTCTTGAATCACAGAGGGAATCTGATGATTCTGTTCTGAACTATGATAATTTGAATAATGAAATGGTGCTTATACGAACCTTTTACAAAACCTGATACACTTTTTAATTAACACATATTTTGCTTTAAACATTTTGAAAGAAGTACCAGTACTTGGAATAAATCCTTGATTTCAATATCTTCTTCAGAAATATCAACATAGCAGCTCTGTCGGGACTTCATATCTTTAAATTAATGTGATTTCTTTGCTATTTCTATGTGGTTTTGAGTTTAAGATGATGCATTCAGGGCTCGAGGGTTTTTTTGTTTTTACTAAGAGGACAAATACTGTACAAATGCATTATTATTTATTTTATGATTATACAATATCAATTTATTTTGCAGCTTGAAAGAGTTTTGTATCATGTCCTCTGTATGCAAGACTCTGGAGACAGGCTACAACAATAATTGGGATCTTTATTTCTAAGCCTCATGTAAAGTCCCTGCAATCTTGCATCCCCCTTGCTCACTACTCCTTTATGTCCCCCTGTAGGCACCCTCTTAGACACTGCAGCAAAGCTACAGGCCTCTCTAGGAGAGATACCAAAACGATAACTATCAACTGGCTGTGTACAATAAAGAGTTTGAAAGGATGGTTAATCTTTTATGAATGATATACTCTTCCAGGCACTTACTGAGAAATCAGAATTGAAACTGAGATCATTAGAGTGCTGCAGTATTTTAGTTGTTTCAGCCTTCTGGTTGTCTTCATCTTGCACTTCATTTCCAAAGTGCACAAAACTTTGAAAATTATGCAGCACTCCACCTAGCATTGTGGGTTTAATACTTTGCTTAGTGCTTAGCCCACATAATGGGGCTTGCCACTGAGTATATGTCCTTGCCTCTTTCAACATTTCCCACTGTCCCCCCTCCTCTTCCCCTTCTCTACGCCCCTTCCATGACCTTCAAGCTATTGATCCCCTGGACTTTGCCTCCTCTCTCTCTCCCCTTCTTCCTACAGTCTTCTCTTCCTCCTCCCCTGACTCCGCTGTCTCTGCTCTCAACGCCTCTCTCTCCTCCACACTTGACTCCCATGCCCCTCTCTCTTCCCGCCCTGCCTTCTCCCACAACCCCCGTCCTTGGCTCACCCCTAGTATCCGCCACCTCCGTTCTTGCACTCGTGCTGCTGAACGACTCTGGCGCAAATCCCATTCTCACGCTGACTTCCTTCACTTCAAATTCTGTCTCTCCACCCTTACTTCTGCTATCTCCCTTGCTAGACAACACTACTATGCCTCCCGCATTGAGTCCTGTTCTCGGGACCCTCGCCGCCTGTTCTCTACCTTTGACTCCCTCCTCAAGCCTCCCTGTCCTCCCCCTCCTTCTTCCCTTTCTGCTCAGGATCTTGCCTCCTTCTTCACCTCCAAGATAGACAAGATCCGCCTCGACATCGCTTCCCACTCCTCTCTTCCCACTCCCACCCCTCTCCCTCCTCCCCCTCCTTCTCTCATGTCCTCCTTCTCCCCTGCCTCCCTTAAGGAAATCTCCTCTCTGCTCTCCTCCTCCAACCCTTCCACTTGCCCCCTTGATCCCATTCCTTCCCGCCTCCTCACCTCCATTACTCCCACTGTCGCCCCTTCCTTCCTGCACATCATCAACCTCTCCCTCTCTACTGGCTCTTTCCCTTCTGCCTTCAAACATGCCACAGTCTCTCCTATTCTCAAAAAGTCCACTCTTGACCCCTCTGACCCTTCTAGCTATCGTCCTGTCTCACTCCTTCCTTTTGCTTCCAAGCTGCTTGAACGTGTTGTCTACTCCCGCTGCCTTGACTTCCTATCCTCCAACTCCTCCCTTGACCCCCTCCAATCTGGCTTCCGCCCCCTTCATTCTACTGAAACTGCTCTCGCTAAGATCACCAACGATCTTCTGGTGGCTAAATCTAAACGTCTCTATTCCATTCTTGTCCTCCTTGATCTCTCTGCTGCCTTCGATACTGTTGACCACTCACTCTTGCTGGATTCCCTTCACTCCCTTGGCTTTTGTGGCTCTGTCCATAACTGGTTCTCCTCCTACCTCTCTGACCGCTCCTTTAATGTGTCTCTCTCCAACTCCGCCTCCTCCTCCTTCCCCCTCTCAGTTGGTGTTCCTCAAGGCTCTGTTCTTGGCCCTCTCCTCTTCTCGATCTATACCTCATCCTTAGGCAAACTCATTGCCTCCCATGGCTTCCAATACCACCTCTATGCTGATGACACTCAACTCTATCTCTCTACTCCCTCTCTCTCTCCCTCTGTTCAAGCTCGTCTCATCAACTGTCTCTCTGACATCTCTACCTGGATGTCTCAACGTCAACTCAAACTCAACATGGCTAAAACTGAACTCCTTATCTTCCCCCCTCATCCTTCCTCTCCTTCCTCACTGTCAATAACTATTGATGGAGTCACCATCCTGCCTGTCCCCCAAGCCCGTAGCCTAGGCTTCATCTTTGACTCAGCCCTTTCTTTTAAACCCTACATTGACTCTGTTGCTAAATCCTGTCGCTTCTCCCTCCATAACATTGCTAAGATTCGCCCTTTTCTCTCTGTCTCGTCTGCCAAAACTCTTGTTCATGCTCTGGTCATCTCTCGCCTCGATTACTGTAACCTCCTTCTCACTGGCCTTCCCCGGTCTCACCTTTCTCCCCTCATCTCTGTCCAAAACTCTGCTGCCAGGGTCATCTACCTCGCCAGTCGCTTCGACCATGTGCAGCCCCTCCTCTCTTCGCTTCACTGGCTTCCCCTTCCTGAACGAATCCTGCACAAGCTCCTAGTCTTCACCTATAAAGCTCTTCACAACCTTGCTCCCCCCTACCTCTCTGCACTTATCGCCCTCCATACTCCAGCCCGTGCACTTCGCTCCTCCTCTGTCCCTTCTCTCACCCTTCCACGCCTTCCCTGCTCCCCTAAGCGCCTTCGTCCCTTCTCACTTGCTGCCCCCCATGCCTGGAACTCCCTCCCTGTCCACATCCGCCTTGCCCCCTCCCTTCATACCTTCAAATCTCTCCTTAAAACTCACCTCTTTCGCTCTGCTCTGTCTGACTCTTTATCCTGCTGAGCCACTATTCCTATACCTACGATCGGTTTACCCTTATCCTTGCAACATGGACCTGCCTGCTGTCATTCTCATCGTAACCAAGCCAAGTACGTGCACTTGAGACCTCGCATCTTCATGAATGTTAGACCCCTTGTCTCTCCCTCTGTTCCCCTTCCTAAGTCTCTCCCCCAGCTCCTGTCTCTCAGATTGTAAGCCCTAGGGGCAGGGACCGTGTCTATTTTATTACTTTGTAAAGTGCCAGGTACACTGCTGGCGCTATATAAATGTTTGTTAATAATAATAATAATAATAATTCTTGATGTAGCCAAGCACGTGCACCTGAGACCTTGCATCTTTGTGAATGTTACTTGTCTCTCTCTCTGTTCCTCTTCCTTTTGTCTCTCTTCCTCCCCCCCCCGCCCCATCCTAGAGCCCTAGAGCAGGGATCGTGTCTATTCCACTACTTTGTAAAGGGCCAGGTACATTGTGGGTGCTATATAAATGCTTTCTAATAATAAATAATAATTAATAAATGTAGTGAGAATCTGCAAATGTGACAGGTCTATACGGAAAATGCAGTTAGAACAGCTTCTAAGTTTGCTACCAATTTAAAAGAGGGCACTGATTTTGGAGAGGGTGAAGAGCACAGCTGGCTTGGTAGGGAGGTTGTTAGCTTGGGAAGGAGGCATGGTACATAGAACTGAGGCATAGGAGTGTGCATGTCATTTTCATTATCATTATTGCAATAACAACAATGACAAATAATAGGGGTGGGAATTTCAGTTCCCCCAGTATCTGATACTGCTGGTATTTTGCTGCACCGGAAGTATTGGATTAATCCGGTAATTGGGGTACCGGTACCGGTTCCCCATGCTGGATTTTTTTTACATTGCGGCCATTGAAATGAATGGCCGCAATGTAAAAGAAACAACAACAAAAAACCCTTTCCCTCCCCCGTTCAGGCTGCGTGGGTGGAAGGGGGGTCACCCCGCGCAGCCGGGATTTTTAAATTTTTTTTTTTTACCCAAAGTCCCTGCTAGTTCAAGCTTTGGGCCACTGCCATGCCAGCGGCGGTGACCCAGAGCCCGCACCAGCAGATACTAGGGCAATCCTTGGGCTAGGGGGTGGTTTTCCCGGAAGGCCTAGTGAAGTGCTGGAGCCAGCCAGTGCTGAAGCCACTGGGCCCACTGTGCTTCAGCCACTGCCCGGAGCGCAAGTAAGGTAGGCAATCCCTGGGTGGGGGGGTAGGGTGATCCCTGGGGTGGGGGGGTGTTAAACCACCCCCCACCTCAGGGATCACCCTAGCACCTGCTGGTGTGGGCTCCAGGTTGCCGCCACTGGCACGGCAACTCCAGAACCCACACCAGAACCCACACTAACAGGGACGTCATGTACAATTTATTTATTTTTTTAAAATCCAGGCTGGGTAGGGTGGGTGGGGGATGTTCCCCCTTCCACCTGCACAGCCTGGGAGGGGGGAGGTATTGTGTTTTTTCCCCCCATTAATTTCAATAGGGACAATTCCCCATTGAAACCAATGGAAAAATACCGGTACCGGTTTTAATCCGGTAAACCATTTTTTTTTTAAACCGGTAAAGCCAGTATCCATTTTCTTGCCTCAAGTCCCACCCCTAAAAAATAATAATGAAAACGACATTTTGTTTTTGAAATAAAGGGAAAAGAACTGAAAAATGTATTTATGACTATAACATTTTTGTTTCTTCATCAATTCTGATGGAACTTGGGGAGGTTGTGCCCCCAAATGGAGGGCATTATGTGTACCAATCTGTGAAAAGATTAGATAAAGGGAACCGATTTTAGAAGCAATTGAATATTGTGATTTTAAGAAAATCTCCATACACATTCATGGCTACAATGTCTTTACTTTCAATCCAATTTGCATGAAACCTGTAAATATTATGTCCCTCCACAAGCTTAACACTCCTGAAAATTTTAGGAAAGATTGGATAAAGGGTCCTAATGGTATAAGACATTAACTTGAAAATACTTTTCCAGCTGTATCATGTTTATATTCCATCCTGTTTACAGGACAGTTGCAGGAATATATCACATACCTTGGTCAAGGAGAAAGAGGGCTGGTGCTGCGAAATTCAATCATGCGTGGTTTTTACTAACAATACTAAACATAAATGACTGGACAATGCTCAGCATAAATTACTGGATCATGCACATAACACATCATTCAAATATGTAACAGCAAGAAATACCTAATAGGGCATAAAACAACATAATCAGCACAGTGATTGCATCAGATAAGAAGCAAACATATAATACCATGGATGATAGAATCGCAAATCCTGGCATACAATGGGAAGCAAACATGTAACACCATAAAATGGTTGGTGGAAAAGTGAAGTTGCAGTACATAGGTTACATCAATCCTGATGTGAAACTGGCCTTCAAACGCGTTTCGGGGACCTGCCCCTTCTTCAGTGAACCTAGTGTTACATCAATTGACAGGAAAAAATGCTTTCACAAAATATAGATGCAGTGCATTGGAGTTGACTGTGAGCCTCTCACACGCCCTTCCTGATGGAGCCCTGGAATGTCCTCCCAAGGGGCTGCCCAATTCTTCCTCAGTTGTGGCAATTTCTGTGAAATGAAAGAAACAGCTTCGAGACCCAAAATCCACACTGCTGGGGGGCCTGTTCTAATGCCACTCGAATCCAATGGATCCCAATTGCAAGTGGTTGCTGACATATGTTACCTCAATAGTATTCTGCTCATGTGCCTCTAGCTGCTCATATTGACCAGTAGTGGGGTCCCTTAATCCATGTAGAAAAGGGGAAGAAAGCTGGATAAGCTTCTTCAATCCCAATAACAAACTAGGGCATGAGAGAACAAAACATGTGGTCATGGAAGAAATTATCAGCACATGTAAATGCCATACACTCTAAGCAGAAAACCCATAGTAATAAAGTAAAACTCACCACCAAAATTATGTTTGTGGGTCTGTTTGAGAGGCTGCTATTGTGGCTGTCAGTGTGAAGGCTTGAAACAGCAACTGCACATGACTGGTTGCTCCTTATTTTATATGGAGAAAACCTGTTGCTAGGCTGATCACCTACAGCTGTGGATATTCGCCAAGGAATGAACCCTGCTGTGGAAACGTGCTTGTCCAATATGAGAGTGACTACTCTGAACCCATTTAGGTGATGAAGGCACCAAAAAACCAAACACACCATGACCAGTGAGCCTAAAATGCTGTTATAACCTAAAGATAAACTGACCAATGGTTGCTATCATTGAGACCGCGTGGATGAATAGTCCCAAGTCTGAAAATCCAATAAACCTCCCTCCTTTGGAGTAATCCTGGGTTGTGTTCGCCCCCTTGCACAACTTCTATGCATAGGAACCTTAAATCCCCAACTCTGTGCTGTGAATCCAAGAAATGGGATACTAATGGTTCTTTCAAAACCTGTCTCTTGATATTCCCACAGTGTTCCTGTATTCTGATCTTGACCTGCCGCGATGTGTACCCCACATATAGAAGGCCACAAGGACATAGAATGACATACACAACTGACTTGGTTCTGCATGTAGAGAAATGATGTAGTGCATATTTAGCCCCTGTGCTGGGGTTGATAAATTCTTTGGTAGAGATGCCAAGTGGACAGACTGTGCAATTTCCACATTTAAAGTGGCCATGGGGAATTCTTAATGGAGACATAACTGCAGCTGCTGGTAAAGGCTGCTGGATCTTGGCCCTCACAAGAACATCCCTTAAGGATTTGGGTTTTTTGTATGCAAAAAGCAGTTCTCTCTCACACCCAGGGATCTCATGGACCAAATGCCAATGTCTCAAGACAGCCTTGCGTATTTGCCCTGACCCTGGTACAAAAATTATCGGACAGACCACCCTTGCGCAGGGTGGTCTGTTTTTTGGGAGCAATAGGGATTCTCTCGGTTGCCCCAGAGCCCGGAAAAAATACTTTTTGAGGACCTTTTCTGGGTACCCTCGTCTCCTAAGATTCTGCATGCATTTGTTGGCCTGTTGTATAAAAGTGACGACATTATTACAATTCCTCCCAATCCTGATTAGGTGGCTATATGGTATTGTTCTTCAAATGCACTGGATGATGACTGGTATAATGCAATGATGAATTTACATCTGTGTCTTTCCTATATGTTGAGGTAAATATGCTGCCCATTGTAAAGTCTAACCTGATGTCAAGAAAATGGATTGTGCGGGAATCAAACTTTAAGTCAAATTGAATACTTGGAACTCTACCATTTAAATACTGATGGAATTGGAATAAGGCTTCCTGGGGGCCCACCCATAAGAAGAACAGATCATCAATGTACCTTTTATAAAGAACAATGTGGTCTAGAAAGGGATTAAAATCCCTGTTGTAAACAAATTCCGTTTCGAACCTACCCATAAATAGATTGGCTACTTCGGTGGCCATGGTGCAACCCATTGCTATACCCTTGATTTGTAGATAAAGCTGATCATCATACTCAAAGTAACTCTTGGTAAGAACTAATTCTGCCAATTGGCATAAAAAGGTAGTACTTGGATGGAGAATTTCTCTCCCATTGAGAGTTTCTTCAATTACCTCTAAGGCAGCTTCCTGAGGGATATTGGTATACAAGGCTGCAACATCCATAGTAGTCAAAAACATGTCCCAAGTAATCACCTGACAATACATATTATTAAGGATGTTAAGAAAATCTTGGGAGTCACTGATATAAGAGGGGAGCAATGGAACAAAAGGTTTGAGAAACGAATCCAGAAACTGTGAAAGGGGTTCTAAATGGGAACCATTCCCCGAAACAATGGGATGGCCAGGGGGATGAACCATGCTTTTGTGAATTTTGGGAAGTATGTAAAATAAGGGAGTTCGGCCCTCACTGACAACTAAGAACTCGTATTCTTGTTTGTTTATTTCACCCATCATAAGGCCTTCGTAAACCAAATCCTTCACTTGTCGCTTAACATTTTATGCAAATGCTTTATTGATGGGTTTGTAATATTCAACTTTCTCTAATTGATGACGTATATCCTTGTCATAAAAGGCCCTATCCATTAGGACAGTGGCACCACCTTTGTCCGCTGGTTTGATGACTACCTGGATGTCATGCCTGAGGGAATCCAAAGCAAATTTTTCTTGATGACTGATGTTATGCCATACTTCCTTAGATGACTGATCAATTCTATCTAGTACTTCCCTCATAAGGTCTTCAAAAACCAAAACCCGTTGGTTAGTCGTGGGAGGAACAAAGGTGGATCTTGGTTTGAAGATGCCCTCAGGGGCTTGGGCGGAATGATCAGTGTTGAACCAATCCCGCAATCTGATGGTTCTACAAAATTTGAACATCTCTACCCGATTAGAAAAATCATCATAACCTGGTGTGGGTACAAAAGAAAGACCCCTTTCTAAGACACTAAGCTCAACCGGGGATAAATTCCTGGATGATAAATTAACCACCATCGATTGCGAGTTGTCCTTTGGGGACGCCCCCCTGGGGGCTCTGTTGTACCACCTGCCCGCCTGGCTGATCTCGGGCGGGACCTGCGGCCTAAAAAAGACTCTCTCTGATGGACCTCTTTTCTCGTAGTGGAGAAATCTGAATCTGGGTCCTCAGAATCATTAGCACTGGTCCCGAGGTCCTCTTCTTCACTAGTAGTGAGATTGAACCTCACTGATTTATAAGGTCTGGACCTGATGGTCTGTTTTTTCCAATTGTAAACCTTATTTAATTCATAATCTCGAAGGTCCCTCTGGAACTTGTTCCATTTCCTATCTTTTAGATTTCTGTACTCCTTTTCTAGGTCTAATGTTAATGATTGGAACTTGTCACCAAATGTCCTGTCCCCTAGAGATTCACGTAAAGCTCCCTCTGCATCCTTAATCTCACTCTCTAATCTGGATATCTCTTTGTTGGATGTCTCCACTATGAGGACCATCAGGTCTGAACTACATTTATTAATCGGTCAATACTGGTCAATATGAGCAGCTAGAGGCACATGAGGAATATTATTGAGGTAAAATATGTCAGCAACCACTTGCAATTGGGATCCATTGGATTCGAGTGGCATTGGAACAGGCCCCCCAGCAGTGTGGATTTTGGGTCTCGAAGCTGTTTCTTTCATTTCACAGAAATTGCCACAACTGAGGAACAATTGGGCAGCTCCTTGGGAGGCCATTCCAGGTCTCCTTCATCAGGAAGGAAGTGTGAGAGGCTCACAGTCAGCTCCAATGTACTGCATCTATATTTTGTGAAAGCATTTTTTCCTGTCAATTGATGTAACACTAGGTTCACTGAAGAAGGGGCAGGTCCCCAAATGCATTTGAAGGCCAGTTTCACATCAGGATTGATGTAACCTATGTACTGCAACTTCACTTTTCCACCAGCCATTTTTATGGTGTTACATGTTTGCTTCCCATTGTATGCCAGGATTTGCGATTCCATCATCCATGGTATTATATGTTTGCTTCTTATCTGATACAATCGCTGTGCTGATTATGTTGTTTTATGCCCTATTAGGTATTTCTTACTGTTACATATTTGAATGATGTGTTATGTGCATGATCCAGTAATTTATGCTGAGCATTGTCCAGTCATTTATGTTTAGTATTGTTAGTAAAAACCACGCATGATTGAATTTCGCAGCACCAGCCCTCTTTCTCCTTGACCAGTTTATTCTGTCATCTGAGACAGTTTAAGGGCCTGCGGCACCCACACACCCCAGCCTTATATCACATACCTTCCCTGTCATCTCTGCCAAAGTACAGGACGATAAAGGGACCAAATTTTATAAGCAATTGAAGTTGTCCCCTTTAAGATCATTATTCAGATAAATAGCAGCACATGCAGTGCCAGTCAGAGGCAGGCACCTAGCATGGAAGGGGGAGGGACGTTGTAGGAGGGAGATTGGGGAGGAACCCAAAAGACTGACAGACACATTCACTGGCCAATTACTGCATGCTTCCAGCTTTACAGGACCAATCGGTAGTGGCTTTGAGGAGGGTATAGGGGACAGCCCTCAGGCAGGCATAGAAGGGACATAACTGGGACTTTGGGGATAGCATTCAAGCAATCAGGAGACCTACTTGATATGTATACTAGGGGTGTGCTTTCCTTATTATGGTAACAAAAAAACAAAAAATTTGATTTTCATTTTTGTTATTGTAAGAACAAAAATGACCAAAAATAATAACAAAAACAAAAATGAAAATGAATTTTTGTTTTTGAAATAATGGGAAAAAACAGAAAAACATATTTCCGACTAGAACTTTTTTTTGTCTTATTCAATTCTGATGAAACATGGGGAGATTGTACCCCAAAGGAGGGCACTATGTGCACCAAATTTCAAAAGGATTGGATAAAGAGGACCAAATTTAGGAGCAATTAAATGTTATGATTTTAAGAAAAGCTCCATACACATTGCTGTATACATCTTTTTTTTACCTTCCATCCAATTTGCATGAAATCTGGAAAGGTTATGTCAATCCACTAGTGTACCAATCATGCCAAATTTTAGAAAGATTAGATAAAGTGTCCTGATGTTATAAGCAATAGGCATGTGCAAACAGAACACTGTTCGGATGTTCGGGCGTTCGGTGGTTCAGTCTGAAAACCAAGTTCGGGTTCAGTTGTCTGGTTCGGAGGAGTTCGGTTCAGCTGAACATTGCCGAACATTCGAAATAGCGCTATCGGTACCGATATCAATACCGAATTTGAAGATTTTCTTTCGGTATCAGTATCATTTGGCCCTGACACTGCTTTTAACTATTCTAAAACCTATGGAACTGAATGGAATATTATCTAATATCTACAAAGGCCTAATCCTACAAACACAGTATAAAATACTAAAACTGATTCACTACACACTGTCTATCTGTCTATCGATACATACACAGGAATGGTGGGGGAACACGGACAGCTCACAACAAACAACACAGGTAGGGGTACAAAACTGAAATTAAACCTAAATCAATATAAAACAACTCTAAATAAATCCAAAAACAGGGGAAGGGAATCAGGGATAGAATATATACAGGGAGGAGGGAAGGATTCAATGGAGGAGAGGGAGAAAGAACACAGGGAGGGGTAAAAAATAAAAATAACACCTAAATCTATCTAATCTATTTTTTTAAAAAAAATATTTATTAATGAATAGAAGAAACAAACAGTGACCATTAAGAATCCATCTCTACAATACAGAATAGTTAACATTTGGTCTACTGCATTATACTTAATAATACCAATGCTATTTTAACAAGGGATATGTAGAGAGGAGAAGAGAAAGTTCTCACAATGTATCTGTATTTCATTTCAAGGATCAAGTCTCTGTATAATCATCGCCTTCGGAGCCAGTATTCTTCAGATTCCCAACTGTGGGTTTTTAGTCCAGAGCGCTTATCACAGGTGTCCATGTCTGTTCAAAGGTAGTCCTTACATCATGGAGGTCGGCGTGCATTCCTTCCATGGTGTACATGAACCATATTTTCCGATATAACTCTTCCATTGACAGTTCATCAGCCCCCTTCCAGTGTTTGGCTATCACTGCTATTGCAGCGAGGCAGACTATTTTACAGGAATTCTGACACCTGAGCATATTTTTGGTTTTAGGGTATAAGCCCAGTAGAGCCAATTCGATTTTATGAGGGACAACTTCCCCCACTATTTTATTTAATAGTATCCATACTTTGCTCCAAAATAGACACACTTTCGGGCACTCCCACCAACAATGTTTGTAGGTGCCTATTTCACCGCATCCTCTCCAACATAGCCCTTTCTCTGATGAACTTGAGAATTTTAATCTTACTGGGGTAAGGTAATACCTTAGAGATAGTTTGATTTGAATTTCTCTAATTTCTAGGGAAACCACACATCTATTCAAATGGTGCCATATCTCCCTTTCCTGTTCATGCTCTAATGGTAGGTTTGTGTCTTTCCTCCAATCTTCTATATTCTTTACAGGTGTTTTATAGTATAATTCCTTTATTGCTTTGTATATTCTTCCCAATCTTCCCGAAGATTTGTTTTTTTTTTTTAATAGTAGCCTTTCTAACTTAAGTGGCTCCCTGCTAAAATTTTCTCTATTTTGGGGGGCATTAGCTAGACCTTTCATTTGAAGATACTGGAGGGTATCTATTTTCCCTTGCGTGATTTCTTCTATTGTATCTCTGGTAAGAAATCTTCCTCCCGAGAAAAGTTGCCCCATTCTTACTATCCCCTTTTTCCTTAATAATTTCCTTAGCTCCGGTGCTAATTCTCTTTTTCTGGCCATTATTGAATCTAATGGAGTGAAGGGGGAATATTCTCCCCTTAGCCCCATTTTTTTCCTTAGCACGTGCCAGCTCTTACAAAGTACTCCTGCAAATGGGTGCTCTCGTCTTATCTCCACTGGTAGTTTCCCTTGGTCCACTAGGAGGTCCTTTAAATCTATAGACTGAGTCAGTTCTCTTTCTAGCCTAGCCCATTCCGGTGCATTGATTTCTTGACACCAGTCATATATCCCCAAAGTAATCGCTGCTTTGTGATATAATTTTAGGTTAGGTAGATTGAGCCCCCCTTTATCCTTGAGCTGCATCAGTGTGGCCTTTCTAATTCGTGGCTTTCTACCATTCCATACGAGGTCTTTTACTAGATCTTCATTAAGCTTGAAAAAGGCCTCAGGTAATGCAATCGGTATTGCCATTAGTTTATAAAGCAGCTTAGGCAGCACCAACATTTTATACATGTTTATTCTGCCCAGCCATGATACCGCCATTCTGCGCCATGGCTGTATTTCCTCCCTTAATTGTTTTATCATCGGATGGAAATTTGCTGTGTATAAATCTTTAGGATTTTTCATGAGAACTACCCCCAAATATTTTAGCCCTGCGTTTGTTACGGGAAAAGGTGACATTTCTTTTAACCGCTTGTCCTGTTCTTTTCCATAGCTATAGGCTAGAGCCAGAGATTTATCTTTTTTATTGAGTATCCTGAAATATTCCCAAAAGCTTCCATAGTCTTTATTAATTCTGGCAATGTTTCCTCTGGTTCTGTTATATATAACAGGAGATCGTCTGCATATAAAGATAATTTGCATTCATTGGTTCCTATTTTAACACCTTTAATTTTTCCATTTTGCCTTATCGCTAAGGCTAACATTTCAATGACCAGATTGAAGAGCAATGGGGAAAGAGGACATCCTTGCCTCGTCCCTCTTTGCAAACTAAATGACTCTGTGAGTTCCCCATTGATTAAAAGTCTAGATTCCGGTTTTCTATATATTGCAAGGAGCCACTTTGAAAAGTTCCCAGTTATGTCCATCCTTTCTAAGACTCTAAATAAGCAGTTTGGTTCAATAAAATCGAAGGCCTTCTCCGCATCAGCAGAGATGACCATAGCTGGGATTTTTTGTTTGTTCAGTGCGAATATTATATTAATAGCTTTCCTTATGTTATCCCTGCCCTGTCTACCCGTAATGAAGCCTGTCTGATCTCTGTGTACTATTTCCTCACTTATTGATTTTAACCTGTCTGCTAAAATTTTTGCAAAGATCTTGTAATCGCAGTTCAACAGAGATATCGGTCTATAGCTTCCACAGCAGTCCGGATCTCTTCCTGGTTTTGGGATTACTGTTATGACAGCATTGTAAAAATTTTGCGGCATTACGTTCTCAGCTAAAATGTTATTAAACACTGCCGTTAAATGAGGTGCAAGGATATCCGCAAATGTCTTGTAGAACTCACTGGGAAACCTGTCTGGTCCTGCCGCCTTATTGTTTTTTGCTGCTATTATTGCCTCATTTACTTCTTTAATTGTAATGTCTGCATTTAGGAATGCTAATTGGTCTGCATTCACTTTAGGGATTTGTAATCCCTCCAAAAATTTTAATATCTCAGAGTCTTTTGGGTTGTTAGAAGAGTAATTTTTTTTATAGAATTCCAGAAAAACCCTTTTCATATCTTGTGGCTCTGTGCAGTATTTTCCCTTCTTGTCGATGATCCTAGCTATGTGGGCCTTTCTTTGCCTTTTCTTTACTAAATTAGCCAAAGTTCTCCCTGTCCGATTATTGTGTTCATAGAAATGGAATCTTATTTTCCTCAGTTGGTTTTTAGTTTTCTCTAGTTCTATTGTGTTTATAATTTCTCTGCTTTTAATAATTTGCCGTCTCAAGTCCTTAGTGGACCTAATTTTGTTTAAGACCTCCAATTTTTGTAACTCTGCGTATGCCTCCTTTTTTTTCTGCCTTTTATCCTTTATTATTTTCGCATTTAGCGCAATTATTTCACCATCTATCTAATCTAAATAAATGAAACTATGGAGGTAAATGTGTGGCAATGGGTGAAATAGGAGGAGGATGTCAATGGAATGGGAGGAACACAAACTGCTGGGAGAGGGAGAGTTCTGAAAACACCTGCTGACAAGATCAGTGGCTAGGTCAGAACAATATGGAAGGGGGGGAGGGCAATTACTTTTGTTGCTTGCTGCACCCACCTTACCACAAACCTCAATGGCTCTGTGCAACCTAGCACGTGACCAATCGCAGACTGCCAAACCAGTGGTTTGAGGAAAAGAGGGATGGTGATTGGGCAGGTTGGCTGCTAGTCCAAACCTCTCTCCACCCCTAGGGCCAGGAAGTCTGCTGCTCAGCTGCCCCCCCCCAGCCCTGCCAGCTAGGTTTTTCCCACCCGAACGCCATTGAACGTGCCCGAATGTGCCCGAACTGTTTGAGGCTTTGGGTGTTCGGTTCAGATGTTCGGTTCAAATGTCCGAACTGGCAGAGTTCGGACCGAATTCCAAACATCGAAACTGCATGTGCTGCATACCTTATGCTCAAGTGGAGGCTGTGGCAAGGGGTGCCTTTCTCCAACTACATCTGGTACGTTGGCTTAGGCCATATGTTTCATTCTCTGACCTGGCCAGCAACATCCATGCTTTCATCAGCTCAAGACTAGACTATGGTAACTCACTCTACATGGAGCTACCCATGGTGATGTTTCAGAAGCTGCAGCTGGTGCAGATTGTGTCAGCCCATCTTTTGGTGGGACTGGGCCACTGGGAGCACATTACACCAGTGCTCCGTTCTCTGCATTGGCTTCTCATAGTCTTCTGAGCCCAATTCAAGGCGTTGGTTTTAACCTTTAAAGCCCTAAATGGTCTGAGCCCTGTCTATTTGTGGGACCGCCTCACCCCCCAGGTACTTGACTGACCCCTGAGGTCATTGGGGGATGCTCTTCCTGTGGTCCCCCAAGTATTCCAGTTGGCCACGCAGGGGAGGGCATTCTTGTTGGCTGCACCAAGGCTGTGGCACTCCCTTTCATTGGGGATCTGTCTGACCCTGGATCTTCCCTCCTTTTGAAAAAGCTGTAAGACTTGGATGTTCCATCAGGCGTTTGGCAGGGGAGATGGGTAGAGGGTGGGGGAGGAGAGGGATGGGGGGGAGTGATATGATTTTATAATTTCATGGTTTTATAATCATTATATGTTGTTGTAAGCTTCCCCAAGCTGCCTGTGGCAGGAGGTACGGGATATTAAATCTTTTAATAAATAAATACATAAATAAATACAATTACGGATGTAACATTTTTATATTCCATCCTGTTGAGAAGTAATTTGGCAGAAGATTGTCAAACACCTTCCCTGTCATCTCTGCCAAATTACAGGACAATTTGATAAAGGGTCTTAATATTATAAGCAATTGAAGTTGTCCCTTGAAGACCATTATTTGGATAAATAGCAGCACAGTCAGAAGCAGCCATCTGGCATGGCAGGGGGAGGGAGGCTGTAGGAGGGAGGATGGGTGGCAACCCAACAGAATGACATACACATTCACTTACCAATTTTGCATGCTTCCAACTTTACAGAACCAATCAACAGTGACTTTGAGGCAGGTATAGGGGGCAGCCCACAGGCAGACATAGAAGGGACATAACTGGGACTTTGGGGATAGCATCCCAGTAATCAGGAGACATATTTTACACATCCAGGCTGGCCAATTATCCTTACAATCTCATCCTGTAGCACTGTGACATAGGACATAAGAGAATCTCTATTGGCTCTTCCCTAAACAGATGCTTCCAATTTCCCAGTAACAAGTGGGGAAGAAAAGTTGGAATGGTCACAGCACAGAAGGAGAATATTTGGTTGACATTTCTACTGGTCAATTGGCATCACAAACTGATCTTATACCACAGTGACACATAAGAGAATCACTGGCATAGACTCATTCTCTACATATGCTGTGCAGGATTATAAACCCTTTATCACATTTTTCTGATATTTGGCAGATTATTTTTGTGTGTGTGTGATAGATTCTCTGGTGTGCTGAGCTTTCTCAATAGCATTTCCTTATTAGGGCATTTGAGTTGTAAGACATCAAACTTGTAAGCTTCTAGTGAAACTTTGCTCTCATTTCCTGGCACATACAGTGTTTCTCTCCTGTGTAGATTCTGGAATGTTTATTGGGTGTCATGTTTTAGGGTGCATTTAAATCCAGGTTACTGGTGGTAATTAAGCTAGTATGCTGAATCTGTCTCTCTCTCAGCCTCTGTTTCCCCATCTGTAAAATTGGAATACTAATTACTTCACTACAGGGTTGTTGTGATGAACTATGTAAGAATTGCATTGGGGACAAGGTATTGGAGATGGACCTGGGAGACCAAGGAAGTTATTAATTATTTATTATTATTATTATTATTGTTGTTGTTATTATTATTATTATAAGCTTTTTTATAGCACCAGAGATGTACCTAGCAATTTACAGAGAATAAAATAGACATGGTCCCTTCCTGAGAGCTTACAATCTAAAGACAGGGGAAGAGGAGACAGGGAAGGGGGAACAGAGGGAGAAACAAGGGATGCAACATTCATGAGGATGTGAGAACTCATGTACATGTTCTTGGCTTGGTTACAGTAAAATAGGACTTTGTAGGGTAAATTCCCCACCCCTTTCTGAAGAATTTAGTATTTAGTACCTCTTGAAGTTTTCTGGAAATGGATATTCAGTCACATAACTCAGACTGATGGGTTTTTTTAAATAAAGAGTTGTTGCCTTCTTATAACCCATATCTGTGTCCTGTCCAGCCTTCCATCCATGTGCAGACAAAACATGGTCAAATATTCTTTCACTTGCATGTTGTACTGACAGGTTAAAGAATTAACTTAGGTTAAATTACCTTAAAATGAACATTGCTGTGTTTTCCTCATTGCCACCAATGGAGAAAATGTAGTTGAACATGGGTCTCTGCTTATACGGCACTTCTCTGTGTTTGTTAATAAGAACCAGAGGCAATTGGAAAGGGGACCAGGCTATGGGGGCTCCACATTTTTTCTTCACCCTGGGCTCTGCAAATTCTAAGGCCGGCCCTTCTGGCGGGGATGTAATACACAGCCCCTTGCCTCCCTGAATGCTCTATGTAATCAATAGATGCTATATAGGGTGATCAACCTTCCCTTTGGTAGCAACAAGATGCTCCATGTTAGGAGTAAAGACATTGTACAGTCTCTCATATTTGTTGCAGAGTAATAACTGATTCGCAATCAGTAAGGACAAATGCAGCTGAAGGTTTAAAAACAGAACTTTACTTAAGACTTTCCTTAGTTACATCTAGCTAGTAAGAAGACAAAATGGAGACTGACACAATGAGAGAGAAGGGAAGAAGGAGTGGTTACACAAAGGAATTCAAATGTAAAACCCATCTCCCTTCCATGTACATATAAACTAAGCAGCGCCATCTGATGGCTCTATAGCCAATTACTGTTCTTAATACAGCAGGCATTTAACTTATGGATGTTGCATATACCAACACCCCTTCTCAACAGACAAAAGTTAACCTACTAAACCCATTTTACTCAGTAGCTTTCGGTGGCACTCTCCTGCTAAAGGTTTTGTCAGGGCATCTGCAACCATGTCTTCTGTAGGACAATATTGCATGTTTATAAGTCCTTGTTCTTATGAGTCTCTTAGGAAATGAACTGTGCTTCTGTATTGTCGGTTGTCTGGCAGTTGCATGCTTTGTTCTTCAGTCTCCTTCAGGTGGTTAGTTTCCATGGGAGTGCTTACTGCCTTGGCATCTTTCGTCCGAAGCTTTCTAGCAATTATTCTATTTTATGCCTTTGGTTGAGGAGATAACTTCCATTATCTTCTCTTTCTACTTGTATGCCTAGGTAACGTGTTATGTTTCCTAGGTCTTTTGTCTCAAAGTTTTGATTAAGGGTTTTCATTATTCTGCGGTCATCCCCTTCTTGCTCATAGCATATCAATATGTCATCAACGTAAATCAATATGAAAAACCATCTATCATCCTGTTTCTTTGAATAGAAGCAAGGATCCGCCTTACTTCTGGTGAAATTTTCCTTTGTGAGTACTGTGTTTATTTTTGTATTCCATACTCTGGCCGATTGTTTGAGTCCATATATGCTCTTTTTCAGCTTGCATACAAGGTCTGCTATTTTGGTGTCTTTGAATCCTGGTGGCTTTTCCATGTAGATGTCTTCTTTTAGTTCTCCATGATGGAATGCTGTTTTCACTTCCAGATGTTTAACCTGCGTTCTTTTCTCTGCTGCTATGCTCAGTAGTGTCCTGATTGTGGTGTACTTGACTACTGCAGCAAACGTTTCGTCATAATCTTTGCCATATTTCTGAGAGTATCCTTTAGCTACTAGTCAGGCTGTGTATCATTCTGCCTTGCCTTCAGCATTGTATTTGATCTTAAATGTCCACTTACATCCTATGGTCTTTCTGCCCATTGGTAGTGTACACAGTGTCCAGGTTTCATTTTCATACATGGACTTTATTTCTTCTGTTGCTGCCTTTACCCATTTGTTGTGTTCCCTTTCTGATATTTGTAAGACATCTTCCCATGTCGATGGATCAGATAGTCTGTTGGTACTTGTTTTTTAGGACAGGTGGGTGGGCGGTTTGCCTTTATTTTCCATGGTAGATATTCTGATTTCAACATCTGCAGGTGATTGGGTTTGTTCCTGCATCTCAGTTGAGCTTGTGCTGATTTCAACTGTTTGTTCCTTGGTTGCACTCAAGCGATACAGGCGTCCATCTGCATAGGCTCTGACATGGTCCCTTCCTGACTAGGACCCTTTTCCCCTTCTGGATTGTGCATTCATTACCCCGGAACTTGACAGTGAGCCCTTTCTCTGTTAGGCGTTTAATGGATAGGAGTCCTCCCTCTAAGCCAGGTGCATACAGCACATCCTTTACTGGTATTGCTAGTGTGCCTCCGTGTGACTTGTTGCAACTTAGAATTCCTTCGCCAATACCTTCTGCAGTGATGCTGCTTCCATCAGCGAGGTATATCTCTTCTTTGTTGCTTGGGTCCAGTACCATGAAAAAGCTCTTGTCGCTGGTCATGTGACTCGTGGCTCCAGAGTCGACACACCAGTCCTGTGATGAGTTGGTCTGTGTTGCTCTAAAACATCCTCTCCACTGTTCTGTGGTTGTGTCACTGGTTGTAGCCTTGGCCCTTTGCTTAGACATTTGTGGAGATCGCTTTTGTTGTTCTGCCTTCCATATGGAGCAGTCTTTCTTTAGGTGTCCTTCTTTCTTGCACCGAAAACATGCCCTTGTTTCCTTCTTGTGCAATCTGTTGTCTGCAATTCTCAGGGCAGTTTCCTTATCCTGTTCCTGATTGTCTTGCATGATTTCTTTCCTGCGCTGGAATTCATCCATGAGTCTCCCTTTTACAAATTCCAGTGTTAGTTCTGCCTCAGGCCTTGTCTCTAGGGCGTTTATGAGGGCGCTGTATGATTCAGGCAGGCTGCAGAGAAGTAAGGCCGCCACGTGGTTGTCTTTTATCTCTTCACCGATGCCTCGCAGTTGTGCTACCACTTCCAGCATTGAATTTATGTGATCCTGCATCTCCTTCCCTTTACCAAGTCTCATCTGGTACAGTTTCCTTAGGAGAAACAGCTTACTGTTCAAGCTGGTCCTTTCATGCAGCTTCTGCAGTGCATTCCACATGCCCTTTGCTGTGGCCTCCTCCCTTATGTGGATTAACTGGTCATCTTCTACTAGCAGGCTTATGGTTGCCTTTGCCTGTCTGTTCTTTCTGTCCCACACCTCAGGGTTTGCTGCAGGTCTGTCTGTGGTGATCACCTCCCACTGGTCATCTTTGGATAGGAGCATTTCTATTTTGAATTTCCACAACTGGTAGTTTGTGTTATTCAGCTTGCAGACTGAAAGCTTTAATTCAGAGCTGCTGGCCATGCTTGCTTCCCTCCCCTCAGATTGGGATTCTGGTTCTTCTGCTCACTTACAGTTAGTAGGCCTCCTCTGGGAGTTTCCTTTGGGCCTCTTTTCCTTTCAGCTCACTTCCAGTCTTTAGAGTTGTTCTGGGCTGTTCTGAAGAGGTCTGGGCCCATAACCTGTTGCAGAGTAATAACTGATTCGCAATCAGTAAGGACAAATGCAGCTGAAGGTTTAAAAACAGAACTTTACTTAAGACTTTCCAGGCACAGATCCTTAGTTACATCTAGCTAGTAAGAAGACAAAATGGAGACTGAGACAATGAGAGAGAAGGATAGAAGGACTGGTTACACAAAGGAATTCAAATGTAAAACCCCATCTCCCTTCCATGTACACATAAATTTAGCAGCGCCATCTGGTGGCTCTGTAGTCAATTACTGTTCTTAATACAGCAGGCATTTAACTTATGGATGTTGCATATACCAACAATATTATGCTCACTTACAATTTAAGCTCCATGCACCCACACTTTGCATTCGTCTTTCAACCCCAGTCCTCTTCCTCTTTGCAGGTTGGGGGCAACACTGAAGCTGAGGGCATGAGTTGGCCTTTCACCTCCTCTTTCCTCTTTAAGAAAGAGAGAATTTAGGAGTTCTGGCTCCCACGCTTTCTCCCTCTCTAATCTACTAGGCAATAGGAAATGACAATAGTATTTATTTAGAAATGGGCACTGCTGTTGCCACCATTCAGTTTTATTAATTTCAATGCATACGCAATTTAGTTTTAATTAAACATTTTTATATGACCCTACCCAGATTCACTGTGCTCTTGGACGGCAGTGGAGACTAGTGGGTAAGAGGTATGGTTGTGAGCCATTAGTCAGCTGTCCCATTCTCCCCAACTGAAATGAAAAGATAGAGGGAAAGGAGAGGTTGAGGGGTCAGCTAACACCCTCCTGTCCCCAGCTTCAGTGTTATCCCCAACCTGTAACATGGAAGAGGATTTGGACTGAAAGATAAAGGCAAAGTGTGGGTGTATGGACCCTAAGTTGTAAGTGAATGCTGAGCATCATAGCCCCTATGGGAGCAGGGCTTAGGTGAGGCTAAGGTGGAAGAGCTGGTCCCTTCAGTTTAGAAGGTTGTTACTTCCTTCAAATAGCAAGTGAGATGAAGCCAGATTTTTATTGGTATCTCACTGGTTTACTAAGAATCCAACTGTGGTTCTGTTTAAGCATTGCAAACTTCCAAAACCTGCTCTCTCTGATCTTTCTAGCTCATGGCTTGTACAGCAGTATTCCGCTCTACTCCCCACTGTCAGAACTCTTTTACTTGTTCAACACTGGCCATTCTGCTTTCTATAAGGACCTCTTCTGCTTTCTGCATTCTGCTTTCTATAAGGACCTGCTTTCTATAAGGACCTGCACCCTGTACAGGACCCCCTGGCTAGTTCACTCCTTGCACATGGCTCCTTGACTTTGATGTACCCATGCACAGGACTCTTCACCTGGCACAATTCTGTACATCCTGCAGCTCTCCTCTGTCCAGGGCTCTCTCTCCTGGCACAATTATTGCAATTATTCTGCAGCTCTCTGTCTCTATAATACTCCCCCCTTGGACAGGGCTCCCTTTCTTGCACAACACTGCCCACTTTTCAGACCTCCCCCTGTACTGGGTTCCATATTCTGTATCCCCAATAAAACTGTTCCCTGTAAAGTGCTCCCCATGTGCATGGCTTCCACTGTGGAAGAGGATCTGCCCCATCTCTCTCCCCTTAATGTCCCCCTCCCTTTGTGAATACTCCCTCCCTCCCTGCTCCCCCATAGGATTTCCCTCCCTGGACTGAGGCTCACTCTTAGAGTCCTCCAAAAAGGACTACACTTGCAACTCTGCCCCACAAGGCTGCTCTGCAAGGACCCCACCATCTCCCTTCCCCACTTCTGCAGAATGCCCACTGTATCAGCACAGAGGACCCGCTTATCCCTCATTCCTTCATGGGGTTGTGAAAGTCAGTGGGAGAAGAGCTGAAAGAAGATTGATTCCATCCCACCTGTAGCCTCCTGTCCCTGTTTCTGGGATAAACATCTGCCCTCTTCCTGTACCTCAGACCATCCCAGGTCCTCCTCCAATGGGGCGTCCCATTGGAGCTGCAGCCCAGACACCCCATGTTTTTGGAGGGGGAAGGGCTGTCACTGAAATCCATGCACTCTGCAGTTATGGGCAGGTTTAGAGGGCAAGATAAGCCACCCCAAACATCACTGCAGGATTAGCTAGCTCTGTTGTTTAGCCATCTTGGCATCCCTGGCCCCCAAGCCTTGGCGCCTGCTTTGCGGGATCAGATCAGAATTACCTTCAGGTCTCTCCCTTCCACAGGCCTCCTCTCCCCACCAGATCATCTCTAAACATGGCTGATCAGTCCCTCACACTGCCCCCTGGGAGGTGCAGTTCCCTCACTTTGCCCAACACTGATAAGCTCTAACAAGCAATGCCTGCCAGGAGTTGTAGTCCCCAGTATTCAGGACTGTTTGCTTATAAACAGTCTCTGCATTACAAATAGAATGTTCTCAAGCAGGCCACTCTCAGAATGGTCTCCATAAGTTAACATTTAATTTTCAAGATTCATAACTTAAAAGCTACTTAGCGGGTTTACAAAAAGTAAACTAGAAGGCACCCCCTGGCAGCTTCCTTGAATTTTCTAAAAGGCTTACACCTCCTCCAAACCAACACAAAACCCCTTTACCCCACCGAGATTGAGACAGACTAACCTTTGAAAAAACAGACTTCAAAGTGCCGTTTTCAAACTGCAATATCTGAGCTGTTATTCAGCAGATTTGGCTGAAATTTAGAAAGACTGAACTGCTTCCTCAAGTAATCCTTTAGCACAAATTTCACAATCCTCACTTTAATCATGCCAATTGTATAGCAAATAGAATGTTGTGGCTTTATAATGTAGAGTGCAACACACCTTAATTATTAGAGCGCTCCCACGCTCTCGTAATATCACTGTCCTATTTTGTCTCTATTTGCCTTTAATTGGGACCAACACGGCAATCATACTCTCTTTACATTAGCAGGATAAAGGACAGATATACAAAGCTACAGAGCTGAGATGCACAGGAATGATTAGGAAAACCTGGAGGCCTTTGAATCATCATTAATCATCCTCATCCTCATCTTTATTAACCTAACAACTGCTGTTCTTATTATATGGTATGACAAGATGCAGACTTTTACTAATCCTCCACCTCATGCATTTATAGTAATGAAATGTGTGCATTTCTACTAACAGTTGCAATTGTAAAGGGATAGAATTTTCTCTTTAATAAAAAATAATAATTATACTAAATTTAAAAGAGTTCTGTAAAGCTGCAACATCAAATGGGAGAGGACAACCCTGTGGGATCAGTGTCACATTAAGAATAAACAAACATATATCTTCTGGATTGATTAAAGATCTTTCATTGCAGATGAAGGCATTACAGTGATTTGTAAATGAAACAAGCCAGAGGAAAGTCTCTTCTGCTCTTAAGTGATAACCACTCTAATCAGCTATGGATTGATCAATGTGGTTACACAAAGGAGCAGTGTATAACACATTTGAAAACATCATAAACAACTCAGATTTATAAAGTACGGAAGAAGAATTTCTAAGTATAAAATGTCATTAGTCAATGTCATCTAGAATGAGAATAAAAACTAGGATACTTTATATTTTCTGCTTGTGGAAATCAAACAACCTATGTCCCTGGAAAAAAAAAAACCTTATTATCAAACACGATATGAAAGTGTGTTGTTCAGAATTAAAAATTTGAATCACTTTAATCATATCCCAAGAAATCTGAAGTGCATTGAAAATTCAGATTCCAGCCTTAGATTTGAGCTAGTTACCCAATTTATCTTACTTTTATGTATTTATACAATTAAATCCACCATGTAATTCCTCAAAATCCTGCCAGAGACTGCATAATGCCACATAAATATTTCCCTGGCCTATAAATAATAACGTCATCCACCCTAACACAAAACTTGAGTAAGGTGTTTTTGAAAGAATTAAATCAATGTTATAAATGCATAATTTTTTATTTTTTTAAAAACAAGATAACAGCTTAATTTCAAGGGATGCTGGAAACAATGAAATTTCAAATTGCAGCTATTTACATATTATTTGACAGTGATTTAACAAGCAACCACTCAATGACATTCAGACTAATGCATGAAAACACTGTGCTATATGTTTTTATTTTAATTTTATAATCAGTTCAATTGATAGCTTTACTTTGAACAATAAAAATTACTCCATACACATTCACATTTTCCTTTCATGCATTAAAAGCTTGATTTAAAGTCCACTGAGCCAATGGAAAAACTCCTTCTGACTTATGTGTGGTTTCATTGGGCTCTAAAATCTATAGAGTAGATTGTTTTGAGTGGAAAACAGAAAACCACTCCTGGGAAGCACTTCCCTCTGCTGCACTCCTGACTGTGGTGTCATAGGGTGTTTTTTACATGGATGTGATGGAGCAAGTCCGGGGGTGCACCCCCACATCTGCCCACTTGCAGCCCTGTCTGGCTCTGTTTTAAATGCACCTGACTGCTGCTGCAGCCCACGGTCGACCTGTGCAGTGCCCCTCTTCCACTCTATAGAGTTGTGGGTGGGTTGCCCACAGCTCTATGGCATTGCTGGGGCAAGCCCTGGCTGAGAGTGGGGATGCATTGGGTAGATGGACTGCAGCTCCACCTCTGGACAGTGTCCCAAAGTTGAGCTGCCCACTCTGCTGGCAGTGCTCTTGAATGTTCTGGAGCACTACCAGCAAGGCTGCCACAGAGCAGAGACAGCCTGCCTCACCTCTGCTGCACGTGCACGTCTGGAGGACCGCCTTTAAATGGGGGGAGTCAGGATGAGGTGGGGCAGCTGTCCATGTAAACCCCCATAGTTTGAGTGGAGAGACAGAAGAGAAGGTGTTGCATGATATAGTCAGGGTAGAGCTATAGGCACAAATACTGCGGCGACAGTTGCAGGTAGTATGACCGGATTGGCAGAGAATGGACTAAAAGAAATACTGGCTCCTATATACCTCCACTCTTAGGAATGGGCCAATTCTGACATACAATTACAAATTACTGTATAACTACTCTTACTCCTATTAATTATCATTTCTAAAGTGCTACAAGTCGTGCATGCACACATACACATAAGTTACAAAATTATAAGCTCCTTGGAGCAGGGCTATCTTGATAAGAGATGAACGCAGACAGTTATAACCAAGGCAACAGATGAATCATAGTCTGCAGGGTGCAATTTATTCAAACACACAGGACAAAGCAAAGTCAATCCAGAAGCACATGGAGGGGAACAGACACTAACCAGGAAGGAGGCAGGAACCAGAATAGAGACCAGAAGATAGATGGATCACCAATCGTCTTCTTGTCTCACCTTCTGTCTCTATCCTGGGCCATGTGTTTGGATTTTGTCTGCCTCTTGCCCTGAAACTAGTTCTTCTGGCCCTTGCCCTGACCCTGGCCCTTTTGCCTGCTCACTATGAGATGACTGGAAAGCCTGCACTATGACTCGCCATGAGCCACCCCTTCTGACCATGCTCACTTGTCTGTCTGTCTGTCTGTCTGTCTATCTTTCTGTCTTCCTGCCCATTGGTTTTCATGTCCATCTGTCTGCCCACCTGCCCTGCCTCAGGTCCATGTGCCAGTTCCCCACCCTGATGTCCTGAACCCCCTGACCCTTGGACTCCAATCCTACACTGCCCATCCTGCCCCAATCCTGCCACAACTTCTTCCTGGACCCATTCCACCCCATGCCCCTGATAAATATTAATTCTTAGAAATCTGCATCTCCCCTACTCCTAACAAACTAAGATGCTGCACATATACAACCTTCTCTGAAGGAGTGGGTGTGAGATCAATGAGAAAAAAACAGTGAGTCCAGGTGCCTGCTTTAAAGTATTAGGGATGGGAGAACAGAACGCCGTTCGGACATTGTCGTTCAGTTCGAAACCCGAATTCGGGTTCGAGTGTTTGGTTCGGCAGAGTTCAGTTTGGCCAAACTCGGCTGAACATTCAAAAAAGTGCTATCGGTACTGAAACCGAAACTGAACTTTTTTTGGTATCGGTATTTTTGGCCCTGAAACCACCCCTGGTGCCAGGAAGTCTGCTTCTCAGCTGCCTCCCCCTTCCAGTCACATTTTCCCCACCCAAAGTCACGTTTTTCCCACCCCCGACCTCATCCAAACTGTTTTGAAGTTCGAGCGTTCGGTTCGGTTCAGTCTTCTGAACAGGCCAAGTTTGGGCCGAGCTCTGAACCTCCGAACCGCATTCACATTTTCCTATAAAGCACGGGTTCAGAAAAATATTTTGACACATACCCAACGTTAAGCATGTAAGTGGTCCCACAAAATTCAGTAGCATTACTTTTGTGCTTAAAGTTAGGCAAATATTGAGTTCATGATGAGAACTGAAGATCTGAAGGTCTCTGAGTGCAGTTTCTACATGAAAAGCCTCAAAATAAAGTCAACAAACTCCTCCCATCAATCCTAAAGGGTTTAGAATCGATCTCTAAGATGTGTGAGTAGATAAATGGAAAAAGACTGCTGTGATGAATATATTTTAAGGTCATGGGTTTTCTACCTCTGGTTTTATTAGAGGAACAATCAAGAACCTCAACACAGAAGACCCTCCTTTAATATGGGTTTGAAAAATTTTGTGCTGCAGTTAAACTTGTAGGTTTTCCATTTATGTCATGTAACACAAGTGGGAATTATTTATGAGGTGGGCAGTATGGAAGAGGAATGATTTGATTGAGGGATCAGGAACTTGTTTTCAGGGAATTAGCATATCATTAAAATCCTGAAAACTGCTCTATTTGGTCATACTGTGTTGAAATAACTGATGTTCCACAAATAGCCATGACCTATCTGCATTGAACAATGTGCAGTATTGGGGCTTGAGATTATTTTTCAATCCAACACACTACACTGGTCAGACCAGGAAAGACTATCATACGAACATAAGGAGTACCATACCGGGTGTGACAGGGCAGTTATCCAGGGTTCCAGGAGGGTGCTAGAGGTTGTCTGGGAATTAGTTAATTGCCCTAGACACACACACTCTCCACTTAATTGCTCTCTGCAGCCCATCCCCTCTCCAGGTTGTCAACAAGGGTAGCCCCACGTAGAATGCATTGCAGTAATCTAATCTTGAGGTGATGAATGCATGGATGACGATGGCAAGATTGGAGTCAGATATATAATGTCTTAGTCACCGGACCAGATGTAATTTACTAAATGCACTCCTTGCCACAGCTGCCACCTGAAAATGAGAGGTAGAGCTCGATGTCATCAGCATGTTGATGACACCGAACCTCGAACTCTCTCATGATCTCACCCAAAGGCTGCATGTACATGTTGAATAGGAATGTGGACAGAATGGATACCTTCAGAATTCCACATGTGAGATACTGGAGCGAAGATGTAAGATCCCCCAGTACCACACACTGAGTTCTTCCATCCAGGAAAGTGCGGAACCATTCAAGAACAGTCTCACCCCACCCCAGCAGTCCCACTGGTGTGTCACCAGCATCTCATGGTCAACCATGTCAAATACTACTGAAAGATCTAACAAAATCAGAAGAGCTGGCAGAGCTTGGTCCAACTCCTGTTGCAGACCGTCGACCAAGGCCACAAATGCAGTCTCAGTGCCAAACCCCAGGCAAAAGCCAGACTGCAAGGGATCAAGAAAACAAATGTGATCCAGGTGTCCCTGGACCTGCTGGGTCACCACCCATTCAATAACTAGGGATGTGCGAACAGAGTTCAGGGGTTTGGTGTTCGGCCCAAACTCAGGGTGTTCAGGCCATTCGCGAATACCCCGAACCTGAACTGCCCCCTGCCTGAAACCCACCCCTGGGTTTCAAACCAGTTTGGGCAGAAAGGGGGGAACCTGATTTTCCCTCCCCCCTCCAGGCTGCACAGGTGGAAAGGGCGCCGGGGCTTTCCCCTCCCCCACTGCCCAGCCCGGTACACAATTAAAAAAAACAAAACTGTACCCCAGGGATTGACCTATCTAGTGGTGCCAGGGCTCTGGTCCCAGGTCCTGAGGTGGCAGCGGCGGCGGGTCTAGCTCATGTGGTGCTCTGGAGTGCTTCAAGCCTCTTCTACATCTTCCAGGAACTGACCTAGAAGAGGACTAAAGCACTCCAGAGCACTGCCGGAGCCAGACCCGCCACCGCTGCCGGACCCAGGAGCAGAGTCCCGGCACCGGAGTCGGACCCACTGCCACAGCCACTGCCACCACCACTGGATCACCAGGTAGATCAATCCCTGGGGTGGGTTTAAAAAATAAATAAATTAGCAGGCTCGGCGGGGGGGGCAGAGGTGAGCCCCGGCGCCCCTTCAACCTGTGCAGCCTGGAGGGGGGAGGGAAAATTGGGTTCCCCCCACCCCCAAACGGGTATGGTGAAACCGAACCAGTTCAGGCCAAACAGCCTGAACCCAAACGGTTTCGGGGGGGGGGGGGCAAACCCTGATTGGGCCAAACACCAAAACCTCTGGTGTTCACACAGCCCTATCAATAACCTTCCCTAAAAAGGGAAAGTTAGAAACTGGCTGATAACTGGAAAGAGCATCAGTGTCAATGGATGGTTCTTGAGCAAGGGCCGTACCTCTGCCTAATTCAGGCACCCCATGACCCTGCCCTCATCAAGGGAGGCATTGACAACCCCCGCCAGCAATGGTTCTATCATCTCCCATCTTACTCTCACCAGCCAGGACATGCAAAGATCTAGTTCACAAATTGTGGCTCTCACAGCCCCTAGAATCTCCACCATATTGGTTGATGACCTGCTGATCCCACAAAACTGGACCAGGCGGGGCATTCATAATCTCAGGTATACTTACTACAAGTGCAGCATCGAAATCATGGTGGATACAAGCAATTTTATCCACAAAATAGTCAAGGGCTATCGAGAAGAACCCTTCCACTCTCACTCACATAGAGGAGAAGAGCATACCTTTCTGGGGGAAAGTTTCCTATTTTAAAGGACTGGGCCATGGTCTGTAGAGGGTCATGATATTGAAAGTTTTTGGAATAGAAATTGGTCAGTGCAGGACTGGAATCAAATGAGTCTTTCTTGGCTGTGTAATACCCCATGGCATATACAGAGATATTTCCTATGGCATTTTTATTGGGGTATCTTTGTTGAGCCAGTAAGGATATGGCCTGCAAGAGACTGTAATACAGGAGCAAACAGTTCCCTAACTTAGGGAGAGGCCAGTAAACAGGGGTTTCTTGACTGAACTAAGAGACTGTATGCAGTTGAATTGAATAAACTGAGTACTTGAATTAATTCCCGAGTAAGAGTGCTGCTTGGACCCCGATCCTGTGTGGCCTTACCACTGGCAGACCTCTGCCCTGTGACAACTGGGTAAGTCAGTTATTGGTAAGTCAATTTTTCAGCAATCGGTTGTCGGAATTTTAGTATTTTGGGTACCCAATCAAAAACTGGTATGGATACAAAAAAATACCCAAAATATTTGGTTTGATTCAGGTACCATAAATTTGATGAGAATATCCATTTTTTCAGGCACTTGTTTCAGCTCTATGTCTTTGATCATGTTTGTTGTTCTTCTCTGAACTTTTTCTATTTCTATGATGTCCTTTTTGAGATAGGGATACCAGAACTGCAGGCAATAGTCAAGGTGCAGGTTCAGTATGGTTTTATATAGCGACGACATTATGATATTATCAATTTTATTTTCTATCACTGCCCATTCAGTAGAAGCACTAGTTTGTTAATTCTGATATGCAACAGCAAGAGAATAATGTGGAAAATGTAAGCTTCCTGTATTTTAAAGAGGGAGAAAATTACTCAGGTTCAGCAAAAACTTTAGGAACATCAGTTGATATGACAAAATACATCAAAATTTCACTTAACAGGAACACTTCCTAGTATTTCAGTGCTGAGCAAAAATTATCTTTTTTGGCAGAATCGCAGCATCCTTGGGTCACCTCTTGTTAGCCATAAAACAGAACACTTGACAAATTGCTACCTACTAGAAAAATTGGATATTGTTGGAATTGGTGTGTGAGCTTCAGAAGTTTTCTAACTGGCATTTCTCAGTTTTATTTCAGTCTATTTTACAGCACAAGCAGTTGCATACAGTGCAGTGCTAAAAGCTAAAAGCATTGTGACCTTTCACCATCCACACATTAATTCTGGCTTCAGGGAAAGGACCGAAGAAGAAACTGAGTCTAAACATAATTATCAGTGGTTCCAGATTTTATTACATATCCCTGATGAGGAAAAGTGAGCCAGCAAGACGTAATTTAAAATTTTCATAGCTGCCAGCCATATTGCTGCAGAAATCCACTATTACCTTGGATTAGCCTATGATTATCACTTTACCTCTGTTTTCCACTTTCTCTACTCCATAGTAAATTTTAAGATTTTATAGGATATTTCCTCGAACCTAAGTGAATAGCTGCATCCCAAAATCACACAACTTTTAGAGATTGGTTCATTCCATTTGAGTCAGTTGATAATCATATATTTTTGCTCCTTTGTCATGAAGAGTGCAGAAAGAGCTCTTGAGCATTCGTAGCCCTGGCAGCTTGTAAGCAATGAATCTGCTTGCCCAGTAATGAGTGATAATGATGATGGGCAAAAAATGAATTCATTAAAGAAAAGGTTATCACCAAATTTGACTTTTGAAACCATACTTTTTGTTGTGCTGTTGAATATTAACTATGGATTTAATCAAAGCACAGTCCATGCATGCATCATATGCATAGTATGCATGCATTGTGCATGGTGTGTATGTTGTGTTTGTATATGTTCTGCTCTTGGTGTGCACATGTTCTGCACTTCATGCACGGTGCATGCTTGGTGCATGCTTGGTGCATGCACACACAATCTGCACACAGATTGCATGCACCTTGGGTCAGGCTTTTAGATAAGAAGGGAATTTGTCTCTCTCCCCAATTGTTAGCAAAATTTACAAGATAGTTTGAAATATCATACAAATATTTTGAAATAGTGTACCGATGTGGATATAGGGCGGCTCATACAGTCTGCTGGGGGTGCCTTCTTGGAGGTCCCCCGTGTTAAGCGGGGGGCCACAATGGAGAGGGCATTCTCGGTGGCCGCGCCGCGCCTTTGGAACTCCCTTCCGGAGGAAGCTCGCCTGGCCCCTAGCCTGCTGACATTCCGGCGAAGTTGCAAAACCTGGCTGTTCGCCCAGGCCTTTGGGGAGGGTGGGAGGGTAGGGTGAGGGGTCTTTAGCTCCCCCACCTATCTACTATTTATTATCTTATTTGTTTTTTAGCCCTGTTTTAATATTATTATATTGGATGTTTTAAACTGGTTTTATTGTGTTTTTATTGTAAGCCACCCCGGGCTGCTTTGCATGTGGGGCGGGATATAAATCCCCAAAATAAATAAATGAATAAATATAGGGATGTGTGAATGGGGTTCGGGGTTTGGGCAGAACTCGGCCTGTTTGGACAACCGAACTGAACATTTGAATGACTAACAGTTTGGAAAAGTTCAGATGAGTTTGGATGAGTTCGGGTTGGGAAAACGTGTCTGGAAGGGGGAGGCAGCTGAGGAGCAGACTTCCTGGCACCAGGGCTGGAGACCAGGGGTGGTTTCAGGACCAAATGATACCTATATAAAAAAAAAAATTCAATTCCGGTATCAGTATCGATAGCGCTATTTTTGGATGTTTGGCCGAGTTCTGCCGAACTGAACTCTGCCAAACCAAACAACCGAACCCAAACTCAGGTTTCAAACCAAATGACTGAACGTTCAAACATCTGAACCACGTTCTGTTCACACATCCCTAGGATATAATAATAATCATTCATTCTTTCAGTGTTCAAAAGGAGGACTTGCAAAACAACTAAATTAAATAGAGTATATTTAGTGTTTTTCCCCCTCAAGCAAGGATTTTCTCTATTCAGTTTTCAAATTCATTGTTCAAAAGAAGACCAATAGGCAGGGCCTTGTAACTAAGAAAATCCCTGTAGCTTCAAGAGTTAGACAGGGGTGTGTGCTTGCCCCGATTAGGGATGGGCGAACGCAGTTTGGATGTTCGGAGTTAGGACCAAACTCAGTCTGTTCGGATGTCTGAACTGAACGTCCAAACCAAACTCTCGAATTACTGAAAGGTTTGGTCATTTTCGGATTAGTTTGAATGAATTCGGGGGCAGGAAAAACGTGTTTTCAGGACCAAAAGATAGGTTTCGCTTTCACGGTTTGTTCGGGCAAAGCCCGAACTCGACTGAACCAAACCATCAAACCCAAATTCGGGTTTTGAACTGAACAACCGAACATCCAAACATCCAAACTGCATTCTGTATGCCCATCCCTAGCCCCGATGTTATTCAACCTCTCTATAAATGATGTAGTTCCCCTCCTTGCGTAGTCAAAATTCTTCCCCCCCAAATTGGCCTCCTGCTCTATAGAATGACTCCTATATGTGGATGACATAGTTGTCATGTCACAAACGTGGGTGGGCCTAAATAGGCAACTAAATGCCTTTGCTGATTACTGAGAGTCTAATAAGTTGGTGGTGAATTATGGAAATTCTAAAGTTATGATTTTTTCTAAGTCTAGTACAAATTTTAAGTAGGCCATGAATGGCATTCCAATTCATCAAGTAAAGGCCTTTAAGTATTATTATTATTATTATTATTATTTATTATTTATTATAAACATTTATACAGCACCAGTCATGTATCTGGCGCTGTACAGAACATAGAAATAGATGCGGTCCCTGCCTGTGACTTACAATATAAAAGACAAGGAGGGGGAGACAGGGAGGGGGGACAGTGGGAGAGACAGGGGAGAAGACAAACAAACATTCAAGCAAATGCGAAGTCTCAGGTGCGTATGCTTGGCTTGGTTACAATCAGGTTGGTTGCAGCAGTCTGCAGAGGAGGGCAGACAGTAAGTATATGGGGAACGACTAGCAGGCATTGGGAAAGGCGGCAAGGAAAAAGTGGGTCTTGAGGAGGAATTTGAAGGAG
>QEPC01013613.1:113579-124746 GCA_003113815.1 Sphenodon punctatus
TCAAAGCGCGCTCTCAGCCCTGCCTTCAGCTTACATGCAAGGTCAGTCGCCTCATCTGAGATCCTCCTTCCCTGAGGGCCATGATCCCAGCCCCAAGCCCCCAAGAATCTCATCCAGGCTGCTGCAGAGACTATAGACCAACGGGGTCACCTGGATGAAGTTGGCGGTGAAGCTGTTCAAGGTCTCGGTGACAGCCAGGAATGGTCTCAGGACAAAGACTATGTGACCGATAATCTACCATTCCTCCCCTTTGTACCCTGGAGATGCCTCAATGTCTGTCTCCAGTTCCACCTGATGCAGGGTGGCTTTCTGTTCAAGAAGCTGCTTGAGCATCAGGAAGGTGGAATTCCACCTGGTGGAGACATCCTGGATGAGCGTGTGCACAGGGGACCCTTGCTCAGCCTGCTTCTCCTGGAGGAGCTCGCTGCCCTTCATGCTTTGGTTAAAGAAGCCTGCCAGCTTCCTCCCCCACTCAACCAGGGAGCTAAAGGTGCCTGGACCAATCCCCTTCTACCCAGAGCGTCCTTCGCCACGAGATGGAGGGTGTGTGCGGCGCAAAGGATGCTTGTGAAGCCCCCGTCATGGACTGCCTTTAGTATATTGGCCATGTTGTCCGTGACCACACACCCAATGGTGAAGGCCGCGCCTGGAGTGATCCACTCCCTCACCATCGTAGCCAGGGCTGCTTTGAGGTTCCTCAAGGTGTGATGGCCTTGACAGATACCCTCACCCCAACTCCTCCATGGTGGCCTGACGGCGCTGCTGGGGAGGCTCCTGCTGCTGTTCTGCCCCCATACTGCTCCTGCTGCTAGAGGCAGCAGAAGTTGGTGCAGGACACTGGCCCGCTGAGGGAACCGGGCGACTGGCCACTACAGTCGGAAACCCACTGTCATCCACTTGCCCTGTCTTCCCACTGAGCAACACAGCACTGTGGCATGCCTTGAGGTGCCTCGCCATTGCAGTTGTGCCCAAGGTTGGCGAGCACCTGCCCATGCTTCACCACCTTTTTGTACTTAGTGCACTGCACGTCTCTGGGATCATCTGCCCGCACCGGCTTAAAATGATCCCAGACTGAGGATTTTTTTTCCCCTCCTGCCTTCTTGCCTGCCCCAGCGGACGCACTGCTGCCAGCTCTGCTGGGAGGGGGAAAACTTCGTGGCACTGGTGACTCAGCTCTGGGAGGAGGGTCAGACATCGCCTTGGGTACAGACATCTCCTCTGTGGCACTAGTGTCTGCCTCTTCATCACTGTCAGTGATCACGGTGATGTCCTGTGAAGGGGAGTACTGGAATCCTGAGGCTAGACTGCCCATGCCTGCCATGCTGCTGGAACTCTCCGTGTGCCCCCCTATGTAGCTGCTAGTGCTTCTGCTGCTGCTCCTCTCCCTGACATTGCCCGGGGATCGGGACCTGCCTCTAGCAGCCGGGGTGGGATCCACCAGCTCTGGACTGCTGGGGATCGCCTCGACAGTGGGGGACATTGGTGGTCCTGGAGGAACGTCGGAATCAGCCCCAGAAGCTGCTCCAGAACCACCAGCAGCAGAGACAGATGCAGCCTCAAGTCCTGCAGGCCTTCCAGTGCCCTCCATAGCAGTGGAGGAGGGCACTGCCAGGAGGTGATGCTGAGGCACTGTAGCCTGTTGTCCTAAAACAGGCCTGCTGAGTTTGGGGGTGGGGGTGATGTGCTCTGCCTCTGGCTACTGCTGCTGCCTGCTGCTACTCCCCTGGGACGGCCCCTCCCACCTCTGGCACGTGCCCCATTGCCTCCCCTATGCGCAGCAGACCGGCCTCTCCTTCCCTTCTCCATTTCTCTCTCCAAAATAATGTTTTTATATTTTGTTTTAATTTTTTTAATTTTTGAAAAATCTAATTATATATATATATATAATTCCTTTCTTTATTCCATTCTTGTCTCTATTCCATTCTTGTCCTCCTTGATCTCTCTGCTGCCTTCGATACTGTTGACCACTCACTCATGCTGGATTCCCTTCACTCCCTGGGCTTTTGTGGCTCTGTCGATAACTGGTTCTCCTCCTACCTCTCTGACCGCTCCTTTAATGTGTCTCTCTGCAACTCAACCTCCTCCTCCTTCCCCCTCTCAGTTGGTGTTCCTCAAGGCTCTGTTCTTGGCCCTCTCCTCTTCTCGATCTATACCTCATCCTTAGGCAAACTCATTGCCTCCCATGGCTTCCAATACCACCTCTATGCTGATGACACTCAACTCTATCTCTCTACTCCCTCTCTCTCTCCCTCTGTTCAAGCTCGTCTCATCAACTGTCTCTCTGACATCTCTACCTGGATGTCTCAACGTCAACTCAAACTCAACATGGCTAAAACTGAACTCCTTATCTTCCCCCCTCATCCTTCCTCTCCTTCCTCACTGTCAATAACTATTGATGGAGTCACCATCCTGCCTGTCCCCCAAGCCCGTAGCCTAGGCTTCATCTTTGACTCAGCCCTTTCTTTTAAACCCTACATTGACTCTGTTGCTAAATCCTGTCGCTTCTCCCTCCATAACATTGCTAAGATTCGCCCTTTTCTCTCTGTCTCGTCTGCCAAAACTCTTGTTCATGCTCTGGTCATCTCTCGCCTCGATTACTGTAACCTCCTTCTCACTGGCCTTCCCCGGTCTCACCTTTCTCCCCTCATCTCTGTCCAAAACTCTGCTGCCAGGGTCATCTACCTCGCCAGTCGCTTCGACCATGTGCAGCCCCTCCTCTCTTCGCTTCACTGGCTTCCCCTTCCTGAACGAATCCTGCACAAGCTCCTAGTCTTCACCTATAAAGCTCTTCACAACCTTGCTCCCCCCTACCTCTCTGCACTTATCGCCCTCCATACTCCAGCCCGTGCACTTCGCTCCTCCTCTGTCCCTTCTCTCACCCTTCCACGCCTTCCCTGCTCCCCTAAGCGCCTTCGTCCCTTCTCACTTGCTGCCCCCCATGCCTGGAACTCCCTCCCTGTCCACATCCGCCTTGCCCCCTCCCTTCATACCTTCAAATCTCTCCTTAAAACTCACCTCTTTCGCTCTGCTCTGTCTGACTCTTTATCCTGCTGAGCCACTATTCCTATACCTACGATCTGTTTACCCTTATCCTTGCCACATGGACCTGCCTGCTGTCATTCTCATCGTAACCAAGCCAAGTACGTGCACTTGAGACCTCGCATCTTCATGAATGTTAGACCCCTTGTCTCTCCCTCTGTTCCCCTTCCTATGTCTCTCCCCCAGCTCCTGTCTCTCAGATTGTAAGCCCTAGGGGCAGGGACCATGTCTTTTTTATTACTTTGTAAAGTGCCAGGTACACTGCTGGTGCTATATAAATGTTTTTTAATAATAATAAATAATAATAATTATCTATCTATCTATCTATCTATCTATCTATCTATCTATCTATCTATCTATCTATCTAAATCTAACTAATATTAACTATTCTAAATGCTATGAACTAAATGGATTAATAAGTACACATGACTACTCCTACAAACACTAAAACCAAATCACTAAACACTATCCCTATCACTCAGCTAACTCCTACAACTGTCTACTATCTCTAACCTTCTCTCTCTCTCTCTCTCTCTGGGATGGGGAGGAATCACAAACAACACAAGGAGGGGTACAGAACTGAAATTATACCTAAATCAATCTAATAATAATAATCCTATTCTAAATGAATAAAAAAACAGGGGAAGGGAATCAGGGATAGACTATATGGGAGAGGGAAGGATTCAATGGAGGGGGGAGGGAGGAAGGAAGATTAAACACAGATAACACAGGGAGGGATAAAAACAAAAAATTACAACTAAATCTATCCAAGCTAAGCTAAATAAATGAGAATATGGAGTCTGGATGGGTGAAATAGGATTAGAATGGCAATGGATTAGGAATAGGAAGGAACAAAAACTTCTGGGAGAGAGGGAGCCTTCTGAAACGCCTGCTGTTCAGGAACAGTGACTAGCTGAGAAGGTGTTGGGAAGGGGAGAGGCAGACAGTTTTGTTTCTTGCTGTGCCGGCCTCACCCCAAGCCCCATTGGTTCTGTGCAGCCTAGCCCGTGGTCAATCGCAGACTGCCAAGCCGTGGTCTGAGGCGAAAAGGGATGGTGATTGGGCAGGCTGGCTGCTACTCCAAGCCTCTCCACCCCTGGTGCTAGGAAGTCTTCTCCTCAGCTGAGTCATCTGATTCCCCTCCCTGCCACATTTGGCCTTCCAGTGACCTGACACTACACCACGTTTTAGCCACCCGAATGCAATCCGAACTGAATGAACTGTTCGGTCATTTCGATGTTCGGATCTGAGTTCGGTTCGGTCAGTTCGGGTTTGCGTTCGGCTTCGGTCGTCCAAACAGGCTGCGTTCAGGCCGAACTCCGAACTTCCGAACCGCATTCACCCATCCCTACAGCGTGCAAGTCCAGTTTCTGCAGGACCTCACAAAGGCACCCAAGGGTACCCCTTTTGGAGCCCTGAGGGTGGAGATGGGACAGCGTAGCTGGTTAGAGGTGGCATGGGTTTTCACCATGAGGTTCTGGTTGAAAATGCTAGGACCGCAGAACTGTAGACTTGCCAAATTATGACAGAAAGACCCATTTTAAGGTAAATGGAAAAAGGCTATAGAAGTCTTCTTGACCAAGTTAGGTTTTTCCCATAATTATTGGCAGGGGAAAGAGCTTGGTGTAGTAGAAAGAGAAATCCTCCTTAGACATGAGGCTATAGCCAGGCAAGAAGAAATTGCCAGGTTTAGGGATTCCCCGCACATGACAGGGTATTTGTCTGTGATGTGACAGCGGGGTGGCGGTGGCATGGCTGCTTACCTAGTTTCTTCATTGTCATCAAGAAGGAAGCTGTTGTTCATGAGTGCCCATTTTAATGCCTTCCCGACTAGGGTTTTGGAGGGCTGTTTCTGTGCTACTAAGTTTGCAGACAGGCTGTGCCCCTTCGACCATGTCGCAGTAGAATCAGTCGAACACATTCTGTTCTCCTGCCATCTATATGATGATTTGCAGAGGGAGTTTCTGACTTAATTCCTGTTACAGTATCCCGGCAGAACCGAGCATAATCTCTTAATGCTGGTGCTATCTGATGCAGATTCAGACACCTCCATGAGGGTTTCAAAATTCCTCATGTTAGCCCTAATTTGCATGAAGAATTTCTTGCAATTTAAGCCCCCTTCATACATCAAGGACGAGAGTCATGGATCTCAGTGTACTTAGTTCATTATTGCTGTTTGATACAAACATTATAGCAATTTTATTTTTACGTTTAAACTATTGGAAGTGTCTGAATTGTGCGCAGTAGGACTTTTGTGTTTCTCTTCTTTTTCCTTTTTTGAGGGATGTTGATTGTACTAACTGCAAGTTAGAGCTTTACTTTGTAAGTAGGATGGTCATGGTTGGTAGACCATATCTGTGTTTGAGTCTCTAATTTTAAGGTATATCATATTATTTCCTTTTATGTGTTCACTAAATGTGTAATACTCGTGCTGATAATTTGTACTTGTACTTTTATTTTGTATCTGTATGCGATAATTTTTTTATCTTTGCAATGTCCATCGGCCACGCACATTTAACCAAACTTGACTTGACTTGTTCAAAAGAATTGGAAGTCATCATGAGTCTAAAGGATACGGTGGGGTAAAAAAAAAGTTAAATAAATGAATGAAAGAAGGAAAGAATTCTCAAAGAGCCAAGAATGCATTTCCTTTGTTGGCACTCCTAACAATTTGTGAATTACTGAACATTAACTGACTCTTTTTCCAGAAATTAATGCATATCACAGCAGTGTAACTAAGACCGATTATCCTTGTTAAACAATACAGAGACACAGAATGGTAAAGTGTTTGCACAAGACCATACAGAGAGTTGCAGTAAAAGTGGAATTATAATTTAGAAATTGCTGGTTTGCAGCTAAACATTCTAACTGCCAGACAACTATGCTTCTTTGATTATTGTTTATGTATATTTCTGTTAGAGAATGAATAAAAGGATAAAATCTAGACTGCCTCAAAACAACACAATACAGAGTCTTGCACTAAACTTGCCATACATTTGACATTTGGATTTTTCAACCTACCTATGGCATCCTTCTTTAATCTTCTTGAACACCATCCAATTCAGACAATGGACGTCTGACTCTGGGCATTTTCACACATGCCATTCTCCACCCACTACCCACCCACCACCCACACACTATACATGTTACAGGGCAGCCCTGTAACATGTATAGTGGGTGTGTGGTGTGTGGGATAGTGGGTGGAGAGTGTTGTGTGAAAATGCCCTCTTAGGCTGTTTTCACATGGATGGATGGATGCCATCACTTTGTACATGTGTGCGGGTGGGGGGGCACCCATGCGAATGCCGCAGTGGAGGGGCATCCATGGGAATGCCATGGGGGTGGGTGGGGGTACGTGGGTGCTCCTGTGTGCCACCCATTTCCACCCACAGAGCAATTGTCCAGAACAGCAGTTGCTCCGTGGGTGGAGGTTAGTGGAGAAGGTTGTGCACCTGTGAGAATGGCCACCCATGCACTGCACATCTGCTGCCACCTCCACCCATCCCCCCAACTGCTGCGGCCTGTGTGGAAATGGCCTTAATTAGGCCATTAATACATGGACGTGGGTGAGTGTTTGGCGCAGTGGGCAGAGGTGGGTGGGTGTCTGTTTACACAGACACATGCCCACCTCCACCCATCTTCACCCATGGAGTCTCCTCCGTTTTAATGGGGAGCTCCGTGGGTGGAAGTGGGTGGAGGTGGGTGTGCACCAGGAGTGCACACACACAAACGCCCACCATCTGTGGTGTTTACATGGGTGCACACCTGCCACACACCCATCATCCTACCACCACTGGCCAACCAGCCATTTACACAGACTTCCCCCCCACTCCCCACCCACCTGAACACCAAGTGGCAGGGTGGGGTGGGGCGTCCATGTAAAAATTGCCTTAATCTGGCTTGAATTTCATCTGACTCTTATCTAATCAATGTTTTTGCCTTATTTAAACCCTTTTCTCATTCTATTACCAGTCCAGTCTATTCCTTTAACAGAGTTATTGAATACACGTTAGGGATGTGCGAACGTGATTCAGATGTTCAGAGTTCAGACTGTACTCGGTCTGTTCAGACTTCCGAACCAAACTTCCAAACTGAACTCAAAAATGGTCGAACAGTTCAGTTATGTTCGGGTAAGTTCGGATGAGTTTGGGGGCAGGAAAAAAATGACTTCGGGCGGGAAAGCATGACTGGAAGGGGGAGGCAGCTGAGGAGCAGACTTCCTGATACCAGGGGTGGAGACTAGGGGTTGTTTCAGGGTCAAATTATACCGATACAGAAAAAAAATCTTCAAAGTCGGTATCGGTATTGATACCATATTTTTGAATGTTCAGCTTTTGAACCACATGACATTAAATAAGGTGACATTTTTAACAGTGCAAAGGCAGTGAAATGTAGCCATTGATATATCATATATAAAGGTAAAGTCCATGCTCTTACACGGATCTTAAAACATTGTTCTATGGTGTAGGGTACTTAATATCTTCTAGATATTTTCCTTTCATTTTGTATTCCTTCCAGACAATCCTTTTAATCATTCAAAGCTACACTGAGCTTCCATTTTAGCCCCTTTTCACATGAGATGCTCCGGGTGAGGGGGGGGGCATTCGTGTGACCGCATGTGGGGATGGGTGGGAGTGCATGCACGCTCCTGTGCTCCACCCATCTCCACCCATCATCCATGCATGGAGGCATTGGGGGAAATGGAAATGCCCCCTAGGGATGGGTGAACAGGTCGCGGTTCAGATTCGGCCATTCGGTTTGGCCGTTCGGTTCGGCCGCGTTCAGTTCGGCCGTTCAGTGCGGCCACCAGGTTCGGGTTCAGGTTTGGCCGTTTGGTTCGGCCGTTCAGTTTGAGTTCGGCCGTTTGGAAACCAGTATTGTGAGAGGGTGAGCCGGAAACTGGAAATTTGTGTGGGTGCGGAGCTGTGTGGCGAGTCAGTGTGTGTTTGGCTGTGTTGGTGTTCGGTTTGGTGTTTTGGTTGTGTTTGGGTGTGCTGTTGTGGTTTTTGTGGTTGGTGGGTGCTTTGTGTGTTGTGGGTGACTGTGTGTTTTGTGTGTGTGATTTTCAAATTAAAAAAAAGAATGAAGAAGGCTGCCGTGTTGCTTCCCCAGCTGGGGGCGAACTTTGGAGTTGAGGAGGAGGAGGAAGTTGCTGTCCCGCCACGTAGTACACCTCCTGTGGTGGTGACCAGTTCCTCAGATGAGGAGCAAGCCTCAGGAGGTGCTGCCACCAGGTTTGTAAACTTTTTTTTCTTACTTAGTATCCCCTAGCACCCCAGGGAGGAGGACAGGATTTTCACGTGCCAGTCAGGGCCTTTCTAGTTGCAATCCATAGCACCCCAAAGAGGGAGGGCTAGAGGCATCATCATAATAAATGCATGATATTACTTTGGTGTTCTTAATGTGTTCCCATTTCAGAGAGGAATCGGATGCCAGCCCCAGCTCTGCTGCCACTGCCAGGCCAAGGAGGACCCCCAGGCCAAGGTCACCAGTGACACCTCCAGACATCCGGTGGTCAAGGTCGGATGTCTGGAGGTATTTTGACAAGGGCGACAGAGTCGCCACATGCAAGGTAAGGCACTGGTACTGGAATAATAGGGAATGAATTGCCCTATGACCTGTTAGGAACGGAAGTCCCCTACAGAGAGAGTTTGGCCACCCAGTCCACCCACCTGTGGAGACAAAATGCAGGCAGGGCTTGACAGACCATTGGTCTGACACAGTATTGCACTTCTTATGTTCCTATCTTTTTCTGCTCTTTTTAGATCTGCAAGAAAGTTTCCCGCCAGCAGAGGGAGGGAACCACATCGAGGCTCATCACTCACATTGAGAAGATCCATGGCATCAGAGTGAGGCGGCAGGGTGACACTGATGAGGAGTCTCAAGTGGCAGCCAAGGAGCCTCAGCGCCAGAAGAAGGGGGGGAAGGCAACCCGCAAATGGCGGCATATAAGCCCTTCCCCCTCCTCCAGCCCCGACGTGGAGACCCCGGACACAGGGAGGATGCAGAGGCCAAGGCCCTCCGGGGCAAAGTGCAGCAGCCCACCCAGGACTATGTGAAGGAGATCCAGGAGTCCTCTGTCACCTTTGAGAACAGCCTGGTGGAACAATTGCAGGCAGTCCAGGTAGAGCGGCAAAAGGTGGAGGAAAACGGCCAATATGTCTCCGCCGAGCTGTACCGCATGAAAATGAACCACCAGGCGGTCTCCAGGTGGCATACGGACATGACAGAGGCCGTGCAGTTTGCTGTGGGCCATGGCTTTGAGCTGGACGAGTCCCGGGTGGCCGACCCTCAGCCCTGTGATGCCCCAACGGATGTTTTCTTTCCCCCAATTCTCAGGGGACAGGCTTAGAGACTCTTAGTTTACTTTATAAGTTTCCTTTACATGTTTGCTTTTGTTTTTTAAAATGTTATTGTTCTTGTTGTTGTTGTGTTATTTTTATATAAATAGTTTTAATTAAATTTGTTACATTTATTGTTACAAGTTTTGTTTGACCTCCAATCTTTTATCCCTATGTGCTGAAGTTCTGACTGGCAGGTGGCAGAATGTCATACAGCTTGTCGATCCCTACCAGCAGCACCTG
The DNA here is from genome assembly GCA_003113815.1 of Sphenodon punctatus. Taxonomy (NCBI): domain Eukaryota; kingdom Metazoa; phylum Chordata; class Lepidosauria; order Sphenodontia; family Sphenodontidae; genus Sphenodon; species Sphenodon punctatus. The sequence continues at coordinate 123,203 of QEPC01013613.1, forward strand.
GCACCCCATGTAGCGTAGTTATTAGCCCAAAGATGTGCTGTGTGAGCGAGCAGCAGGGTCTCAACTAGCAGACAGGCCCCCCCCGGGAAGTGCAGGGTTTGTGTTTGTGTGGGTGGATGTGACAGAGAGAAAGAGAGACAGGCTCCTTGGCAGCGGGCAGCAGGCGGGGGGAGCTGGTGGTCAGAAGGGCTTTTAATAATTTACAGCAGTTTTAGCGGACATCCGCGGGTGGGTACGGAGGAGAAGGCTTTTTGAGGGGTGCAGGCTGGCGTGTGGTAGGGCTGTTGTGGCAGCAGCTGTTACCACACCGCAATTCCATTCCTCAACCTCGGCATCCCACGTTGCACCTCGCAGAATTCTGCATGGTACCCCGCGATTCTGCGATTTTGCCGCCACAAGAATCCTCAGATGCGGCATGTATGTGTTTTACCATTTGCTGATCGTTACCATTGTCGTATAAAATCAGCGGTCTTTTCCCATGTTCCGCCAATTTAATATATGAGACACACACAGTCATGAGCGCTTATCGCGGTTCCACAAAGGGAGTATGGCTATTTTGTATGCTGCCGCTGCTTCACTGTGCTGTCACACTGACTGCTGCTGGTGCTGTGGTGTCTGTGACTCTGTGTGTCTCTCTGTACCGCAGTAACTGCTTGTTCTTCTCAGTACATAAATGCATGATTGTACAACATGTTCTGGTTGTGAGTTGAAGGAACGTTGTTTTTATTATATTGCAAATTGATATTTTATGTAAAGATGGTTGACTCAGTGGCACTGGCCGCCTAACTGTACCTGGTGGCTAGGTAGCAAGGGGAGTTGAGTCAGTGGACTCACTGAAGTAGTACGCCGCCGCCCCCATCTCAAACAGCCCCACTCCCAAGTTTGCATTGTATGTTATCTCTAACTTTGAGAGCGCATAGCTAGGGCCGGCTAATAGGTTTTTCAAGTTGAAAAGCCATCCACACAGTGTTGTGCAGGGGACTCCGTCCCTGTCCCCTCCCAACTATAGAAGTATGTGGATTTTAGACAACTTCCAAGTATGGAAGTATATGGATTTTAGACAATTGCAAGAATCCTCTGTTGGATTGCTAGTGTTGCCAGCGCCAGTGTGGCCAGTGTTGACAGCGCCATCCCAGTTTGCTAGCAATTCAACAATCGTCTTTTGGATTGCTATGTTAAAATTTGTAAGGCTCTGATATAATATAGTGTGGACTGTGGAAGTATGTAAGGTTTTTAAGTGGATTGAAGTTCAATGTTGTTGTGTCTCCCAGTACCCCGCCCCCACCAACTCAAACATTAGGTGGAAGGAATCCCCTTGTGGCAACTATAATCCCCTTGTCTCTTGTTTCAGCCTAAAAAGCCCCCCCACACACACACCTACATCCGAAGTGGTTCCCCCTTCCCCCTAGTTTAGCTGGTATTCAAAATAAAGACAAGGTGTCCTGTGCAGCTGCTGGGGGAAGGAGTAGCTTGGGGAGGAGCTGTGGATTTCCCTGCCTGGCCTTCATTGGCTCTCTTTTCTCCCAGGTATTACTTAAACAGGG